>JAULUF010000025.1:20127500-20602500 GCA_031834385.1 Semotilus atromaculatus | reverse complement strand
CATGTTTTTTTAAATATCTTCTTTTGTATACAGCACAATAAATAAATTAATACAGGTTATGAACAAGTTGAGGCTGAGTAAATGGTGACATAATTTAATTTTTTTTTAAGTAAACTAACCCTTTAAGCGACACCATTGTTAATTACATATTTTGTTTTATTTTCAAGTTTGTAGTCCGAATCATGTCTGCAATGTTGGAGGTGTGTTTTGGAGTCTTTTCTTGTGATAGCCATCGTAATGGTGATGACTTCTACAGGTGAGTAAGATGACATCAACTAAATTAGCTGAAGTATGCGTTAGTTAAGCAGGCAAACATAATATAATGTAACTGCCGATGAAACCAACGGAAGGGGAGAAAACGGGTTTACCAGGCAGCAGAGTTAAAGTGCTTGTAAATAATCATCCATCAGTTTCTGTTCTTTATTTTGAATTTGCAGAAGCCATTCCCTCCGGACTGTACATCACTGCTGACACTCTCCACTAATACACAGAATAGGTTGACGTTTGAGGAGGAGGAGGAGGAAAGGGTTAGCAATATACCATTATCAATATAGCAAAATTTTGCTAACTAATATTTTAAATGTTGTTTAATTTATTAAAAACTATAAACACCATACAACATCATATCTTACATCATCTTTACCCCTCATGTTGTTGTTGTTAGTTATAAGTTTGGTTATTGTATATTATTTCTGTGAACTATAATAACACTAAAAAGGCTGCTGTGACATTGTCTGTTTCAGGAGAGTCTGTTCTCTAAGCAAAAAGATGGATGCTGACTATGAAGGGCAGAATCATCATCCAGTTACAACAGCTAACAGACTCTTCTTCAGCATTAGCTGTCCATTTTGTCGAATGCAGAATTAGGTAACCCAAAATATATTTTTTACATTACATTTACATTTATGCATTTGGCAGACACTTTTATCCAAAGCAACTTACATTGTATTTAAGTTTAAAGGAACACGCTGCCGTTTTTTTAAATAGAGGTTTTTCACTGTCTCCCCTATATTTAGATGGTGGGTAAACACATTTTTGTCTCAGTGCATGCACTGTCTTATGGTGCGTTCACACCAAACGCGAATAGAACTTCTGGTGCGAGTGATTTAAATGTTAAGTCAATGTAAAGACGCAATTACGCATGTCTAGAGGTCAATCAACATCAGCCATCTTGCAAACAGACAACCATCGGACGCGCGTCACTTTCGCTTCAAACGCTTGCTTTTTTCAAACGCTGTCAATTTTGCTTTGGACGCGCGAATGGATTCAAAATGTTCAAGCGTCCAACAAGACGCGGTACACGAAAATGTGACGCTCTATTCGCGTTTGGCAGCGCCGCTGGATAGCATGTCCTGAGTAAAAGTAATTACAAAACTAATTACTTATTGTGGCCTGCGTATTCACAACGAGTAAAAATAGCAATGCAGATTAAAGGAACACGCCAACTTTGGGACTTTAGCTTATTCACCGTAGCCCCCAGAGTGAGATAAGTCCATACATACATTTTTCATCTATGTGTATGCCGTAACTCTGTCTGACGCACCCACCACTAGCCTACAGTAGCTTAGCCCAAAGACTGGATGTAAATAGCTCCAGCTAGCATACTAATCCCAATAAGTGTCAAAATAACACCAACATTTTCCTATTTACATGTTGTGATTTGTATAGTCACAAAGTGTACAAATAACAAGGTCATATGAGACACAGCCATCTTTTAACCATATAAATACTGGGAAATATATTCTCAGAAGGCGAAGCACTGCTACTTGGGCGGAGTGATTACCGCAACTCTGAGCAAACTCTCTGCTCCTCACCACGGGGCTTCTCAGGTGCTGCGAGCAAATCACTCCACAGAAGTAGCAGTGCTTCGCCTTCTGAGAATATAGTTCCTAGTATTTATATGGTTAAAAGATGGCTGTGCCTCATGTGACCTTGTTATTTGTACATGCTGTGACTATACAAATCACATCATGTAAATAGGAAAATGTTGGCGTTAATTTGTCACTTATTGGGAGCAGTATACTAGCTGAAGCCATTTACCTCCAGTCTTTGTGCTAAGCTAGGCTAGCAGTGGGTGCGTCAGACAGAGTTACGGCACGTACGGAGATGAAAAAGGTATGTATGGACTTATCTCACTCTGGGGGATACGGTGAATAAGCTAAAGTCCCAAAAAGTCGGCGTGTTCCTTTAAGACTAGGCGATTTCCTAGGCAGATATTGACTTGGGACTATATTGCGGTGAAGCACTGCTACTTGCGCGCAGAGATATCACGCAACACCTGAAATCCCCCAACTTCCGTCAACATACCGCCGTGAATATTAGTTAGCTATTTTTCCTACAGTAGACATAGTGAATGGCGATGAATATGGCGGATTTTGTGAGAGACAAAGAGGATGACTTCTCAAAAAAGTCGAGAACTACAGGATGGATCAACGCAGAGAAATCCTTGGTAGCTGAGACACAACTGCAGGCACCTCATCTTGATCTGACACGTTGAGCCTGGTCATCGATGGCAGTACCTTGTCCCACTCGCCACAGCACAGATACTCTATTTCAGTCGGCATAGGCTGGCATATTCCCCCACACTCACACCACCAGTTCGTGTCGGCTCTCCTCACGTCCTCAGGCTGTTGAGCGATCGCAACCTCCTCCTCCTGTCGTTCTATTTCCAAAGCACGCAGCTCCTCTTCTGAAAACTCTGGTTCGTAGAGGTATGGTTCTGGATCTTGACTGTCTGAGAAGTCATCCTCTTCGTCTCTCACAAAATCCGCCATGTTTATCGCCATTCACTATGTCTACTGTAGGAAAAATAGCCAGCTAATATTCACGCCGGTATGTTGATGGAAGTTGGGGGATTTCAGTTGTTGCGTGATATCTCTGCGCCCAAGTAGCAGTGCTTCGCCTGTGTTTCCCCCCAATATAGTCCCAAGTCAATATCTGGCTAGGAAATCGCCTAGTCTTAATCTGCATTGCTATTTGTACTCGTTGTGAATACGCAGGCCACAAGAAGTAATTGAGTTTTTTTTTATCATTTTTACTCACAACATGCTATCCGGCAACAAAGGGTTCCATTTATTATGCTACGCTAAGCTAACGGCGGCACTGCCAGACTAAGACAATGCATGCACTGAGACAGAAATGCGTTTGCCTACTTATCTAAATATAGGGGAGAAATATAGAAAATATTAATATAGAAAATAAAGGAGTTTCTCTGCTGTTTAAGCTACACAGGAATGTATTGTAAAATAATAAAGCTTAAAGGGGACATATCATGCTTTTAAATCGTTCCTTTTTACATATAAATCGTACATTTGTGGTCTATATAAAGCGGAACTGCAATACTTGGGTCTGAATTCCTCATTATTATAGCTCCACAGGCCCCTTTTCTACCCCTTTTCTGATATGCGTCTGAGAGCAACTCGTTTTGGTGCGGTCTCTTTAAATGCAAAAGAGACACTTCATACCCCGCCCCCTCTCCAGGCTGCAGAGGTGACACTCGGTTCAACTCCACCCTGTTCGGCCATTTTTGTAGTTTGATAGTAGAGATTTACGATTATCTAGCGGCACAGAAACTTTTTATTCACACGTTATTAACAAAATGTCAACAACGGACGACTTGTCCTTTGCGATACATCCATATGAAGATGTTGTTCTGCAGGTTCGTCGTCTTCATTTTCATCTCGCTCCGAGCCAGAGTCGGACCCGGAGCGAGATGAATATGAAGACGACGAACCTGCAGAACAACGTCTTCATATGGATGTATCGCAATGGTGTGTTACTGTATTTACAGTAACTTCTCCATCCATGCCCACTACTACAATACTGCATGTTTTACAACGACTATTTAACAAAGTAAAAGTTGCTGATAACTTCTGGATGTGAAATACAAATAGTGAGTAAATGTGTTTGTGGTACAGACGCGGATCAGTTGCACACTGCAAACGCAGCATATGTGAAAGCACTATAGCGCGTGCTGCTCCTGTACCGCATACGGAGTATGTGTGAAACGGGCGTAATACTGCTACAGACGTGTAATAAAAAATATTATTGTTAAAAAACGTCATAGAGAATAGAAAAATCCAATATGTCCAAAACAGAATATAAAGATATCAAAGAAGCACCTGAAGAGACTAATTTCAACTTTTCTGTACTTATAATCACTCCAAATATACAACAAAATGCATTTAAGGGCTAAAAAAGTGGACTTAGAGCAAATTCTGACAACACCGATCTCAAAATTAATGTATTTTTTCCCCTTTGTGCTTGCAGGTTCATTCTGAGAATCAACCCTGATGGCTCCAAACACTAAAGGCACAGAGCAGATGGAAATCTGGAAGGATCCAAAAAAAAAAAAAAGCATCCGCCTGAACCCCTCAGTGTTTCTCATCAGAGAGCTTGTCAACTTTGACTGGCAAAACTACTGAAATATAACAACACAAACTGACTTTTACTGTATTTAATTTTTTAAGGCCTGTTTTGGTTTTCAGTGTGTGTATGTTTTTGCCATGCTACAGATACAAATGGTCTGCAGGAGATTAGTTCAATGGACTTTGGTGATTTTGCCTATTTTTTTTTAGCTATTGAGGTCAAGATTTGTAATTTGTACTTCTAAAAACAAAATGTTTAATGATTAAAAAGAATATTATAAGGACAAATGTTCATGTGTTGTTGTAATTTTTGGGAGTGGGGTAAACGTAAAAAAAAAAAAAAAAAAAAAAAACTCAATACTAATACTGTAAATGAAAATACGGTAATATTACTGTAAATCCAAATACAGTAAATGGTTGTATACTGTAAGTGAAAATACAGTAAAGGTACAGTATACTGTAAGTGAAAATACAGTAAAGGTCCAGTATACTGTAAGTGAAAATACAGTAATAATACTGTAAAACATTTTACAGTAAATTACTGGCATCCAGCTGCCAGTAAGTTACTGTAAAATTTACAGCAATCTCTTTACAGTGTATTCTTAGCCTCCAGTGGCTCTTTGCTGAATTTCAGCATGTTTGTGTGGTTTCTGACTCATTTGTTTTTATCTCTGAGCTGGAATGTTGAATCAGGAATTGGACATCAGGATAAAGATGAGAGTAAATCTCTCGCAAGATGCAAAAGCAACATTTCAGAATCTCAGCCTACTTCTATAGACACCTGTTGTGCTGACTGTTTACACAGGAGCACTGTGGTTTAAAGCTAACCTGAACAAATAGTGCACTTGACTTTAGACACAAGAGACTTCATCACAGGTGGTGATGGCGCAGTGGATAAGACACATGCCTGTGGTGTGAGAGACCCGGGTTCGAATCCACTGTGAGACACCAATGTGTCCCTGAGCAAGACACGTAACCCCTAGTTGCTCCAGAGGCGTGCGACCTCTGACATGTATAGCAATTGTAAGTCGCTTTGGATAAAAGCGTCAGCTAAATGAATAAATGTAAATGTAAATGTAAATGAGACTGCAGCCAATAGATCTACACTATAATGCAAAGACCACGTTGTTACAATTGCAATGTGGTCATATGCGTTTCTGACTACCTCTGAATTTGCTGTGAGTAATCACCGACTGTTTTGGACCCCATTTACAAGTGTGTTTAGCACTGACCAGGATATAGAGAGTAAAAGAGAGAAAGAGAGAAAATGAGAGAGTTAGACATTATGTGAATTATTTAATTTGAGGATGGTAAGACTGCAGTCAGCTCATTTTCTTTGGCATAGATTTGGCCCACATTAACAGCTGAAGTGTGGCCCAGATTAGATCGTGTTTGCTGGCCCGCTTACTTTTTAGTCAGAACTAAACCATAACAGTGCCTCATAAATCCACCCATATTGAGCCAAATAATAAAAACAAATGTGAACATATTGTAAACATACCTTAGTACCACACATAATATATTATTATGACATTATGATATTATTTCAAGCACATAACACATGGGCCTATTGTAGGTACAGTAAGACTCACCTGTAGCTCCGACTTCCCCTGAGTTACTCTTCCTCCCAGTAAAGAATGTTTGAGAATATCTGTCTTTCATGTCTACATGCTTGTAAGTCCTTATAATACTGAGAATTGAAGAAGAAAAAAAAACACCACTGTTATGAAAATAGACATAAAGTCGCCATTTACACGTCACAGTTTCCCAGCAACCATATATATATATATATATATATACACACACATACACACACACACACACAACTGGACAAAATAATTACTTTATTATGTTTTTAAAAGAAGTTCCTTATGCTCACCGAGGCAGCATTAATTTAACAAAAATGCAGTAATATTGTGAAATATATCATTATAAGATGCTGATTTGGTGCTCAAGAAACTTTTCTTATTGTCAATGTTAAAAAAAGGATGTTTTTGCTGCTCAATATTTTTGAGGACACCATAATTTTGTGTAATCGTAAAAAAAAGGGGGGTGGGGATTAATGGATTTATTCAGTAAAGATGCATTAAATTGACAATAAATAATAATAAACGTTATTTTATACAGCACCTTTAAAAGTAGCTTCTCAAAGCGCTGTATAAGCAATACATAGCTTAATATAAAGACATTTAATAAAATATTTGTTTTAAATAAATGCTGTTCTTTTGAACTTTCTATTCAAAGAATGTAACCACAAAAATATTAAACAGAATTTTTTTTTATTTTTTTTTTTGATAACAATAAGAACCTAAGCATATAATATTTGAGCACTAATCATAATTACTGATCATAATCAAGCAGCAAATCTGAATATGATTTCTAAAGGATTGTGTGACACTAAATACTGTAGTAAAGATGCTGACAATTCAGCTTTGCCATTGCAGGATTAATTTATTCCATTGCAGGAATAAATTCCTTTTATAAGAAATAAAATAATTGCACAATACAGTTTTTACTGTATTTTGATTAAATAAATGCATTTTTAAATAAATGAATGTCAAGTACAAGTAATGATGCTAAAATGTACACCACTACTACTGGGAGGAGTGGTAACACTAATTTAAAAAAAAAAACATGTAAAAATTTTACATTTTGTGCAATTTATTTTTGTAAACAAAGTTACTTCAAAATAATTATTATGCTGCCAATTCATGGTTTCAGTTCAGTCATTCACCATTTTACAACTCAAATTATAAAAATATGTGAAATTATACTTTACCTCAGATTTGCTGTTTGTCCTGTAAATCCTTGATTTTTTTTTATAAACACTTACAACTTCTACTGTGACCTCAGGAGGGCATGATTTCACACCTGTTGCTCATTGTATGTGTGTTCGTTAAATACAGTATGAATATGTTGAACTTAAAATCTAAATATTTTAGTGGCGCCATAATTATCTGAAACACATACGCATGAAGTTTGACATGCACTTTATTTAATTACGACAAAATAACACTTTGAAGAGGAACTCATTTTTGATGTCCAGTGAAAACAATACAAGCAGCTTGACGGTCACATTGCAGCACAGCAGTTTATAGCGCACAATGACCTAACACACGCTCTCGTGAAACTAAAAAGTGCCTATCGAGTTTCTTTCACTTTTATCCTAAGTCAGGCTTTTCTTCTTCACGGGCTCATTCTCAGTTCTGTGAGCTCCATAAAGAAGCGGGATGAATGAATCGCTACGCGATGCGCGCAAGGCACCTTCCCACGCGCACCCGGGCGCGTCAGACCTGCGCGAGGCGCTTTTGACTGCGAGCTCAAGCGCGCGCAGCTCCATGAGTTCCAGCTCGTGCTTAGCGGCAGTCTCGAGCACCTTCTGCTTGTTGTAATAGATGACGAAGTTATTGATGATGGGGTGGATGGGCAGCGCTATGGCGATCACCCCGCACAGAAAGCTGATTGCCGCGTTGCACCGGCCCAAAGTGGTCTTTGGGTAGATATCCCCGTAGCCGACAGTGGTCATGGTGATGATGGCCCACCAGAAGGACTGCGGAATGCTTCTGAACAACGTCTCCGGGTGGCTCTGCTCCATGGTGTACCCGAGTGCGGAGAACACGAAGATGCCCACTCCCATGTACATAAGGAGCAGACCCAGCTCCTTGAAGCTCCGTTTGAGCGCGTATGTAAGCGTCTGGAGGCCGGAAGAATGGCGCGCCAGCTTAAAGATCCGCGCTATGCGCATGATGCGAAGAGCCTGGACCGCCTGCTGCACGTTGGCTAGCTCCATCATGGCCGTGCCGAGGTACGTGAGAACCAGCACAACGTAGAAGGGCAGAATGGCCAGAAAGTCTATCATATTCATGAAGGAGAGAGCGAAGCGCAGCTTGTTAGGGGACGACGCTAGGCGCAGCACATACTCTACCGTGAACCAGCCGATGCATGCCGTCTCGATAGCATCCAGGGTCGGGTGCTCAACGCGGTTCCCTTCTGAATCCTCCACCTGGAGGTCCGGTATGGTCCCGAGACACATCACCACAGATGAAACTAGAATGAACAGAAAGGACACGACGGCAATTACGCGTGCGGGAAGCGAAGAGTCTGGTTTCTCCATGAGCTTCCAGACGAACTTTTGCCACCTCTCATTGCGGCTCACGGCAGGGTCAGGGTACAAATCATCCAGGATCAGTTTTACCTTGTCTGCAATCTCTGCCAACTCTTCCTCCTTCTCGGTCAAGTTACTCTTGCAGCATTCGTCCAAGTAGCTCAAGTCAATCTTCCAAAACTCCATCTCTTTAATAAAACAAATAGGGCAGATCCCGCGTTTCATATGGATCTCCCCAAAATAGTACACTTCTACGATGCATTTAAACGAGTCAGGGTCTCTGTCGAAGTAGAATTCTCGTTTTCCAGGGTCATAATCATCGCAGAGAGATGAAATTACATCAAAACTCCGAGTTGAGCAATTCACAAGTTCGGCGAGCCTGCTGTCCGGATAGCGGTTCAGAATGTCCCCGCACAGCACCAGCCGCACGCCGCCGATGTTCACAGCGATTTCTTTCTCGTCGCTGCTCGACGAGCCGTTACAGTGTGCGAACCGGGTCCTCGGTAGCGTCCACATCCTCGTAGTCCTGCTCTCAAAACATTTCAATCGCGTTAAATGTTAGAAACGGTGAGTAGTGAAAAGGCGCACGGAGACGCAGGGTCCTCATGTCAAAAGAGGATGCAGATTGACTTCATAAATACTAAAGACATGCTAAAAAGGTAAAATTAAATCATGTTGTTGTGTAAATAAGAAAAAGCCTTGATAAGAAAAAGAATCAGGAGACTGATATCTTGATTCGAGCAGATAACAAATCTATGCGCTTTGGCGCAGTGAAAGCGCGCAGTTGGCACAGCAGTAACAGGTCCCCGCCTCGCCTCCCCTCCTCCTCCCTCCTCCTCCTCCCTCCTCCTCCCTCCTCCCTCCTCCTTCTCCCTCCTCCCTCCTCCAGATTTCGGGGTAATTGAGGTGTTGCAATTTTTCTCTCACAACACAAATTGTAACTTTGTGCCAGTGGTAAAATAAGCTTAATATCGGTTAAACAAGAAAACCATGCACTGAGTCTGAGAGGCGATATTAATAAGTGACATGGGAAGTAGGAGGTTGATAATAATGCTAAATATTAATAAGATGTATGAAATAACAATTTTAGGGAAAGAATTATAATCATTCGATTATATATCAAGCAGGGCATCATTTTGTTTTGTGGGTCATTCCAGAATTTGGGGACATTTCATGTCAAATTTCAAATAATCTATGTACAATATACAAAAAAAGCAGTCAATGTGTCAAAAACATTTGTCCTGAGACTAAATATAAATAGAATTGAAGAATTTTTCAATATCAAAAATATTGAAAATAAAAAAAAGTCTCTAGTACCCACTTAAGTGCCATTTTTCTCTTTTCCCACCTTCTAGATTACCAAATTGAATGTTAAATACAACCGTTAAAATACATTTTAAATTTCCTTTTTTTTGTATGATTTTGTTTATATATGCCTCTTTTTATTGTTAAACCATTTTTTGAAATGATAGAAATATTTCAAATAATAGAAATGTTGCAATAAAGTTATGTCCCACAACATACATGCAACCCTGTTACCGAAACATATTTAGCCTGGCAGAAGAAAAAAGAAAAAAAAGTGAGTGACATGATTCACAGGAAATTACATCACTAAGCAGTTTGCTGCCAGAATGGGTAGAAGAAAGGTATGTTCTCTTTTCGATTTTTCATATTATTATACAACTTTTAGCCTTGATTGAATGTGTCACTCTAACCAATGCAACCCTGTTACACTTATTATCAGAATAAGACAAATTAATTTAACCTTTTTACATAAGTACAGTAAGTTTGTCCTGAAGATGACAGTAAGAGCTAAACAGCTAGCTTCTATTCATGAGAAAAAGCCAACATTAGCATTTGCAACCCTGTTACTGGCAACCCTGTTACCATAATTACCAGACGAACTGACAGACCGACGGATGGACTGTTATAAGATGTTATTAAATGTTATTTAACAATGTTCCTGTGTTCCTGATCATTTGTCACATTATTGACCTGATCTTTAATCAAAAGTAATGTTTCTATCCAACCCCTGTAGCTTTTCGTAACCCTGTTACTTAAATTTCAAGCGTGTTACCATATAATTTTTATTAAAATAATCATAAATTACTTTTTTAGCTCACAGCTTGAGCTATTGTCCTTATCGTAGTTTGAAGGATACATATACATTCAAATATATTTTAGATCAATAAATATACTTTTTTCAGGTTCCTGAGTATTGGTAACAGGGTTGCACCAAGCACAAAAAAAAAAACAAAAAAAAAAAGTATTATAAAAAGTGTGCCTTTAATATCTGAGCTGGACGAATCAAATTATTGACTTTTGGATAAGCAAATTAAATTATTTCCTTAATCGAATTATTGACAACAGTGGATAAGCTGGAAGCGTTAATAAGTTCATACATCAGGAAATGGTTGGGAGTTCCACGCTGCCTCAGCAGAGTGGGACTTTATAGTAAAGGAATATTGCAGCTGCCAGTCTCTGCTTTAACCGAGGAGTTTAAGTGTGCCAAGGTCAGACTGGAAATGACATTAGTAGAGTCACGTGACAAATGTGTAAGGGAGGCAGCCCCTGTGTTAAAAACTGGTAGAAAGTGGTCAGCAAAGAAATCTGTAGTAGAGGCAAAGGCTGACCTTCAAATAGGGGATATCGTGGGACAGGTACAGCATGGAAGAGGGGGTTTTGGGCTCAAGTTAGCTCCTCCTAAATGGCACAAGGCAGGCCCAGCTCAAAGGAGGAAGCTGGTAGTCAACGAGGTGCGAAAGCAGGAGGAGAGGATGAGGAGTATAAAGGCCATTTCCCAGGCCAAGCAGGGAGAGTGGATGAGATGGGAGAGTGTGGAACAACGCAAAATGGGCTGGCAAGACCTTTGGTCAATGGAAGAGAGTAGGATCAGTTTCCTTATTAGGTCAACATATGATGTTCTCCCATCACCACAGAACCTAAACCTCTGGGTAGGAGAGGATCCCTCTTGTCCTTTGTGTTCATCACCTGCCACATTAAGGCACATTTTGACAGGATGTAAGGTGGCTCTTAGCCAAGGTCGGTTTACTTGGCGCCATGACCAAGTACTGAGATGTTTGGCTTTAGCATTGGAAGGCAAGCGTAGTATGACCAATAAGTTGCCGCATGTTCTAGCAAAACATTACACGCAGAAGACAACATTCCTCCGCCCAGGCGAGCAACCACCAAGAAAAGGTGTTAACACCAATTCTCGGCCAGGACAACTGGAAGCTGCTAGGGACTGGAAGATGCTGGCTGATCTTGATCAACGGCTTATTTTTCCACCTGAGATTGCCACCACTAACCTACGACCAGACATTGTTTTGTGGTCTGGATCAGCACGCATTGTTCAACTGATAGAGTTGACCGTGCCATGGGAGGATGCTGTAGATGAGGCATATGAGAGGAAGAAACTGCGGTATGCTCATTTGGCCACTGAAGCAGAACAGCGAGGATGGAGAGTCCAGGTTTATCCAGTGGAAGTGGGTTGTCGAGGTTTTGTGGCACACTCTACAACCCGGTTCCTCAGGGACGTCGGATTCAGCGGCCAAGAGTTGCGTCGCACAGTAAAGAACTTATCTGAAGCAGCAGAAAGGAGCAGCAACTGGCTGTGGTTGAGACGGAAAGATTCTAGCTGGCAAGGTACAGGCCGCCACGCTACGGTTTCGTAGAATTCTTGAAAAACTTGAAGAGTCTGTTGGTTTATTTGTATAGGTTGTATAGTATAGGTTGTATAGTATACTATTTGTATAGGTTGTATAGTATAGAATGACGGGTGGTTGGGTAGATATTGTGTTTTGCGTCAGGTGGTATGCCATACGGAACCGTTGCCACTGTAACTGCTTTAACGCACCAGTGGGGCTCGACAGCCTTAATCAATCGGGTTGGCGCGTATGGTTGGGTTGCGGAGAGATAGTGAGATTGTGGTTAGGTCTCAGCAGCAGGAGGGATGTAGAGGTCAGTAAGCTGGGCTGAGTTGAGTGGGGGACGGAGGGGGGTGACTCTGGGACGCCAGAGTCACTGTCGAGCCCTCTTGAGGTGTCGTGGGCTAGTCGACGAAACACTGAGGACGGAAGGTGCCCACTTGAAGACCCTAGAGATGTCCCCTACTCGGCTCAATCCAGACGGTTGTCGTGTTGGTCCACTAGGGAGACCACACTGTAGTTGCAGCCGTCGTGTGTGCTGACGCGCCAAGTACACTGCAGCCGTTAACGCCAGACAGAAGGGGAGTCACACCCTCATATGGAAAGAAGCGTAAATGGATGGAGAAGCATAGTTTACTGTAAAGCTACGTCTTAGTGTTGCTTATCTTGGCGAAAGCCGAGTACAAATCAGCATGAAGTTTTAACATCTACTCTCGTGTAATGGAAATCATTTAATGGTATATTGCCTGTTTTTATGAAATACATAATAAAAAATAGTAAAATAAAGGACCAATTTTTCTACATTATGGATGCCTTAATTGTCCTCCAATTCTGGAATGACCCTTGTGCATTTTGTTTTGTGATGATTTCACTGGAACGAATAGAGAGTCTCCGCAACGGCGTTAAGTGATAGATTGAAGCGCACGTCCATGAGAAGTCTGTGCGCAAGCCACAAGAAAACACTGTATCCATGACACCAATAGACCTTATTCAGACCAGCGCCATATGACAGGTATGAAAGTGAGGCTGTGAGGGATAGACTTACTGTGTTTTCAATGGGATCCGCTGTAAAAAAGCTGTATAAAGCTCCTAGATCACTTATAATTTTAAACAGATCATATTGTCTGGATTATTTGGTCTACTGGAATTTCTCAGAAACATATTTTTGCATGGTTTCGTCAGCAGAACAATCCACAAACACATTTAATAGCAGTACAACCCACTGAAGAGATGGAGGTCTATCCCTCACAGCCTCGCTTTCATTCCTGTTAAAAATCAAAGATGGCGCTGCTGTGAATAAGGTCCATAGCAGCGGGTACGAGCACTTGATTTAAAAAACAACACATTTTTGCGCATGCGAGTTATGCTTAACTATAATACAAGAAGTAAGCCTACTCGATTTCAGCCGCATTCTGAGTTTGACAATGTCATTCGTTTTTATCCAAGGCCATAGCAAGTATATAGCTTGGGGAAATACTTATTGTAGTGAAAGGAAATTTTAAGTCCATGTCCAACTCTAAATTGTAAGGAATTTATATATTTGGTATCTTAGTAACACTTTACAATAAGGTTCATTTGTGTATTATTCATACTAACATGAACCATGAGCAACACATTTGTTACTGTATTTATTCATCTTAGTTAATAATAATAATAATACAACTGTTAATTGTTTGTTCATGTTATGTCACAGTCATGCATTAATGTTAACAAATACAACTTTTAAAATATTTAATAATGTTTTAGTAGATGCTGAAATTAATATGAACTAAGATTAAAGGGGTCATGACATGAGAAACCAAATTTCCCTTGATCTTTTGGTATTTAAGAGATCTATGTACTATTAAAACTTCCTGCAAGTTTCATAGCTTAAGACGTCCTCCCCATTATAAACTAAGCATTTATTTAGCCTAATCAAGCTCTAAATAAAGCTCGTTCTAGATCCTTTGAACTTAGTGATGTCACGGTACGAAGTGACGTACCAGTCGTTTGCATATGACCGGTTCCAGCGCAAGACAACTACACCTCATTTCGCATCATCGCATGCGTTGTCGTGCAGCGAGTGGGTCTGTTTACAAGATGACTGCGATGCCACGCAGATGTGCTGTTCCTGCTGTGGACAAACATGTTTGAATACGCTGCCGAACGATCCAGACGTCAGGGAAAGCAGTTGGATGCAGTTTATTAGCAGCCTTATTTGAACGGTGAGTGATCAGATGAGTGTGACAGGGCATGTTACTGAAAGAACGAGCAGAGAGCGAGCGAGCCCCGGCCGCGCGCGCGCCTTCAAACTGTCTTGCTCTCTCTCTCTCGCGCATATGAATCAAAATCAATTGAGAATTGACACGATGGTAAAAGATTGGAAGACCGAAGTTTCACGTGATGGAGCATTGTGTAGTCTACATGTGATACAAAATGATTAACGTTAATAATTTATGCATAAGCAGCACTGACGTTAGCCAATCATAACAGTGGGCGTTAACACTGAAGTCTTAAAGGGGAAACACTTGAATCAGAGGTAAGAAACAGGGTCACTACATTTTTAAGTTTTTTTGTACAAAAAACTATAGTAATACTATAATTGCACCTAAGGGAACATAATAAAACAAAACAAAAAACCATGTCATGACCCCTTTAATAAATGTGGTAGATTAATAAATGCTGAAGCGCAGTTCGTCATTAGTTCATGTGAACAAATTTAACTAATGAAACCTTATTGTAAAGTGTTACTGATTTCATGATAGCTAACACTTTCATGAATAATTTACAACATCAACAAAACTAAACATGAATTCCTCAATTGTCTTCTTGATTCTCACTGTTTTGTTTGGTAAAGTAAATAATATTTAGTAATATTATCATCATTTCCCTATTTTTGTTTGATGTGAATGCATTCTAATTGTATCAACATTTCATTTGTAATGAAGAGGCTCTGCTGCTCTCCATCGAGCGATATATTCCTATTAATTTTGAGTAAATCTGTAAAATATTTAAAAACACAACAGACCGACGGGTGCTGTTTTTTTAGTAGGGTTGGTGATTTATTTAATAAATAAATGTAAAAAATGTGTGCCCTTTTTCTTCCGCCCCTGAGGAGGTCTGTGCACGCCACGGGTACAAGCTACAAACAATTATTACATTATACAAGTCATTATATATGGGGTTCCATTTGTGCCAAAAATGAGTCGACTGCTTTGTGCTTTGTACTATACATTTGTCCTTGACAACAGTCATTGCCTAGTTGTTCAGATAAATTATTATGGTGATATGTATGTTCTCTGTTTATATCATCTTGCTCTGTCGTCTTGTTCTGTCATCTTAACTGTCGTCTCTGTCATCTGGTTCTGTCATCTTAACTGAACTGTCGTCTTAACTGTCTTTCTTGTTCTGTCATCTTAACTGTCGTCTGGTTCTGTCATCTTAACTGTCTTTCTTGTTCTGTCATCTTAACTGTCGTCTGGTTCTGTCATCTTAACTGTCGTCTGGTTCTGTCGTCTTAACTGTCGTCTGGTTCTGTCACCTTAACTGTCGTCTGGTTCTGTCGTCTTAACTGTCGTCTGGTTCTGTCATCTTAACTGTCGTCTGGTTCTGTCACCTTAACTGTCGTCTGGTTCTGTCGTCTTAACTGTCGTCTCGTTATGTCGTCTGGTTCTGTCGTCTTAACTGTTGTCTCTTTCTGTCGTCTTAACTGTCGTCTCTTTCTGTCGTCTGGTTCTGTCGTCTTAGCTGTCGTCTCTTTCTGTTGTTTATGTCGTCTTAACTGTCGTCTTGTTCTGTCATCTTAACTGTCGTCTCTGTCATCTGGTTCTGTCATCTTAACTGAACTGTCGTCTTAACTGTCTTTCTTGTTCTGTCATCTTAACTGTCATCTGGTTCTGTCATCTTAACTGTCGTCTGGTTCTGTCATCTTAACTGTCGTCTGGTTCTGTCGTCTTAGCTGTCGTCTCTTTCTGTTGTTTATGTCGTCTTAACTGTCGTCTTGTTCTGTCATCTTAACTGTCGTCTCTGTCATCTGGTTCTGTCATCTTAACTGAACTGTCGTCTTAACTGTCTTTCTTGTTCTGTCATCTTAACTGTCGTCTGGTTCTGTCGTCTTAACTGTCGTCTGGTTCTGTCATCTTAACTGTCGTCTGGTTCTGTCGTCTTAACTGTCGTCTCGTTATGTCGTCTGGTTCTGTCGTCTTAACTGTTGTCTCTTTCTGTCGTCTTAACTGTCGTCTGGTTCTGTCGTCTTAGCTGTCGTCTCTTTCTGTTGTTTATGTCGTCTTAACTGTCGTCATTTTTCTGTCGTCTTAACTCTCGTCTCTTTCTGTCATCTCTTTCTGTCGTCTTAACTGTCGTCTCGTTATGTCGTCTTAACTGTCGTCTCTTTCTGTCGTCTTAACTGTCGTCTGGTTATGTCGTCTTGTTCTGTCATCTCTTTCTGTCGTCTTTACTTCAAACTTCGTCAGTTGAGTAAAGTTGGCAATAAATTCACAGATTCGAACTTGATTAATAACTCGTGAGCTAAACGTTGTTACTACACAAATAACACCTCGTTTTAATCATAGTAACGTAGACAAGCAGCTACAACCTAATTTTCCTCGAAACGAGCTTTCCTTCACAGTGGACAAAATACATTGATCTCTACGCGCAGACTTGAGACAGATCCGATGGAACCGTCTGCAAAGTGCAAAACCCGAAAAGCGTTACTACAAAAACAGTCAATCAATTCACTGTCACCAAATTCAGTTCACACACCACTGCTGTCCTGGTGGTTATACTACAACACTTATTTTGGGAACAAAATATTTTTGCATAATTTTTATGATTTTTATTTATGGACAATATTCAATAATTGCACGGTAATACACTGTATTGTTGCCTAATTCAGTTCAAGACGACAGTTAAGATGACAGAACAAGACGACATCTAGATAGATGACGGAACCAGACGACAGAGCAAGATGACATAAACAGAGAACATACATATCAACATTTACTAATTTATCTGAACAACTAGGCAATGACTGTTGTCAAGGACAAATGTATAGTACAAAGCACAAAGCAGTCGACTCATTTTTGGCACAAATGGAACCCCATAATTATATAGATCAGTGATACTGAGGGCCCTATTTTAACGATCTGAAACGCAAGTATCAAAGGGCAAAGCGCAAGTAACTTTGTGGGCGGATCCCGGCGCTGTTGCTATTTTCCCGGCAGGATAAATGCCTCTTGCGCCTGGCGCAAATCTAAAAGGGGTTGGTCTGAAGTAGCTTCATTATTCATAGGTGTGGTTTGGGCGTAACGTGAAATAAACCAATCAGAGCGTCATATCACATCCCCTTTAAGAGCATGATGAACGAGGTGCGCTTGTTCCATGGCGCAATACTATAACGGCGCATTTACCAGGCGCCTTCAGAATCGGTTCACAGCCGAGGAGATCGATGTTCTCGTCAGGGCCGTAAAAGAAAGAGAAGTGACATTGGGGATGGGACAAACCCACACAAATTAGCTTCGGTTATACATTCATATAATAATTTGGGTAAATATGTAAGCTTTATGCCTATTTTTCCCATCGTCATGGACACAACAATGATTTCCCTCGTGTTTTAATATTTTTACTTATAAAATGTATCATTTGCAAAAAGGAAAATGCATCTGTGTAGATGAGAGAATCATCTACACTGTATGCGCGTTGTTCACACTCTGTATTATGACCAAGCATGCGCGCTTAAAACAGCATCTGGATGTACGCTCAAGGCGCCACTGACTTTAGACTAGGTTTTTTCTGGTCAGTGGCGCAATTGTTTTCTGGAACTGCAAAATAGCATGAGGGATTGTTTGCGCCGGAACACGCCTCCTCTTTGCGCTGAACCGCCCAGGGAGCGCAAGTGTATTTCTTAGTTTACCGACGTGCGTCTGTGGAGGGAAAAGTCCGCTTTGCGTGGGTGCAAAATAGGAATGATACATGCGTCGGTGTACAAAGTCATTTGCGCCGGATAGGGCCCTGACACTTACTGGCGTGCGTCCGTGCAGCTTCATGCAAAAATAAAGGTTTACAGTAACGGAGGCGACTGTAATGCATTATTCGAAGTGCCCCATGATAGTTCTATTTCTTTCCTAGAATGGTCAGTTTGTGACTTTGCGAGATAAAAAACATAAAGGAGCACTGTATTACAAAACAGCATGTGGCACATGCCAATCAAATAGACGTGACAAATAACACGTTTGATAAAAAAAATATTACTGACTTTAATGCGTTTAATTGATATTTAAAAATAAAAAAAAACTCACAAAATCAGGCTATATTTATTTAGAATTTTGTGTCCCAATTACGTCAGTATAGCTGCTCTATTCATCTGTCAGTCACTATACTGGAGGTGTCACAAGGTAGGCCTACATGATTCTTGTGACACGATCATGTTCCGCGACCCGGTGTCAGTCAGGTGCCATGTCAGCATGGGCGTAGATTACGGGGGGGACGCGGGGGACGTGTCCCCCCCACTTTTTATAAAATGTAAATTCGTCCCCCCCACTTTTTATAAAATGTAAATTCGTCCCCCGCACTTTTTCATAGGGCAAGTGTGTCTACGACAAACTGAGGTTTTCGCGGGTGTGTAACGTTATAGCCTACATTGAGATTTAAAATCCAAAGAGTCAAGGATAGTCTATTTACGTGACTTTCACGTTTCCATGGTAATCAGTCACGCATCACGACACGCCCATGCTCGCACCCGCGCCGAATCTATCAGTTTCAAAGAGGTCGCAATGATTTCAAAACGGCAAAAAAAACTCTCTTCACTCCTTTTTCGCGAAAAAGTCAAGCACTGTAAGTAAGTTGTCATGTATCCGAATTGTGTTGCACAGTGATGAATAACTCTGCCTATTTCTCTTGTTGAATAATTAACAAGTTTTGTTGTAGGCTAAATTAAAAATATTCACTACCCGCACAAACGAAACGTGCACTTATTTTCAATCTTGTTTTACTCGTAATGTCTTTTATTTTCACAGATATGTTAGAATGGCTGGATGGCCCTTCAAATTAGAATAAACATGGAGATTGTTAATGCTGAATGTGTATTTTCATGCATCAACCGTCACGATCTGCTTGAATCAGGCAGCGTTGGAACATGTGTACGTGATGTTTACCATAATTCGGTAACACAATTAGCCTAGATAAAAAAGTTTATAGACAAACTTTAAGTTCTCTTGAAAATACCTAACTAGAAAGTTTGAAGTAGTTTTAAAAGCTTGAAGTTTGAAGGTTTTTAATTAGAAAGTTTTAATTTAGTAAGACTGTTTTGGCTATTGAGGAATATAATTTTGCCAAAAGAAGAACTTTTATTTTAAGTAAATGTTATTTTTAAATCAGCTTCAGTGTGATATTTTATAACACTGATAATTTGAATAATTGTAATGCGATGATCAGATATCTAAATCAGAAAATATCTATGGTTGGCGGGTGGATTATTTATTTTTAACAGTGTATTTGGGGGACTCAAAGTGCACCAGATTAATGAATTTATCTTTAAAATGTACAAAATTTTCTTCCGGGGGGGGCATGCCCCCGGACCCCCCTAGAACTACCGAGATCCACATAGAAAAATACTGTGGGTAACACAGTAGGGCAGGCTATAATGTTATACGAAAATTACATTTTTTTATTATCTTATTAAAAAACATGATCAGGGTTTTACCACCTCCACCTCGTTTTAAGCCAGAAAAAACCCTGCATGTGCAAAACAAAGTACTGAACATCTGCATTTCTTTCTTTCTGTTTTATTGCTTTAAAAATAAATAACATATTAAGCCAATTAAGCAAAAACCTGTCAACAAAAGTATGAAGAAAAAAAAACGTCTCGGTTACTAGTGTAACCCTCGTTCCCTGAGGGAGGGAACGGGAGACGCAACGTCGACGTGACGACGAAATTGGGATCACTTCAGGGAGCCCTATCAACTTCGAGTATCTACAGAACAAGCCAATGAACGTTGGCGTGCGTGAAATCGTCACGCGCCCCCGCCCCGCAGCGCGGGTATAAACCGGAAGCGGGCGCACGCACACATTGTTTTTCGCTGAGGAGCCGAGATTTAAGACGGCCGTACAGCGATGGTCAGCAACCGTGGCGAAGGGACGTTGCGTCTCCCGTTCCCTCCCTCAGGGAACGAGGGTTACACTAGTAACCGAGACGTTCCCTTTCGGTCGCTCACGTTCGACGCAACGTCGACGTGACGACGAAATTGGGATCCCATGGAAAACGCCACGGTAGCTGCCACATCCAGCGCCCTACGGAAGACTCTCAGACCCCCAACTGGCTAGGGCGGAAGACCTGCGTAGAGGGAGTTCGGACTGCTGTTCCGTTACAACCCACACAGTGGAACTCTTGGATAACACTGGGAAAGCGAAACCCTCCAGGGGAGAGGGACGCTGCGGAGCCACATCCTGCCCGAAGGGAGGTAACATGTGGAGAATACACATATGGACTGGCCGAAGGGGCAGTGCAACATATGGAATGTCACTGGGGTGGCTCCAGCCTGAGAAGGGGGACGCAGCACCAGACAGTGACGGCAGAGCGGACTCTGCCAAGGGAAGACACGGGCTCACCGCAGGGAGCTGATCGTGGAAGAATACGCATATGGGATCGCCGCAGGGATCACCACATATGGAACCCAGTCTAGCACAAGTTACACAAGCATACGAGCACTAGACCTGGCGTCGGACGCTCCGCAACGTCCGACTGCCGAGGGGGAGCGGAGGAACTCAACAGGGTTCGCCTAGTGGGGAACTCGACTGGAGCAAGAAGCGCACGTATCCGCTCCATGTGGAGGGGAGTGGCGCAGCAAGCCAACACAAGAGCGGGAACTTCGGTGTTACCGGCTGGTTGAAGCGAGCACACAGGAAGAAACCGGCTCAACACGTAGGCTATAAAACCTAGCGAACGTGTTAGGTGTCGCCCAGCCCGCAGCTCTACAGATGTCTGTCAGCGAGGCGCCGTGTGCCAGCGCCCAGGAAGAAGCGACACCCCGAGTGGAGTGGGCTCTCAAACCGGGCGGGCAAGGCACACCTTGAACTTCATAAGCCAAGGCGATGGCATCCACTATCCAGTGGGCCATCCTCTGCTTGGAGACAGCCTTCCCTTTCTGCTGGCCTCCGTAACAGACGAAGAGCTGATCTGAGGTCCTGAGGCTTTGTGTTCTGTCCACGTACAGACGCAGAGCGCGAACGGGACAGAGAAAAGCCAGGGCTGGGTCTGCCTCCTCCGAAGGCAGCGCTTGCAGGTTCACCACCTGGTCCCGGAAGGGAGTGGTGGGAACCTTGGGCACGTATCCGGGCCGGGGTCTCAGGATCACGTGAGAGTTAGCCGGGCCGAATTCCAGGCACGATTCGTCGACCGAAAATGCATGCAGGTCCCCTACCCTCTTGATGGAGGCCAATGCAACCAGGAGTACTGTTTTACAAGACAGAATTTTTAACTCTGCTGACTGCAAGGGCTCAAAGGGTGGTCTCTGGAGTGCCGAAAGGACCAGAGACAAGTCCCAAGAGGGTATAGAGAGTAAGCGAGGAGGATTCAGTCTCCTTGCTCCCCTGAGGAACCTGACGATCAGGTCGTGCTTCCCCAGCGACTTACCCTCAACTGCATCGTGATGTGCGGTAATAGCGGCAACATACACTTTAAGGGTGGAGGGAGACAGCCTTCGCTCCAACCCATCTTGCAGGAAGGAAAGCACGGCTCTGATCGAGCAAGATCGGGGGTTCTCCTCGTGAGAAGAACACCAGTCAACGAACAGGTTCCACTTCAACGCATAGAGGCGCCTCGTAGAGGGGGCTCTAGCGGAAGTGATGGTGTCAACTACCGCTTGGGGTAGGTCACCTAGAACCTCCGCGTCCCGTCCAGGGACCAGACGTGGAGTTTCCAGAGGTCCGGACGCGGGTGCCACAGGGTGCCCCGTCTCTGAGAGAGCAGGTCCTCTCTCAGAGGGATGGGCCAGGGAGGGGCTGTCGCGAGGAGCACCAGTTCCGGGAACCAGGTCCGGTTGGGCCAGTACGGCGCAACTAACAAGACCTGCTCCTCGTCCTCCCTGACTTTGCACAAAGTCTGTGCAAGAAGGCTCACTGGGGGAAACGCATACTTGCGTAGGCCCGGGGGCCAGCTGTGTGCCAGAGCATCCGTGCCGAGGGTCCCCTCGGTCAGGGAATAGAACAACTGGCAGTGAGACGTGTCCGGGGCGGCAAACAGATCTACTTGTGCGGTCCCGAAGCGCCTGAAAATCAGCTGGACCACCTGGGGATGGAGTCGCCATTCTCCCGGTAACACCTGTTGCCGTGAGAGCTCGTCGGCTACACGGTTGAGTAGACCCGGAATATAGATGGCACGAAGCGACCTCAGATGCTTCTGACTCCAAAGGAGGAGATGGCGGGCGAGTTGTGACATGCGGCGGGAGCGTAGACCACCTTGGCGGTTGATGTACGCAACGGTCGCAGTGTTGTCCGTACGGACCAGTACATGCTCGCCTAGTAGCAGCGTTTTGAAGCGGCCCAGCGCAAGATGAACTGCTAACAACTCGAGGCAGTTGATGTGCCAATGCAGTTGAGGCCCCGTCCACAGACCTGAAGCTGCATGCCCGTTGTACGTGGCCCCCCAGCCGGTGGCAGAGGCATCCGTGGAGACCACAGAATGCCTGGACACTTGTTCTAAGGGGACACCTGCCCGCAGGAACGAAGGGTCGGACCACAGGGTGAGAGTTTGGCGACAGTGCGGAGTTACTTGGACCCGGCACGAGCCGCTCTGCCACGCCCATCTCGGGACTCGATCGTGGAGCCAGTGTTGGAGCGGCCTCATATGAAGCAATCCGAGCGGCGTAACCGCGGCTGCAGATGCCATATGCCCCAGGAGCCTCTGAAAAAGTTTCAGTGGTGCCGCAGTCCTGTGTGAGAGTGAGCTCACGCAGTTCAACACTGACTGGACGCGGGCCTCCGTGAGGCGCGCTGTCATATTGATCGAGTCCAACTCCATACCGAGAAAAGAGATCCTCTGCCCGGGGGTGAGTTTGCTCTTTTCCCAGTTGACCCGAAGCCCTAGGAGACTGAGGTGACTGAGCACCATGTCCCTGTGTTCGCACAACTGCTCTCTCGACTGGGCGAGAATAAGCCAGTCGTCGAGGTAGTTGAGAATGCGAACGCCACGCTCGCACATGGGAGCAATGGCCGCCTCCGCGACTTTCGTGAAGACACGGGGCGACAGGGCCAGCCCGAAGGGTAAGACTTTGTACTGGTATGCCCGACCCTCGAACGCAAAGCGAAGAAACGGTCTGTGTCGAGGGAGAATTGAGACATGAAAGTACGCGTCCTTCAGGTCGATCGCTGCAAACCAATCTTGGGGACGGATGCATTTGAAAATGCGTTTCTGCGTAAGCATCTTGAACGGCAGCCTGTGAAGGGACCGATTCAGGACGCGCAGGTCCAAGATTGGTCGTAACCCACCGCCTTTCTTGGGTACAATGAAGTACGGGCTGTAGAAGCCGGTCTTCATATCGGCTGGAGGGACCGGCTCGATCGCGTCCTTCGCCAGTAGGACTGCGATCTCTGCCCTGAGCACAGGGGCACTGTCCGCCAGAACACGGGTGAACTGAATGCCCCTGTACCGCGGGGGCCGCCGGGCGAACTGAATCGCATAGCCGAGCCTGACAGTACGGATGAGCCAGCGGGACGGACTGGGAAGCGCTAGCCAGGCTCCCAGACATCGAGCCAGCGGGACCAACGGGACCACAGGCGTACCCGGGGTGGGGCAGCGCGACGGAACGCAGGGACTCGAATCGGACGGCATAGCGGCCCGAAGTGGGGTCTGAGTGTGAGGTGCGACACATACCTGCTTCCGTCGAAGGGCAGAGAGGGTGTGCGGAGGCGTCACTGCGTCCGGAACACAGCCACTGCTGCTCGCTGGCGATAGAAGAGGGGCCTGAGGGGGACAAGGCATAGCGTCGTCGACCGCCAAGCGCGCTCTCTTGGGACCCAGAGGTTTCAGAAATTGCTCTTTTATTGAAAATGTGGGTACCACTGGCCTGGGGGCCAGTGGCGGGACAAAAACAAAAGGAAACAAAAGATTCTCCGCCCGGCCCTCCACCGGGGGAAGGAGCGGCGCGTTCACCACCTCCTGAAGAGCAACTTGATCCACCTCTGGGTCGCCCGTCTCAGGGACGTTTGCACCTACGCTTACCACCTGGCTTGGTAGCGGCCTGGACGGGCGTGGTCGGCTTCCTGCGGCTTGCTCCACGCTGAGGCCTGGGTGAAGGCTGCTGCTGAGGCTTCGCGGGAGCGGAGGACGCCGAGGGAGGCCGACCTCGGCGACGAGTAGACGGAGGAGCTGCGGCCGGCGGACGGGTGGGAGCAGCAGCGGCCCGCCGGGGCAGGATGTGTCGGATGGCCTCCGTCTGCTTCTGGGCAGCCGAGAACTGTTGGGCAAAGCTCTCGACCGCGTCGCCGAATAACCCAACCTGGGAAAGAGGGGCATCCAGGAACCGATATTTGTCGGTGTCCCTCATGTCAGCCAGGTTGAGCCAAAGGTGGCGTTCCTGGACCACCAGGGTGGACATCGCCTGACCAACGGAACGTGCGGTTTCTTTCGTCGCCCGGAGGGCGAGGTCAGTTGCCACACGGAGCTCCCGGAGGAGCTCTGGGTCAGAACCACCCTCGTTCATGTCCATGAGCGCCTGGGCCTGGTGGACCTGCAGAAGCGCCATGGCATGGAGGGCGGAAGCAGCCTGTCCACAGGCTCTGTAAGCCTTCGCCGTAAGACCGGACGAAAACTTACATGCCTTGGACGGGAGGCGTGGACTGCCCCGCCAGGAGGAAGCGGACGCTGGACACAGCTGCATCGCAACGGCCCGCTCCACCGGGGGAACGTCCACATACCCCTTAGCCGCCCCGCCGTCGAGGGTGGTGAGGAGGGAGGAGCCACTAGGGCGGAGTCGGGCACTATAGGGGGCCGACCACGACCTAGTAAGCTCCTCATGCACTTCCGGAAAGAAAGGTACCGGGGCGGAGCGCTGAGAACCAGCACGGCCCGCCCCGAGAAACCAATCGTCCAACCGGGAAGGTTCGGGACGTGGTGGAGGGTTCCACACAAGCCCGACCTTCTCGGCGGCCCGGGAAAGCATAGCCGTCCATTCTGGATCGGACTCGGGCAACGCCACACGCCCAGAAGGGGGCAACGCAGCCGAATCCTCATCTCCAGAGGACTGAAGCTCCCCCTCCGATGCTGCGATCGACATCTGATCGTCAGGTGGAGCTCCAAAGGAGACGGCTGGCCGTCCATGGGAAGGACCAGCACGCTCCTTTGAAGGCTCCAGCGGCGGTAGCGCTTGTGAGGCGTGAGGGGCCCACGGAGATTGCCTCGGCGGGGAAGCCCTCACGGTAATCCTCAGATCACCCTGGTCATGCACAGAAGTAGGTCTATTCTGCGGTGCAGAATAGACACTAGATCGGGGCATAGGCGAGGGGACTGCACCTCCCTTGAGGTAAGCGAGTCTCGATCTAAGCGCTATCATAGTCATATTCCCACAACAGGAACATGAACTATTCACAAAGGCTGCCTCAGCGTGCTCAATGCCCAAACACGAGATGCAGCTTTTGTGGCCGTCGCCTGGCGCCAGGGGATGACCGCACCCAGAAACGCACAAGCGGAATGACATCCTGAAAAGGACGCAGGGTCACGCTTGTGTTGCTCTTTTAGTTGAAAATAACAAACAAAAGGAAAAGAAATAAGCTCTCTCAGTGCTGAAGCACCCAGGGATGGCCGCGGTGTAATCGGGGTACACTCTCAGAGGAAACGCCCACGAGACCGACACACACACACACAAACAGTGCTGTGAAAACAGCAGTTGTAAATAGAAAAAATGCTCGCGGCCACCGCTGATCGCGCCGTCACACCAACACTGGAACAGAGCCTTCTTCTTCCTCTCAGATCGTTCGTTATCAGCAGTCTGCAGAAATCAGAGTCAAAAACCAAGCTCGGCTCCGAAGTGAAAGACAATGTGTGCGTGCGCCCGCTTCCGGTTTATACCCGCGCTGCGGGGCGGGGGCGCGTGACGATTTCACGCACGCCAACGTTCATTGGCTTGTTCTGTAGATACTCGAAGTTGATAGGGCTCCCTGAAGTGATCCCAATTTCGTCGTCACGTCGACGTTGCGTCGAACGTGAGCGACCGAAAGGGAACTGATATTACACTTGACGTTCTGTCCCCCTCACTTTTGAAATGACGGCTACGCCCCTGCATGTCAGTGTCAATGTGTCGCGAATATGTCAGTTACACATTCACATGCCAATGAAAACCGTATGTGCCAGATGCCACTTAATGTCAAAACTGCTGGTTACTTCACTATTTGGCGACAGGTGAAAATATGGGCGCTATATTGTCGTCTTAAACTTTGGTGATACGAGGTTTGACAACAGTGGTGGAAAACTGTAATGTAAACATCTTTTTTCTCTCTCTCTTATCACAGGCAGATGCAACATGAGGAGATGACACCAAATCTCAGAGTAGAACAGTTAGCATAATTAATACACTGGCTGTTCACAATTCACCTCGAGATACTTGAACAGCGCACGACAAGAACCATATTTCCATCAAGTTCAAGTTGATTCGTACATCACAGAAAGAACGTCTGTGCTAAATAAAAACACTGAATAGAGAGTTTCTGAATTAGTATTAGTCAATCAACATTTCTCAGAGAGCCAACAACCTGCATCTCGAGTAATTGCGCGCCACCCTTAGATAGTTGAGTAGAATTACAACAGACAGCGTTATGTAGTCATATCGTTTGTTTTGTCCAAGAAAATTAAAGGGATAGTTTCCCCAAAAATGAAAATGTTGTTATCTCCCGCTCATCATTTTGTTCCAAACCAGTACGAATTTCTTTCTTGTGTTGAACACAAAAGACATTTTAAAGAATGTTGGTAACCAGACAGTTGACCATAGCCATTGACTTTTATAGTATCTTTTTTTTTTTTTTTTTTTAATGGGTGCCGTCAACTGTCTGGTTACCAACATTCTTTACAATATCTTCATTTGAAGATGAAATTTCAGAAGAAACTCATACAGGTTTGGAACAACTTGAGGGTGATAGGTGATGTTTTTGGGTGAGCTATCCCTTTAAATACTTTTGAACACTTCCACTATTTCCACCCAGGGAATGACCTACTGACATGCTTTTATATGGAGTAAGTTGTCACAATGGGAGGCTGCTATTAAATTCCATATTATTTAGCTGCTATTGAATGGCTTTTATGCTAAATGTAAACTGTAAAAAAAAATATATATGAAGGCCAAAACAATTAATAAAACTGCAAGATGAAAAATTAATTGTATAAAACCACAAACGGCATTTATGAAAAATTCTCTGTATGGAGAACACAATTAGAGAAAATAACTATTAGATCTTTGACTTAAAATATAGGCAACACTTGACAACTTGCCCCATTCTCCAGAATTCATTGGTAAATATTATGAAACACTGATCTGTTAAGCGTTAACCAATAAGTCATAAAAATACATTATATAATGTTACTTATCTTTGTTACTAATCTGTGGTAAACATTGCCGTGTGAAATCTCAAAGCAACTTGTATCTGCATGATTTTATATCTGAGAACTACAAACAAACAAAAAAGAGAGAATGAAAGTAGCAAAAAAGTACTGGTTCCAGTTTAGAAAATCAAACATTTTAATATTTCAAAGTCAAAGCAATCACCATGGAAACAAATCTTCAAATGGGCTGGTATGTGCAAAATACACCACATTCAAAACCACTGCTGCAAAACCAGACAAACTTGGAGAAAATCCCATTTCTCCACATGTATGGCTTCATTCAGCACGTTTACAATTAGATATTTAATCCTTATTTAAACATTATGTTTTGTTGATACAGCACACACACAAGAAAAATCATCATACTTTTCTGTAATGAGGCAAGTAAACAGGTAAAACCAACTGAGTTCACGTAAATAATAAAAAAAGGGGGGGGGGGGGGGGGGCGTTAGCTAATTGAACTTGGTTGTGCTAAAATGGAGACTTAAGAGAATTAAATAAAACCTACAACTAAGTCAAATGGAAAACAGCCAGCCAAACTTGACTCCGTTTAATCTGGGCATGAAAGAAACTTTTAACTTTTACACAGTTTTGGCAATGCTTTCAGACCAACTGGCACATGCCTATTATACACACACACACACCAGTGTACACACGCGCACACACACACAGACACCAGTGTACACATGCACACGGGCGCACGCACACACACACACACACACACACACACACACACACACATATAGCTGTGCAGTTAAACCTCTAGAGTATATAGGAAGAGTTGAAGTGCATCAGTCTGTGGCATTCATCCACCATACTTTAATTTAAAGGCTCTAAAAGCAGGAGAAGCCAGGCGAACTTCACCCTCTCTCCTGCTTGTTTCTCTCTCTCAGTTCATGTTATTTTACCAGGCCGATTTTCTTGGCTTCTGTTTCGTAGATCAGAAGTCTCCACATTTTCACTATAAACACTTCCGCTTCTTCATCCAGTACCTGTAGGAAACACATCCCTGATTATCCACACAGTAAAAGTATTACTATTACTATAAAAACTGCATTACTATAAAAACTATAAAAATCTGATTTCATTTAAATAAATGTAAATGCTTTATAGTTTTTGGGGTACTTTTGCAGTACTTACTGGTACTGGTATGAGAATAATAATAATTTGATGGGATTCAATAAGATTTTTGGCACTGTGGTAAAGATAATGTGCTTAAGTGTCATGAAAATAATTTCACAATGCAAACAACCTTAATGGTTCTACTATAATACAATATAACACAGCATAAGGAATTTGGGGAGAAAAATGATAACTGACCTTACAAGTTTTGTGAGATTCACCCAATAGTATTTATTAGGTGTGTGTGTGTGTGTGTGTGTGTGTGTTTAAAGTGTAGACACTTTTCCGTGTGCTATTTACCATGGCAACATCATCCAGAATTCCCTCTGGTGTGCTGTGAGCCATGACCTGCAACAAGACAAAAAACAAACTAATGCCAAGAAAGGAGAGCAGACAACATTACCACCCAGATAGAAACACTAACATACCTTGGAACAGACAAAGTCGACTAGTGTGGCTTCCTCCTCTCCAATGTATTCTATGATTTTCTTATTGATCCAGGGGCGGATCCTCCTGTCCATCAATGTCTGTGTGGGAAAAAAGTGTCATTGATACATTACACTCACACACATTCCTGTTCAATATCTAGGCTGAGTAATTACAGGCCACATTATAGGCTTGTTTTACAGTGTTTTCTCTCACCGTGTCCACCATGTTCCAGTCCAGTGGATAATTAAACAGCTCTTGTTTGACTGTGGGAATTTTCTCAATCAGACTCTTGATATGTTTCCGTTTCTCTTCTGTGTTTACACCAGGTCGTGTCCCCGTGACCTCTGCTCCATCTAGGCTAAGACCTCCCCTCTCATCCTCACTGTAATCGAGAGGTACCAGCTTCCTCTTCTTGGGTGCTTCCTCTGTCTCCTCATCATCAAACTTATTAAAGACGCTGTCCACGACAGCAAGAGCCTTTCGTCTTACTGCCTGCGGCATTTTAGGACTTCCTGCAGCACCTGAGAAAAAAAAAAGTTAAATGTGAAAAAGAAGAAAAACTTATGTGATTTAAAGATGATGGGCGAGTGGCCATAGATGGTTAAATAGAATATGGAAGACAAGGCCATTCACAATTCAGTATGTAAATGTAAAACAAAAGACCAAATGCAGTTCAGTATGCAAATACTATGATGTCACCTGTCAGTTAGAGGTTGAATGCTGAACATCGTATCAATGCAAACCAGAAGATTTAAAAATAATAATAATAACGCATCACATAGGCTAAAATTATATATAAAAAATTTTTTGAATCAAGTTGCTAAGTTGTTCAGGCTGAAGTAACTATTGAAGTTTTCACTAAATCTTAATCTTAATTTAAAATACCGTTCAAAAAATTAAGGTCAGTATTTCTTTTAATAAATTAATACTTTTATTCAGCAAGGACGCATTAAATTGATCAAAACTGACAGTAAAGACATTGATGGTGTGTTTTTAAGCTTTCTATTCATCAAAGAATCCTGCATTTTTTTTATCATGGTTTCCACAAAAAAATATTAAGCAGGACAACCGTTTTCAACATTGATGGTAATTAGAACGTTTCTTAAGCAGCAAATCATCATATTCAAATGATTTCTGAAGGATCATGTGACTGAAGTAATGATAATGAAAATTCAGCTTTGCCTTTACATGAATAAATAAAAATATATATTAAATCAGAAAACTGTAAAAATTTCCAAAAATTACTGTTTTGACTAATTTAGTAAAAAAAACAAAGTAACCAAAAGAGTTCAAACACAAAAAAAATCTTGCTGACCCAAACTTTTGAGTGGTACTGTACATTGGCTCAAATGCTGTTGTGACAGTAATTTTAAATCACACACAGACCTAGTTTGAGACTGAGGCCTATCTTAGGCCGGAGCTCTTCTGTGGGTGGGGGAGCCTCATGTGAAGAGTTCTCATGTGGAGTGATGTTGTCGTGAGGTGATTCGCTGATGGGTGTGAGGGGTGAGGCGTTCCCACTGGCTGAAGAGACAGAGGGTGCCGTGGTAACAGGTCTAAGTGTGGGCTTCAGGCATGGCTTGGCCTCTCGGTCATCATCATCCTCCTCTTCATCTTCCTCTTGGTCGGTGATGTTATTGTCCGAGTACGCCTCCTTCTCCACACCTCCTTTTCGCTGATGCTCCTCACGAGAGACTGGCAGCACCTCCTCACTCTGCTCTTGCTTTAGAGGAGGCAGCTGCTGCTTCTCGGCCTCCTGCTCTATCTTTAAGGCAAAAAAAAAACACAGAGTTACACATACACACACACACAGATAAATGCAGACATAAACACACACACACACACACACACACACACACACACACACACACACACACACACACACACACACACACACACACGTACCCTCTGAAGTTCAGCATCAGGATCTGGGTGTCCTTCGGCTAGGAGTCTCTTTCTGATCTCCTCCAACTCATCTTTCTCTCTTTTTCGGTCTCTCTCATCTAATTCCAGCTCTTTCTCCCTATCTCGCAATCGCTTCTGCAATGCACTGCCCCTGAGAGAGACAAAGAGAGAGCAAGACAAGTAAAATAGACCGGGTGAAAGGTGTAATTTGGTGGGTTTTCTTAAACTATGGTCAGCTAAGATATTAAATAATATTTCAATAATATTTTCACACTTTTTGTGTATTCTTGCAGTACTGTTATTTAATTTTGACATGTACTCTGACATTTAAAAAAAGCAGCAATACCATAATTTCTATAGATTTGTACCTGTAGTATTTGGGATCATCTCTGTCATCATCATAATCCTCCAGGAACTCTTTCAGACGCTTGGCTTCTTTAGTCTGAAGAAAAACACAAAGCTTTACTTGTATCATTTTCTCTGCCCACTAGAGTGATATATTGAATAATCACACAATATCTAATATGATTTTATGTGGCCGTTAAGTTTCCTGTGTGTGCTAGACTAATTTACTCAGGCAAAAATGTTTTAGAAAACACACTGAAACACTACTGTTCAAAACTTTAATAATTTACTAATAAATTTTTATTAGTAACAATATATAAATGTAATATTACAAATAAATTCATTATTACAAATAAACATGCATCACCATGTTTTCAACATTGATAAGAAATGTTTCTTGAGCACCAAAGCAGCACATTATAATGATTTCTGAAAGATCATACGACACTGAAGACTGGCGTAATGATTTCGAAAATTCAGCTTTGCAGCAAAGGAATAAATTACATTTTAAAATATATTAAAACAGTAATTTTAAATTGTAATATTTCACAAAATACTGTTTTTACTGTAAACAAGACATTGTAAAAAAACATTTAAAAAATATTGGCGACCCCCATGATGTTTTACTTGAATCATCATGTAAAATACACTCGGATAACTAAGAGTTTTCATCCATTTATTCTTACCATCTCTCTGTGTCTTTCCTCCTCTCGCTCTGTTTCTTTACTGTAGTCCCTTGCTTTTTTCCTCTCTCTGATCTCCCAGTTCTTCAGGCGCTGTGAAAGACAAACATTAAAGTATTTTTCTACAGCACAATTCTGTTTGTCCTGTTTGGCATTTGAGAATAAAGGAGGTCAGATGATTTAGAAGCCGGACACTACAGAGCTCCAGAGACAGAAGCAGTGCTCTGGAAACACCACAGATATTCTCGCACCAGCTTTTCTGCACTTTAATGGACCCAAAACCTAATAATTTAATTTCAACATGAATTTTTAAAGTAGATAAAATTCTTAATTCGCAAATAGAAAGGAAATCATGTTATCTGTGATGTTCCTTTATTGTCTTCTAGAAAGATAAAGATTTCAAACCTCCTGATAGGCTGCCTCCTTTTCACGAAGCTTCCTCTCCAGCTTCCGTCGTTCGTAGGCCTCCTCCTCATCTTCCTCTCGCTCCCTTTTCTTCTCTTCTCGACTCTTCTCCCTTCAAAACAAAAATCGCACCCACATACAACATTTATTCTGTACATTAGAAACGAGCAATTACTCTACTTACAGAAGATAAACAACACTTAAAAAGAACATAGAGGCAAAGCTTTTAGACGAAGCTTTTCGATGGAACTCTGGAAAAAACACTCTTAGAAAAAAAAACACGCACTCTAAACACCCCATTAAAATGTTTTTAAAAATACTACGAATATAAGCAGGTGTTTTATACTCTTTTTACTTTATTTATTATATTTGTTTTTTTGATGGACTGTGTTTGTTTTATTTACCTATATTGTATGTCCTTTTTATGTTTTAGTGAATTACTGCTTTTTAATTTGTCCTACTTCATTTATTTATTTATAAACTACAGTTGCATTATGTTCTGTATATTCTTTGTCATCAGCACTACGAGAAACACTGTTTGAAAGGTGCTATACAAATAAAGTAATTATTTAGGTTTGTTTGCTGCAGTTTTCCCTGAAAATAAAGACTACACATTTGAATGTGTATCTGAAATCTGAACTTTTAGGAGAACACTAGAAAACAGACAATCTCAATAGAAAATTTTAGATCAGTTTAGATCATGTGTTCCCCCATGCCCTCGCTATCTTATGGCGGGGGAAATAAACGATCTTTGTTTTATCTGCTTGGGAGCGGAGCATGCACGGTTAGCTCTCAAGGGGGCTGACAGTGCACATTGCAATCGTCTTCCGTTGAGGACGTTTCACTACCGTTTGGCCCTCTTCGAGGAGAGCAGTCAGGCTTTTGTGCCCCCCGGCACTTCAGGGCCCGTATTCATAAAGAATCTTAATGCAAAGAGTAGCTCCTAGTGACAAAATTCTAAGAAAAATCTTACAAATGTGGGCGTTTACTCTTAAAATTAAAGAAAAAATCCTAGCAAAGATAAAAGTAATTCAGAAAGCATCTCAACCCTTAAAAGAGGTCTTAAGGTCAAACTTGTTAGGAGCACGGACGAGGACTTTTAAGAGCCTTAAGAGTTTCTTTAGCAGAGGAGAAAATGGAGGAAAGACGAAGAGGGAGAAGAAATGTGATGCAGACGATGGATGACAGTGAGTTAATAAGACGCTATAGATTGACACCCAGCCCGAATTTTTCTTTAAGAATGGCCTTGTGTTCATCCACTAACTGGGCTAACAGTAAACACTGTTCCTCTGTCCAGTTGGGCTTTCTCGCCCTTCTTGGTTTTGATTCCATGTTTGATACATTAAAACCAACATTCAAACCACCACTTAAATAGACATGCCAGCAATCAGTGTAATTGGAAAGAGTGGAAAAAATGTTATCATTCTAAGCCAATCAAATACCTTATAGGAAATTAACAGCATGGTAAAAAAAAAAAAAAGGATTTATACACATATGTAATGTGTGTGTGTGTGTGTGTGTGTGTGTGTGTGTGTGTGTGTGTGTGTGTGTGTGTGTGTGTGTGTGTGTGTGTGTGTGTGTGTGTGTGTGTGTGTGTGTGTGTGTGTGTGTGTGTGTGTGAGAGAGAGAACGGTCAAATAGGAAAAATTACGCTTGTAATTTCAAAGTGAAGGCTTAGAGTAGACCCTATACTTAAAATCACTCTTTTTTTCCTTGTTGGACAACCAACCAATCACAGTTTTCAAAAGATTGTGTCATACATAGCACACAAGGTCGATAGAGTCCAGACCTTCTGCCGTCAGTCTGAAGGTCTGGCTACGCGAAACTAACTAACATATAACATGCTGGGCAAAGCTTAAGCAGCAGCAGCTTAGGCTGCGGCATGATAACCATCTTGCAGGCATTCCAGGATGACTTGCTAAGGGATCTGGATGAAGGCGAGGGTGTGGGTCCTGACTTCGCAAATGTGGAAGATTCTGCATCGATGCAGTAATAAACCATAATCGATTATAGCCGTTATAGCCTACTGACGTTTCTCTGTTGTGATTTGTGCTTGTTACGCTAGTGTAAAAAGGCGAAGTGAGGCGAAACACTAAAGTGAGTAATAAAAAAAAATGCACCCACTATTTGAACATTTACAGCACGTGTGTACTTTCTTGGAGCAGATAAAATAAAAAAAGGGAGTTCATATATCTGACTGCTTGTATTCATTGACGAAAATGTAGCCATGTGCAGTAATATATTGCAACGCATCGTGATATCGAATTGAATCATTGACATAATCGTAATCGAATTGAATCGTGAGACCAGTGACGATGCACACCCCTAGTACACGAAGAGTATTTTTGCCCATTCCCTGCCGGTCATACGCTTCAGGGCACCGGACGTACGACTCAAAATGCACCAGCTATGGCTCAGTGTCTTGAGTCAAGGGAGTATTATCTACGATAGTAAGCCCAGAGCAGGGTCAGGTGCTGGAACAGGAGGTTCAGGCTCTCTTGGCGAAAGAGGCCATAGGCCACATTCCTTTTCCCGAGAGAGATTGTGGGTTTTACAGCTGGTACTTCATAGTTCCTAAGAAGGATGGGCGGTTGTGTCCCATCTTAGATTTTCGGCAGTTAAACCATACTCTGACGACAGATGTTGGCCATCAGCCTTATCGTGACTCAAATCAGATTAGAGGACTGGTTTGTCACAATAGATCTAAACACGTACTTCCATATATCTATCCTTCCTCAACCAAAAGTTACTCAGGTTTGCTTTCAGGGGCAAGGCGTACCAGTATTGGGTTCTTTCTTTCGGCCTAGTATTGTCACCCCACACCTTTACAAAGTGCATAGATGAAGCTTTGGCTCTGTTGCGACTCCAGGGCATCTGTATTTTCAACTACATAGATGACTGGCTAATTCTAGCACAGTTGGAGGAGATAGTGGTACAGCATAGAGATGTTGTCCTCACCCACATGCTTGAGCTTAAGACTGAGCTCCAAGAAGAGTGTGCTTTGGAGAGTGCTCTCCACTACAGAGGACCACTTTTCTATAACTAGTTTAGGACTTGACTACCATGAAGGCATATCGAGTCGATCCTGTTAGCCATAGACCGAATCAAATGATGCCAAGCCATCACCGTGAAACAGTTTCAGAGACTGTTGGGTTTCATGGCAGCTGCGTCTAACGTAATTCTTTTTGGCCTTTTGTACATGAGACCATTGCAGTGGTGGCTCAAGACCAAGGGGTTTTCACTGAGTGGCAACACATTTAGCATCATCAGGGTTAAGGGCATGTGCCTTCATACCCTAGTAATGTGGAAGAAGCCTGGGTTTTGTCCCAAGAACCTGTGTTGGGGTCTCAGACAGATGCGTCCCTCACAGCCTGGGGTGCGGTACTAGACAGCCTCTCAACTCGGGATCTATGGAGAGGATCAGCTCTTGTGTCAAATAAATTGCCTGGAGAGGATGTCTGTATTTCTGAGGTCCTTCCTCACAGACCTCAGAGGCTATCATGTTCTTGTCCGCTCAGACAACACATCGGTAGTCTTGTACATAAATCATCAGGGGGTCTGCGGTCGCACCCTCTTTGCAGACTGGCACACCAGATCCTCCTGTGGTCCCAGGGCAAGCAGCTCTCCTTGAGAGCAATACACATCCCTGGGCGGCACCTGAATCAGAGAGCAGACGTCCTGTAGAGGCAGGGGTTGAGGCCTGGGCATTGGAGACTGCACCCTGAGGTGGTGGAGTTGATTTGGCAGGAGTCTCGTTTCGTTCCCTTCTCAGGGAACCATGGTTACAGCCATGTTGAAATTAACATGGAATGGGATTTCGCCGCACAATAAGTAATGTGATGTATATCCGGGTGAAACGGAATATGGGAAATAAATGTCACAAAAAAATATATATAATAATTTAATCTTGCAAACTGCACACCTTTATTAGGCAACAAGTCAGTCAAATTTCAAATACAGATGTTTGTAAAGATTCTAGTCATACACACCTCGATCTGCTTCTGTCTTTACTGCGATCACGACTTCTCTCTTTCTCCCGCTCTTTCTCCTTTGTTCTTTCACGTTCGCGGTCTCGCTCTCTCTCTCGCTCCTTTTCTCTCTCCTTCTGTCGCTCTCTCTCCCGCTCCTTCTCCCTCTCTCGGTCACGTCGTTCTTTCTCTCGCTCTCTCTCTTTATCTCTTTCTCTTCTCTCTTTCTCAATTTGCTGTTTTTCTTTCTCCTTCTCCTCCTCTAGTTTCTGCAGTGTTCCGGTGGGGGAAGAGAGAAATTAGTTAATGTAAGTGTGAAAACACGCATGTAGAAAAAGAGCAAAGTTCCAGAATCTCCCTGGAAACAGAATGAGGTTTAAAATAAATGAAACCAGATGAAAATCTCATGATTTCAGCACTTACACTCAACAGAAGCACACACAGTATTCCTCTTCCATATAAAGTTTTATATATAAGGTTTCAATGTACACATTTTATTGGATACGTCATCCTAAATGATTATGGACTATTTATAATATCTGAAATATTTAAAATAGAGCAATAATTTTGATGGCAGATACACAGCCCACACTGCACTAAAGATACTTTCTCTCTGATTGACCTGAAAAGATTTCACAGTTGTCTGTGGCAGACATTTCTCTCTGTGGTCAGAGATTACTTCATTGACAGAGATTACATTAAAACTAGACCTTAAGGAGGAAAGGTGGGTTAGTTCACATACACAAACATATATTTAAACATTCTCCCGACCCTACCAGGGTTGCTGTGATAACATACGTAGTCTGTACCAATAAGAGTTGAATTCTCAATATCAATTGCATTACCTCAGAAAAAAACAAATATGCTTAATAAATACACTACATTCAAAAGTTTGGGGTCAGTCAGATTTTTTTTCATGTTTTTAAAAAAAAAAAAAATTGTATGCTCTCCAAGAATGCATTTATTTTTATTTATTTAAATGATATGTGAAATATTATTCAGTTTCTATTGTAAAATGCAATTAATTCCTGTGATGGCAAAGTTGAATTTTAGCAGCCATTTAGCAGCAGTGTCACATGATCCTTCAGAAATCATTCTAATATGCTGATTTGGTGCTCAGAAAACATTTCTTATAATTATCATTTGAAAACAGTTATGCAATTACTTTATGGGAACCATGACACTTTTTTCAGGATTATTTGATGAAAAAGTTCATACATTATTTGAAATAGGATTTATTTGGATTTACTTGTATTTACTGTCACTTTTATTTATTGTTGCTGAAAAGTATTAATTTCTTTCAAAAAATAAATACAAATCTTGTTGACCCAAAACTTTTAAACGGTAGTGTGTATAGTATAATATATATACACACACATAAATATATATGCAAACTTTACACACATTTATTTAAACAGTAAAAGTATTCATATAAATATTAAATTAAAATAAAACAATGGAAAGCATTTTTAGCCCAATTACTAGAGTAATCAGAAGTGTTTGATTAATATTAATAAAATAATACACAGCAACATCTATTTGGCTACATTTACTCCACAAAGATATTTTTGTCCATTCCTATAAAACTGACCCTTTTAATGAATACCTCTCCAAAATGTCAATTTTGACCAAGACGTGACTGTTCACACACATATATACGCACCTGTCAGTCAGACAGCCCTTGGGTACCACTTTTTGATGTTAGTATCGACCTGGTACATCATTAATCTCTCACACCCTGTGTATTTCCCTCATAGTACAACAGCGGATTTTAAAGCAGTGTTCATTATTTCCATTCACTGATTTATTTTTAAATCAGTTTTAAAGAGATCTGTAATACAATGTACCATCCAAAAACATTCACTTTGGCAAAATGAATGAAATCAGAGAGGTGGAGTCTCACCCAAGGGTCGTCTTCTGTTGTCCCTCAGGCCTCAGTCGACCAACAAATATAAACAAATAAACACGAAAACAAACGCTGACCATCCAGAGACAGAGAGGCTACAGAAAAACTAATCGTTTCAAATAGTTGTGACAATAGAAAGGATATTGAATGATTACTGTGGAGAGCGAGACTCTGTTCTGAATGGTGAACGCTGAGAAAAGAGGAAAGGCAAGGAGAAACAGAGATGAAAAGATGAGCACTAAAGAAGTGGGATTGTATGGAACTGACTTTCCTTTCATTGAATTTTAACAGAATAATGAAAACGGGTTGAGACAATACCTTTTATTTTATTATTTTTTATATCTCTTAATTTAAGGTGGGTCATGAACCATACTTTTTATTATAAATTTTGTTCCACTTACAATCCCTTATAATTAAATTATACTTATAATTAAAGTAGGGCTGTCAAATGATTAATCACGATTAATCGCATCCAAAATAAAAGTTTGTCTTTACATAATAAATGTGTGTGTACTGTGTATAATTATTTTATATATATATAAATACATACACGTGCATTTATATATATCTAAGAATTTTTTTTTATTTATGTATAATATATTTATATATAATATAAATTATATATAAATCTATATATAGTATATACATGCAATTATTTCTTAAAATATACAAGCATTTGTATGTTTTTATATATATAAAATAATTATACACAGTACACACACATTTATTATGTAAACACAAACTTTTATTTTGGATGCGATTAATCATTTGACAGCCCTAAATTAAAGTCTTTATGCAAAAACAAATCTGTCCATACTTACTTTCTACCCTCTTACTGACCCTTAGAGCCTTTTTTTCCTCTTGTGCCTTCTTCACGTTTTGCTTACCTTATTAAGTTATTTTCAACAAGTCTTTTTGAAAAAGTCAGCATTGCATTGCTCAAACAGAGACATTTTTAATCATTCTGTTTCCGTCATACAATGAGCTTTTCAAGGAAAATGTTATTACCTGTCCTTAAATACACAGATCTATGCAAATTCAATCTGATAATGTATCAGTTGTAATGTATCACTGTATCAAACGTAATGTAACAACAGAAAAAACACAAAAGCAATAGATAGAAACGGAGAGAAAGAGGGAATGAAAAAAAGAGAAATATGACAATCTTACCTGAGCAATCTTCAGCTTTGTGCGTGCTGTGAAATGGCGCCCCCCTCAGACTACAGTGAAAAACACTGCAGTGGTTATTCAGTACTGCATTTCTCACCAAAACCACTCTTTTACACAGAGGACTCACAAAAGTTCACTGAGCTCTGCCCACACAACAACTTCCAAAAATACGGTTTATCGAACAACTTCCGCTGAACACACACAGTCAGGATTACTGTTTGTCTTCTGAGGTCAAGATATTAAAGTGTGTTATATTTCAGCGGGTCATTTTAACACTACAGCATCCTCAGTGCAGCATCTCTGAGGCCCAGAGCCAGTTGCGCCTTTGTTTATCCTCCAGAAGGGGGCGCCCAAGATATGAAGAATATAGAAGAGGAGGCTCATACTTACATCCTCTATTCCAGCAACTTTTTCCAAAGCTCTGAGATTCATCTTGCTTTAGTCACCATATGACCTCTACCGTAATGGTGGGGTTTAATGAACAGATTAGCTTTAGAGGGAGGTTTACAGTTCGTTCATGCACTTTTTTTTCTGTGGTAAAACTAGCCTGAACTGGTCCTGCCCATCTGCAGCCACTGTTTCTCTGAGTGGGAACAATCTAAGAGACTTCTGCCCTATCTTTTCTATAACCATTCTAGAGAACAGCTTCTAATGCTGTCATCTAACACATTTTTAAGCCTCCATTTAGTTAGTTCTTATGCTTAGATGCTGCTAGATGGAAAAAAAAAAACACAACAAGTGGCATTATTTGTAATAAATGTCAATAATGATGTTTCTTGGATTAGAAAATTGCCCAGCACAGCTGTCTAAAATGGGCAGGTTATATCAAAGTGGTAATATGGATTTATTTGTGTGAATTTACTCTATTCAGGTGTAGTTTAAGTTATAATTATGTGGGTTTAGAGTACTCTAGATGTGGCCGTCTTCAGTCCACAGACTAGGTTAAGAAAAGAACAGAGAGAAAGGAGGAGAAAAGGATTGTGTTACCTTGTGCGTGTCTCTGAATTTGCTTATCTCTCTGGAAATCAGGTCTCGCTTGTCATCCTCCAGCTCCATGGCATTTATATCATCCTGGGGAAAAGTATTATAGTAAAATATATTAGTCCATCTTAGCAGAAGCAGACAGATTCAACCTTTTAAAAAGTTAGTTTTCCAGACCTTTCTAAATACATCTAGAAAGGATTAGTTCAACCAAAACTGAAACTTCTGTCACCATTTATTCACTCTCATGTTTTTAAGAGAGAGATATGACTTTCTTTAATCTGTGTAACACAAAATTATAACATTTTAATAATGTACCATTTGATCTTTTTCATACAATTATAATAAAGGGAGACTGAAGCTTTCAAGCTTCAAACATATATACAAATATGTCCACAGATTTCAGTGATGTCATTATGACTGGCCTTCCAGGTCAGTATGGTTATAAACATAGTGAGAGCCTAAATACCTCCTTCTTCTCTCTCCGTTTCTTGCGTTGATGAGCTTCAGCATCCTGTGAGGAAGCAGAGAGCTCGCTGGAGTATTCCCGGATCAGACTGTCTATGGCACCCTTCACCATCTGATCACGTCGCTTCATCTCTTCGTCCAGAACCTCTTCCTCTTCTTTGTCTTTAGGCTCTTCTCCAGTTTGAGGAGCCTGTATATAACATATTTAAGAGGTTTCAGTTGTTATTTTCCAAGAGGACAATGATCCTGCTGAAACATTGAAAATAATGGGACTGGCCCCATCAAAGTCCAGACCTCAACCCCGTCGAACAAATTTGGGGCGAGTTGGAAAATAAACTGGACAGATCTATTGTACATTCAAAGGAAAGCCTCTGGCTTCAGTTGCAGAAGGCATGGGATAACATTGGTGTTGAAGTTCTGAGGAAATATATAGACACTATGTCAGATTTGTGCTGCTGTAATTACTGCAAAAGGTGGACACACCAAATATTAAAGTGGATAAAACAGTACGACTCACTTCATCTGATATTTGTTATGCTCAGAGCAACCATCTGCATTTTTTATGAACATTATGAAATTATATCATGTTTTGGAGGCAAAAACACATAAATATATACACGCACACATATACACACTGACTCCAAACTTTTAAAATAACTTTTCTATTTTAAATATATAAAACGTATTTCTGACGGCAAAGCAGCCATTATGCCAGTCTTCAGTGTCACATGATTCTTCAGAAATCATTCTAATATGCTGATTTGGTGCTTTAGAAACATTTCTTAGCATTGTCAAATTTTTAACAGCTGCCTAATATTTTTGTGGAAACGCAATAAATTTTTTCAGGATTCTTTGATGAATAGAAAGTTCAAAAGAACAGCATTTATTTGAATTTTTTTTTAACATTATAAATGTAATTGCTTCCACTTCAATTTAATTTAATGTCTCCTTGAGAAATAATATAAAAATATAAAATAAAAACTTACTGACCCCAAACTTTTGAATCATGATTTATCTATTGAATCGATTTTGTCCTGAGGACATCTTACCCCGTTTCGTCTCCTCTGACTGGCCTTCCAGGTCTCCAGTTGAGCTTTGGTCTTTGCATCCACCTTCACAAGTAACTTCTTATCACCCACTTGCAGCTCATGAAGCAGTCGGAGAGCTCTTAGTGTGGACTCTGGCTCTTTGTACTCACAGAAACCAAATGCTACAAACAAGTAAAAATTGAATAAGTTCACAACATCAGATGAGACAGATGACACAAATTTAGATAGCTAAAGGTGTGATCTTTTTCAACATATTGCTTTATAGGATAGAAAAACAGATCAGAGGACACTCGTCTAAGAAAGCCCCTGTATACAATTATAAAAACAATCATGAAGAAGGATTGTTCAGAAAATGTATTCAATACATTTAAAAATAACCAAGTCACAAAAAACGGCATGGCTAGAGCTCCCCAATAAGATGTTTCTTGATAATGGTGGACTACAAACTACTGACAGGCTATGCGCTGAGTGTTATTATAGTGTTACTTTATAACCTTGCAGTTTTCCAGAAGCCCCCTGAACTCTTTTCCAGCTGAGGACCAAACCACATTTCTGCAGAAGAGAAGAAAAAAATGTGTTGAGAAAAGCTGACTTATGAAAACATCCTGAGCTAAATGACACATAACACAGACATTCCAAAGAAGTCAAGTAATGGATGTGTTAATCAACTTAAAGGGATAGTACATCCAAAAATAAAAAATTGTGTCATGATTGCCTTCCATTGTCATCCCTTCCCAAAGTTTTTCATTAATCTTCGAAACACAAATTAAGATATTTTTTATCAATGCACATACTATAGATAGGGCACATCAAATATTGTTAAGCTCAACTGTACTTGCTTGCTCATGCATCAAGCAAGCACGTTTGAGCTTCCATTCACCACATTTGATGTGCTCTATTTATGTGCACTGATCATAAAGCATAAATTAAATCTGTTCATGATATAAAGCTCATGTCTGTTTTGGGTGAATGGACTTTAAATGGAGGGATATCTTCATTTGTGTTTCAAAGTGGAGTTTGGAATGGCATAAGGGTGACTAAATGATGAAAGAATCTTCATTTGGGGGAGAACTAACCATTTAAAGGGGTCTAAAATATTTTATATAAATGTGCAGACAAAGTTGGTGAATAAAGTCCCCACACTTACTGCCAACAACTGCCGCACCAACATATCTGAGGCCTTTTCTGAGATGTTTCCCACAAACACTGTGGTGGTCGGCCCTGTGCTGGTTCCCATACCTTCCTCTGAGACCTTGTTACGGGTGGCAATGGCTTCCTGAGTCAGCTTCTGAACCACTGGCACTGCAGTTTGAACGAAAACCTGTGAGACATTTAAGGAACAATTAGTAGCGAGTAATTTATAGCACGTAATAGACTATACCTGGCTCACAGATCCATGCCTCTAAATTTGAAACCAGACTTGTTTACTATTTGAAAATGTAAGCATACCGCACCATGAGATCCTACATGGTATCTCTGTAATTAGAACCTGTGAACTGCATAGCCTATAATATAACATCCATTTATTTTCTGACTTTTTTTTTAAAGATTTATTTATTTGGAATATATATAGAAAATAATAGTACATTCCCTTTTTTTCATCATAACAATTAACAAGAAAAGGAAGAGAAAAATAAATAAATAAACAAATAAAGGAAATATACAACCATAAAAATTATCACTGCCCCCCACATCCTCACAATCATCAGGCATGGTTTATCACATCATTAACATTGTTAAAAATAAAAATACAATGATCAATGACAAATTATGAATGTAAATAACAAAGTCCAAAAGTAAAACAAGAAAGAAGAGAGGGTTGGGGTGGGGGGGGGATTCATATGTAAATTAGTCATTAGGGTATCCAAATTTCTTGTATATATATTAACAGGACATTAGTACATACATGTACAGCACAATATAACAGAATAGAAGAAAAAGTTACACCTACATGTTCTCTCATCCTGGTAACAGGGTTAATATTTAAAACAGATATTCAGACTAAATATTCGTTCCCAGGGAAGCAAAACAAACATTTCAGCAGTCTTAGTACATACCGCTGGAGATGAAGTCATCATTCCTACAGGGACTGGCATTATTGGACTTGCTGAGGAAATAAATAAATAAAGATTAAGAAAGTCATGAGAACTCCATATGGCTATAGGAGTATACATCTCCTTCATCTTCATCTTCATGACGTACCTGTAGGCACAGTGGTGGGAAAGCCAGCAAACTGAGTGGGGGAAATGCCAGGGGGTAACTGGGCTATTTGGTTCAGGTGAGGAGGGAATGACATCTCTGCTGATACACCGATCTGTCAGAGAAATCTTTAAGTGTTTGACCATACAAAGTCATACTGGTATTTCACTCATAAATAAATAAAAACCCATACATGTATCGTTAGTAAACATAGATGCAGACTGCACATTATATACCAAAACTGCCTGATTGATAACTAACGCATGTTTCCATCTCTGTCCTGCATCATATGAAAGACAATTGTCTTTCCCTCAAGAGATTGTGCGGAAGAAACACAATATTTGCATCAACAGCCATTGCATCCACATTTACTTTGAGAGCAAAATAAAATCACTACACTCCATTATATTCTAATTAAACTAGGAGGCCGGCTAAAAAAAAAAAAAAAAAAAAAAGCTCTGTATTTACTATATTGTTGATTAAGACTCACCAAATTCGGCTCGTATTTACTCCGCTGGAAATAATGTGACCACCTATCCGCCACAGGAATGGATGTACAACTCGTTCAATAAAATAACTAATGTTTCTCTTTTGATTTGGTCATGCGTTCCTCTGATAATAACGAGCATCCATTGAAAACCCAAAGAAATATCGTCAGCGTCAGGAATGGCAATTTAGCATGAAACTGGCGTTACAGACGGGCGGGGCTTATTGACCTGGTATGGTTGGTTAAAATTATTTTTCTCATGTTTTAAGTCTTCACTAGAAATGTTCAATTCAGTTGTTATTAAAGGTTGTGAGTGTAATTTATTAGGGTGTAAATTATTGTCAAGACTGCATCTGAAATAGCAAAATGACGGTCTTGGAGTTGGATTATTCCAGATTAAGGTCACGGTATTTATTATTTTTTTCGAGATAGAGTATGTTTATTAGTAGACTATGTCCGATTTAATTTGTTGAAATTGATTCATTTATTTAAATATAATTTTTAGATTAAAAATACGCTCAGTAGGATAAATCCATGATGGGATACTTTTTGAGCCCACTAGCGCCTCCTAGAGAAATACCACTTTTATGTATTTGAACAAACTAATAACATTCCGCCCAATGAGAACAATATTAACGGTCTCCCGGAACTGCTTTGACATATGCAGCACACAACATCACATCAATGCTACAGCGCCACCTAATGTCCAGTGGACTTTCTTATGCAGAAATAGTCAACTATTTCAAAGAAGCAATAATATCTCACAAACAATGCATTCTGGCATTCTGACATAAACACAGACGAATTCAACATGCCATTAAATGCCACGACTCTGCCAAATGATTTTAATAGCAGTTAGGGTTGCCACCTTCAGTGTGGCAAAATAAGGGACACCCATTCACGGCCCCCAATCACAATAATTTATGGTCTGATCTAGGGCTGCACGATTTGGGGAAAATGTCATATTGCGATTATTGAGGTCAATATTGCGATTGCGATATAATAAACAAATGGTTTCATGAGTCAACTTGTTTGGTTCTAAAGCAAATGCACTCACAGATTAGTGATGATTCTGAAATGTGTATTTCTCAACTCAAACTAGCAATAACAACTAAATAATTGATAACACCTATAATGATAAATAGCTATACATTTTTTAAAACATTTATTAGGCTTCAAAAAATATAACAGCTTTTAATTTAAGTGAACTTCAAACAATCCTCACATAAACCCATAATAAATGTCATATTTACCTGTGACCTTCCTGTCTAACAGGTAGGACATATACAGAAATTGAATAAAGTTATTAAACAGTCTACGCTGCATAAATTATAAATTATATATAGACTAATCCTTATTAAAGCTAATTACTGACAGAAAGCTTTATTGATAGCTGGCCCTTTAAGAGCGCTGCTGACAGAGACGCGGATCTCACACTCGCCTCATTCTCTCACAACTCTTTATGTCCATCATAAGACTGCTCTTATGTTATGAAAATACTTGACAAATGACATTTTGGCATAATTGTGTGTGTTATTGTTCGTTCAAGCGCGAAAGAGAACTGTATTCTTTTGCGCGGTCTGTGCATGCGCTACTGGCGCGCGTCTTTCTGTGAGTCACATTCAGGACATTCACAAGCAGCGCGCTCTCTTTTGACTTGTCGTCCATTGGTTTAAAGCAGGTTTGAAGTTTTTATTCAACTATGTGTGGGCCTTATGTAAAATACGGGACAAATCGCGTCCCTTATTGATTTGATACGGGACGCATCATTTTACTTGTAAATACGGGACGATTCCGTATTTTAAGGGACGGGTGGCAACCCTAATAGCAGTAGAGACATGTCTAAAACATAGTTTCTTAAAAAAACACCAGATGGAGCCAAAGTGCAGAGAATATGGACTACATCCACTGATCTCATATTCCCTATTACAGTGTCAGTGACATGAGCTAACCAACTAAACTAACCAAATAATAAATCAACCATCTAAAATAACTGTATTTGGTTATGTATTTGAGTCAACATCGGTATATTTGCTCTTGGTTGATATCACACTGAAAATAGGCCAAAGGACAATTTATGTTGTCAACAACTTGGCACCCCCCTCACAATGGTATTCAGACGTTTCTATAGGACGTAAATCTTCAGTCATGCAGTCATGCTATGGACACTGGATCTGTTTTTCAATAACCAAGATGAGAATTTGTTGACGATACAGTAGGCGAGCAAAAAAACATATGCAGTCGATAGAGCAGAGATGGAAATTTCCAACACCACAAAACACGCACCCCATCTCTCGTGCCACTCATTTGTCCAAGCCACGCCCATCAAAACAAACCCACACTGGCGGAGCTTCTGGTTGGCTGGGATGAAGGTGTGTCGTCGGGTGTGACGTAGGTTGGCCGCTCTATGAATAGAAAAACGTGGTTCGTACCGCGACGAGCGGATGTATAACTGGATGCTGGACGACTGTTGGATTGTTTGGGGGGGACGGTATTGAGATTTCACCCAAAACTTTAGCTTAAACTTTCGTTATTTACTAACTCATGAATATGAATTAAGTGGAAGATTTAAGGAAAAACGTCGTAGAAGTTCTTCGATATTCAGCAGCCAGTTCCGAGATAGAGGATTAAAAAGCCACAACGGTCGACAGACTATTTGTTTGAGACAAACCTTCCGTTGCGTTTTTTTTATTTAATTTCATAAATCTCCGGTTGAGTCAGCATGGCATCGAGAGGACCACTGTCCAGATTATTGAGATCCACGTTGAGTTCCTGCCAGCAGAACCGATCGCATTCTGTTGCCATTTTGGGAGCTCCATTTTCCAAAGGACAGGTAATATATAATTAATATATTTATTCAAGGTGAACTCTCATAAACTCACCGATGTATAACATTAATGTGACTGAATTTTCCAGAAAAGGAGAGGGGTGGAGCATGGACCCAAAGCCATCCGGGATGCGGGTTTGGTGGAGAGACTTTCGAATCTTGGCAAGTTACATAATTAGTATTTGTTTCATCTATCTGTCTCTCTATTTAGATGTTTAAGACTGGAATATATTTATATAAAATTGTCTCTGAATCTCCAAAGGCTCTTAGGGACTGACAGTTTTAGTATAACGTTACATTCCCTTTGTTTATTGCATCATTTTTTCCCCGTTCAATAAAAGTGAATGTATTCGGATTGTCATTCTGCCTTATCAAATAATTAAAGACATTCAGCTTTGTTTGAAGTAACCCAAGTAGAAGTTTGTGGGTGAACTATCTCTTTAAATAAAATCGTCGCGGAGGCCAATGGATTAACGGTAGTAGCTAACTTAGCTGTTACATCATACGAACGGTCAGTTAAGTTAGTTAACGTCACCAAAAAAAACCGCGAATGAATTTACAACAACGCATCTGTTTGTAGCAATAATAGTTAAATTGTATGTATTTTTTAATACTTGAATGAAAGCGTTTTGGGCAATAAATGAGTTTTGGATGTTGTCTGGCCACAGAGAAAGAGAGAGAGAGATTTACTGTAAATACGTGCGTCACTGCAGTTCACCACCGCGCTTTCACAGATGCCATGAGACACCCGCTGCCACATCACATAACAATAGGGTATTATGTCATAAACAAAAGCCTGGGTATGGCTCAGTAGGGATCTTACATTTGCATGTATTCATTCAGCTGAAGCAACCTTTTCACACAGAAAACGTTTTTGCATTCACACAACTAAAATAGTAGGCCTACGTGCTTGTAGAGAGATGCAGGTCAGACAATGTGGACCGTCACCTGAATGTAGTTTATTTTTTATTTTTTTTACGGAATGCGATGCGGGCAGATATTGTTTTTGGTCTTTCCCGGGATAGTCAGAAATTAACCTGTTGAGGTCATCTGACGTGGATTAACTAATGCTTGCCAGTAAAATACGAAAGCGGTTCCCGTCAGAACTCTGTTCAAAAAGCTCTGGGACTGTTGGCTTCAGATTACAGAGGAACATTCGTGTGTGTTTTTTTTTTTTAATTAACGTTACAAGTTTCCATAATTAATTATTCCTTATAAGCTAAATAAACAATGTATGTCGCATTAAGTATTTATCTATGTCTGGAAAGAATGAGGTGGAAAGGAAAACACGTTCAGTGTCTACGATACCATAGCAGTAAAATTTCCCGATTTTTCCATACCTAAGCAAAAAAACTAAAAAATATATATAATTTTTTATCGACCTCCTTCCAAAGTATTACTTTTGACGTGAATATCAGGTAATACTAATAATTAAATTACGGAAAATGTGCAATTCCTCTTTACAGTCTTCTGAGTCATCCTGAAATTCCAAAGTTGCTCATCGGAATGTACAAGTCACTTCAGTCTAGCCTAGAGTCAGACAGCTGTTAATTACATAAACATTGTGCCAAGCTCAGGGCCCCTTGACGTAACTGCATGTTCTCCATGTAATGCGATAGTTCCTGCTATCTTAAGCCTGAACGTTTTTTCCGTCGGGGCGGTATGAACAAACGGCATACTTATGAGACCGATTCGACGACCTGCTGTGGAGGTTTTCCCCTTGTTAAAGGGATAGTTCACCCAAAAATGAAAATTCTGTCATAATTTACTCACCCTCAAGTTGTTTCAAACCTGTATGAGTTTCTTTCTTCTGCTGAACACAAAAGAAGATATTTTGAAGAATGTTGGTGAACAGACAGTTGCTGGACCCCATTGACTTCCATAGTATCTTTTTTTCCAACTATGGAAGTCAATGGGGTCCAGCAACTGTCTGTTCACCAACATTCTTCAAAATCTCTTCTTTTGTGTTCAGCAGAAGAAAGAAACTCATACAGGTTTGAAACAACTTGAGGGTGAGTAAATTATGACAGAATTTTCATTTTTGGGTGAACTATCCCTTTAACGCTGCAAATTTGTATATAATGCGATGTACATATTTTTTTTCCATACTGGCTCACCAGCTCTAACAACAGACGGATTTTCCCACATAATATAAAAACCTATACCTTAATATCCTTAAAGTTATATAGGCCTACTCTTCTGAATTTATGACCTCCGTTCCTATTTTTTTGTTGTTATGATTAAAGAAATATGTATTTTTAAAATCGTTAAGCATAATTGAATTTAATCATGAATATTATTTATTTAAAATAAAATATATTTATAATCTATTGATGCAATGTTGATTTGTTGCATCACTTTTACAGAAGCTTGGCATCACGTGTTTGGAGCTGTGGAAATAACCAAACACCCTATATGGCAAGCATTCTTGACTAAACTATATCAGCGCTTATCCAATGCAACAAATATAGATGCTTGCTCCAGTTAGTAACTGTTGGTTGTGTTAGTAACTCCACAACATTTGGTGGAGCTAGAACAGCAAATGAACCTGAAGTTTTCAAATGCAGTTACAAACTAAACCTTAATGTCTGTCTTTGCTTATGACGACCAACTCCCTGATTCAAATTTTTTAGCAGAAAACACATCTAGTATTTTAAGTATACTTATTTAAACCTTAACGGGGTCAACCGTGTTCACGTCTATTCCTGTTAAGAGGCCACTGGATGGTACATGTGTCCATCATAGGTCGCTTTAAAATCTGTTGAGTAATTCAACACTGTCACTGAGGCGGGTCTGGTTCTGTTATACTGGGCCCCATCAGCTGTTTAAACCTTCACTACTATGCTCCAATAGGAGTTTCAACCTATATTTCTATATGCCCACTTCAAGACTTGGGCAGATTCTTCCTGGGATTGAGTGACAGAACTGTCACCTGCCAATCAAATAGTGTGGGAAAGAAGCGAGCGTTTCGTCAGATTTGGCAGAAAGCGTGGAAGTTTTAATGCCAGTGTTAATAGTAATTGTCAAGTGACAAGTTAGTTATATGTCCTTTCTTGTTGTAGACTACCCTGTGCATGATTTTGGAGACCTGACCTTCAAGCATCTGGAAAAAGATGAAAACTTTATGCGCGTGCCGTTCCCACGCACAGTTGGACGTGCCAATCAGCTGCTATCGGGAGCTGTGAGCAGCGCAGTGGGGGCGGGACATACCTGCATCATGCTGGGGGGAGACCACAGGTACACACAATTTTACTGTGTATTTTTCTCATTCTGGTAAAAATCTTTATGTTGGTATGTAATTATGGGTCATTGCCAATGCAAAATGTCCGTTTTATTTAGTTACCCATTCCACAAGTCTTTCCAGTTTTGTCTTTTTGGCACAAGCATGAAGTAAAGCTTAGGCAGTTTGGCTAAGCTGAAGCCAGTTTTCTTTTCAAGGTTTTTCCTTTTGTTTTATCACAGGAAGCTGTTTGTATTTCCAGCTAGCTGAATCCCACATTTTCCGATCAAAACTAGTCTGATAAATAAAAAAATTCGATGAAATCTCAGACTGTTTTGAACTTGTTCTATAAAAGCCAATATATGCAAAGAAAGGCTGCGTTTGTGATAACATTTGTGATGCTTTCATTCCCACAGCCTAGCGATTGGTTCAGTGGAAGGCCACGCTCAGCAGTGCCCTGACCTGTGTCTGATTTGGGTGGACGCTCATGCGGATATCAACACGCCTCTGACTTCGCCTTCTGGAAACCTCCACGGCCAGTCTGTAGCATTCTTACTTAAGGACCTGCAGAACAAGGTGATTAGCATTCATGCACAAAAGATAAAAGATATGTTGATGTTATGCAATCTCTGACATGACTTTAATTCCTGTTTCTCGAAGAAGGTAACACTTGCAGCTGACTTTTTTCCAATTAAAATTAATAAATTATTAAAATAATTTGTCTCCAGAAAATATCTGATAAGCTTTACTTAAACTTAAAGCTGTTATATTCTGCTTTGTAAATTGCAGATGCCAGAGGTTCCTGGATTTTCCTGGATAAAACCCTTCCTGTCTGCCAGGGATCTGGTCTACATCGGCCTCAGAGATGTGGATCCAGGCGAGCAGTAAGCACACTATGTTCTTTCCCAAAATGACATCCAGGATTTGCCACCTGTAGCCTGTTCTAAAGCCACTAAATCACCAATTGTCATTCAATAGGCTAATTATATAACTGACATTACCTGTAACCGCCAACAGGGCACAAAACAGAAAGATCTATGATAAAAGCCAACATTAGACTGTTACTACAGTTCAAATACATTTACAATTTGGTGTACACTACTGTACAAACATTTGCAGTCAGAAAGATTTAGTTTTTTGTTTTTAAAATAAGTATCTTATGCTCAACAATACTGCATTTATTTTATCAAAAATACAGGGGGGAAAAAACAGTAATATTGTTAAATATTATTACAGTTTTTTTATTTAAATAATTAATTTTTAATTTATTCCTGTGATGGCAAAGCTGAATCTTTAGCAGACATTACTCCAGTCTTCAGTGTCACATGATCCTTCAGAAATCATTCTAATATGATGATTTGCTGCTCAAAAATATATTCATATTTTTTGTGGAAACCATGATACATTTTTTTCAGGATTCTTTGATTTGATTCTTTAAATAGAAAGTTAAAAAGTTATTTTAAAAATTGTTTTATTTATGTAAAGTATTTACTGTTACTTTTGATTAAATGCATCCTTAATACAAATATATATATTTTTTTTTTTAAACTATAGGCTGAGAGACCAGCAGACATGCACAATTCAAAACTGCATTAATACTACTTGTTACTAATTTGTTTTTATTCATCTCAGTATAATCCTGAAGACCCTGGGAATTCAGTACTTCTCTATGCGGGACATTGACAGAATGGGCATTCAGAGAGTAATGGAGGTCACTTTGGATCACCTCTTGGCAAGGTAAAGTGACATACATGCATACATACACACTACTTTAACTAGTGGTGTCTAAACAACCAGCAGCAGAATCTATGCTCCATGTAGTCCTCCTGTGTACTGTTAAACTCTTTAAATTGGGGTGGAATAGTTTTCTGGGTGAACCAATGTCATACAAGATCACAAGCTGCTTTATTTAACCTAACTTGAACGTCACCTTTGAATACTATTTGGCACTGTATCTCCGTTGAATCTGTGTATGCTACCTCACAATCAGACAAGACAACCCATGTCATTTGTCACTGTTACTTGTTTTAATATCAGGAAACAAAGGCCGATCCACCTGAGTTTTGACATTGATGCATTTGACCCATCCCTGGCTCCCGCCACTGGAACTCCTGTTAATGGAGGACTGACCTATAGGGAGGGCATCTATGTAACAGAGGAGATCCACAACACAGGTGCAGATCTACAATTCACAATTGAAATCAAATAAATCCTAAAACTGATGCTAATACTACCTTTTCCGGAATACACAGGTTTACTCTCTGTGATGGACGTGGTTGAAGTGAACCCAACACTAGGAGCCACGCCTGAGGCTGTGGAGGCCACATCAAGCCTAGCTGTTGACGTCATCGCATCTGCTCTGGGTCAGACACGTGAAGGTGCCCATGTTGCCTTCCCGAAGATTCCAGAACCAAAAGAGGACACTGAGTTGCGGATATAAAGTGCCAGCTAATCAAGGACTTTGACAAACGAACCACTTCGCATTCCAAAGTCTAAAAGAAAAACCCTGGAGAATTTGCTGAGACTGAGCATCAGACTTTAGATTTAATTTGAAGGTTACTGTAGTCTTGGTCAGAAATTTTTTTTGCCTCACTGGCAAAGTGCTGCTTTAAGCGCATGGGTGAGATTTATTATGTACCTGCCACTAATTTCAGCTTAGCAAAAAAAAAAAAAAAAAAGCTGAGATCTGGATTCTCTGTATTTTAGGACTATTCTGTCTGAAAATGAAATGTTTTTAATGTTTGTCAGCTGTCATGGGATTAGTAGGTAACCCCTGATCACCCTCTGGGACTTGCTGCAGGAAAAAGTTACATTTTTGAAGGCTGAGGTGACTCTTTACTGTAGTGGACTGATTGAATTTTCTTTCATTTGAAACCTGTTTGCACTTTTGGACCAGAACTGGTTTTGTTGTATTTCTATGTTTGTTTGTTTCTTTTGTATACTAGGACTGCTTTTAATGGCTAATCTAATCCTACGGGTTTGGTTGGGTTGAGACCGAGTGATCTTTTTCTTTTTTTTTTAATAGTGGATAACTTATTGTAATAATTTTCATACATATTTAATTAAACTTTTGAAAAATCATGTATGAATGCATTTCGTACAACTTTTCAGATCTGTATTCACCACCAGTACCAGTATCTTAAGGAATGGAGCATTGATTTGTTGCATTTCTCTGTTTCGGTAAAAATGTTTTGTTCCAATAAATTAATGTACTGGAGACAGACTGTGACTTGTCCTTGACTACGTGGTTTGAAACACCTGATGACCGATCAATAACTACATTAAATGACAGAATCTTATTGTAAGGTATAAAATGTAAATCGTAACAGATTTTTTCATTATTATTACGTAACGTTACCGGGACATGTAAATAATTGGGCGTGGTAAACACGTGTAGCGTGCGTGAGACCCAATAGGCTTGTTTGAGATGAGCAAAATCTGCGCAGAATCGATCACCGGTGATCAACGCGAGATGCATGCCGGTTAGAAATGTGTCCGAGAGCGGTCCGCCTTGCTCTGATGTCATGCTGACGTATGTCAAAAAACTCTCGCGACCGCAAGCCGCACGTGTCGGATTCTGCAGTCGCGCGCAGTTGCTCTCCACCGACTGCGCTGATCAAAAGCATGATGGGAAACGACTTGCTGACGACACAGCTTAATGCTCATTGGTTTAAACAACCGTGATGTATGGTTCTTTTTTAAAATGTTCGATTTTAAAACTCTGGTATCATTTGTTGTGTAGGCTATACGTACGTTATGTGTGAATAAACTCTCTGACAGTGCGATATGGGTTATGTGATGTCATTTTTATAAAAACAAAACAATTATAAAGATATGTCTGTAGGCTATTAAAGAAAAAAATATTGATAAACACATATCTGGAATGGAATTAAATAGCAAGTACTTTGGGTGTCTTGTTCATTATATTTATTTTCATATAAAAGCAACAGAACTTAAATTACATCCAGTTTATTAGCAACACCACGAGCGTGAATCCCGCGATATCCGCCTTTGATCTCGCAGGTGTCTGATCCACCGTGAGAAGAGAGGTCTGTCCGTCTTGCCTGCGCTTTTTTCACTCCTCCCCTCACTGCAGCCGCCTACTCTCGCCTACATTTCAGGCGAGGCAAGGCGCATCTCAAACAAGCCTAATGTGAAGGCCGATTACGTCACCGCAGCGCGACGAAGGCTACCCTGATTTAAAAGCGACGCCAAATGCACCCTTCGTTTTCCCGTGAAAGAAACACAACAGACAATAAAAGAAATGGGCACAGCGACCGCATAGATTTCAACGGAGAAAAGTGAAGCCAATTAGAAGCACTCACTTCCTGATGACTGAGCGTGCTCAAACTGAACTTGACGACGTAGATGTCACGTGAGCAACCTGTCTGTCTTATAGTAGCTGTGCCGAGAGAAATCTAAATCATTCCCTTCCGAATCTCGCAGAGACGGAGAGCGTGAGTAGCTGCCCATGAGCTAGGAGCAGGATCAACTTTAAGACTCTCTATGGGCTTCCCCCTTGACTTTATGCCTCCACATCCCCCGATTGCCTTCGAGCTTCTCCTCCTGTCTATACGGTAATTTCTCTACTGTGCGACGGAGAGTCGAGTGGTTATGACAAAATCGTTAGCCTATTTTTACAAAAACTGCTTCTACGGGGCCATAACGTAAGATACAAGGTAATGGAGCCTTTCATACATTGTCGTGTTTCTTTAGAAATAAATAATGGACAAATGGAGTCTTTAAACGCCTCAGATGTAAAGTTATTCGCTGTCAAAGTGACGCCAAAATAAATGGGAGTCAATGGAATGCTAACAGCAGGTGATGGTCTGCTACAAAGGCGGCCCCCAGGGAGGGTTTAGTTTCCGGCTGATGGATTGCCCCCTTTCTTCCCCTACTCTCCACGGCTAACCAGGTCCGGGCAGGTTATGTTCCAGGAAAGAGGTTGCAAACCGAACTTGTACCAAACAGCTGTGAGCAAAGTGACATGTCTGATGCGATAAAGTCACTCCACCTGTTTCTACTCCAAATTAAAGGTCACTACATAGCAATTGATTTTTAAAGACAAAATCGTCTGACTTTTAATATTGCTTATTTAGAATAACATTTTTGTATGATATAGATATTATTTATGTTATAATCACACCCTTAATCGATCATCACACATAGTTTTAGTTTATAAATTATTATTACGCACAGTTGAAATCAGGTTTCCTCAATCTCGGTCCTGGAGGGCCGGTGTCCTGCACAGTTTAGCTCCAACCCTGATCAAACACACCTGAGCAAGCTAATCAAGGTCTTCAGGATCACTAGAAACTCATAGGTAGGTGTGTTTGATCAGGGTTGGAGCTAAACTGTGCAGGACACCGGCCCCCCAGGACCGAGATTGAGGAACCCTGGTTTAAATGAATAAAATAAACATATAGGTAAAGGTAATATAAATACGCTTTAGAATCAATAGACAAAGCTATAAAATGTGAGTTTAAATGTTCAATTCCTTTATCAACTGTATAAACTAACTTCACAACTTTAACTTGCACTGATATTGCAAGACTTTTTATTTTTATTGTCCTCTTTCATAGACAGCTATTCTTCTTGTTGTGTACATTTGTTTAAATTCTTAATATTTTTCAATCTCTTAATATTCTGCAGAGAGATGTGAATCGCGCTGCTTCTCTCGTGAGAAATGAATCGCAGTTTCACTCTTTCTCGGCATGTGATTGGCTGTTTGCTACTGATGTCACATCTAAATTTAGGATGATCCTGAGTTGACAAGAGAAAGTTAATAATCAGCATCAAGGTAGATGGTACCAACCAGACCCGTCACCATACCTCAAGGGGCATATGAAATACATGGGAGGGCACAAATATTATTAGCCTACAGTACGTATAATAATAGTAGTATACTCTATTCGCGCAGCACGGAATCATCACGTTAAACATAACAGCAATATGACTGGTAGCCTATAGCCTACACCACATTACATAGAATCAATGTTATGAATGTCCATAAAACACTTGACCATACAATATTAGGTGTAACACCAGAAGCATCTCTCAAACATTGCATTTTGAAGCAGTCAACAGAATGATATGCATTGCCATGAGACACACGCTCGCACGCACAAACACGTTGAAGCATTTTTGGGGGCGGGACTGGTTAGATTGGTTTGGTTTTGTCAATTCAAAACTAATCCCGTTAACCCCGAGTTTATTGAACTACCGTCATGGTACAGGCTCCAGGTGAAAAGTTGCCAGTTATCACAAAAAGAGCAAAACAAGCCCCATAAAACGCAGTTTAATAAGCAGACATGACAAAACTGACCGGGGAACACATTTAACCAATATAAACAGTTTTAGTAATATCCTACAAAATTAAAAGGAAGTAACTAATTTATTATGGAATAGAATAGTTCAATATAAAATATTTAGATATTATAAACTGATTTAGGAAGTAAAACAATAACATGAGATTGAAAAATAATTCAGCAACTTTATATGTATAAGAGTTGTATTTAATAGCAATCATTTGGGGGAAGTTAATCTAAAAGTTGAGTTTCGTTTACTATATTTAGCGACCAATATAGTTTACCAAATAAAAGAAAAAGAACAATCAAACAAGGTGAAGTACTTTTAATTTCGAAAGTATTTGAGATTATTTATTATATAAACACCCTTTTTGTCGATTTTCCAGAATAACTACGGTATATTGTGAAATACACTGGTACCGGGAAAATAAAATGTCATTGATACCATGAAACAATATTGAAATGTTTATTTACATTAAAACACAAAGTATTTGGAACATACACACACCTTTTAAGCACACTCCCAACTTTCCATGTTTGCATTTTTTAAAATTAATCAAGTTTGTCATTTTATGACAAAACATGAGAGTTTCGATAAGGGACTAATCCTGCTCTAATACTCACTTAATTGGAAGGCTATTTAAGTTAGGTTTACTAATTTGATTTATTTAACTGTTCAAATCCCTCACCCTGAGTATTGGTAACAATGACGTTTATATTCATGAACGCCCCTAATGAAGTAATCCGCCTAATGCAATTACAAATAGAAATTTTGTTTGGGTTTGTGATTGATTTGAAGCTGTAATCAAATTAGTCACCGCCAATGCCCCATTTATAATCCCTTCAACACATAATAACATGTGCTTATGAATGCGGAATGTGGTGGGGATTATAGATGGAGATCATAAACATGTAAAAGGTGAATGACCTGCTCACACCTCAAATCACTCAAAAACCTGAATGCGAATGACTGGTCTCCACTGATACTTCTACTGTTTCGTCCAACAGTCAGCTGGCAAAATGTCAGTAAGTCAAGGTAACCTGATAGCCATGGACACTGGTATTTCCACTTTAACAGGTGGTAGTGTCACCTTATTTTCAGTCATGTTTACAGTAATGCCTACCCCTGTATCTGAAAGGCTAAACACACCCCTCTCTCCACCAACCATGGCTTATGAAGCAAGTGACGTGCATGTTTATAGCTGTCATTCTCTTGGCCTGGAGAACACTCAGCTTTGTTTTCATTGATTGGAGGAAAAACATGAGCTGCTACCTTTAATGCCACGTTAACAATTGTACACAATGCAATTCAGATCACTTAGTTAAAAGTTCAGTTATAGTTAGAGAGAGAGTTCTCTCAACAAAAAAAAAAATTCTGTCATGAGTTTCTTCAAACCTGTAAGACTTTCTTTCTTCAATAAAATACAAAAGATATTTTGAAGAATGTTCCAACCGTTTTTGTCCATACAATGAAAGTCAATTGGACCCCAGTGATTTTCTTTAGGGACACAAAAATAAGGTTTGGAATGACATGAGGGTGATTAAATGATGACAGAATTAAATATTTTTTTAATGTACGATCCCTTTAAAGTGATTGATGTATATAAGAATGCAGATAAATTGCATATATATATTCTTTTTCCACTCTTTTCACTGGTTGCTTCATTTACACCATACATCTGTCCATACATCTTCAAGACCACCTTGGCACCTTAAGACAGCTAAGGGGGGAGTAAGGCCATCTCTCCTCTTTATACACATCCTGATCCTCCAGCAGTCTGAATGCACCATGGTCACCATCTTCTTTTCACCCTGAGAGCACTACTTATGCTAATACAGTTTAGCTCTTAAAATAACCGCCCATACATGTCCACGTGACACTCACAATCATGAAAGCTTCCAGTACATTATCACCGGGACAGACACAAGTGAACATCAGGAAGAAGAAAGGGGAGAGGTGGAGTCTTATACAGTCTTGTGTCTCTGCCTACTTGCGAAAGAACTTCAAGTAGACCACCGCCCCCAAGATGGCCAGCTCCATGATGATAATGACTGATAGTAGCAGTTTGTTCGTCACCAGTCTGAAATGACAGGAAAGGAAGAGGCTTGATTGAGTATATTCTCATAAAGAGATTTGGAAATAATTCTAGTGATGTAAAATGTGTTTCGTAAGAGTGCAAGCCTCACCGTCTTGACATTGCGCGCAGGATTTTTCTGCTGCGGCTCAGGTTCTCTCCAGTGTGAACCAACTGATGGAGTAATAGAAGAGAAATGGGGTGGGAAGAGAAGAGAAATAGAGAAGAAGTGAATTCATTCTAGGCATTTCACTTGTGTAGTTTATTATCTGCTTGTTCAACAGTAACAATAATAGGGAATGGTCTAGATATCTCTTGCTCACTCTGTCTCTTGTGCGGTCCAGTTGATCTCTCTGTTCTCCAAGCTCCTCAATGATGTCTGTGCCAATCATGTCAGTCTCTGCTGCAATCTGTTGACTTCGCTCAATACTTTTTGACGCATTATTTAGAGACTCTGTCCCCTGGATGAGCAAAGCACGCTGGGACTGAAGATGAGTCTGCAAAAACAAACATAACAATTAGTAACTCTTTAACTGAGACCTGCTGCATTCTCACTTATAATACCAGTGTCCATCTTTAGCCATAATTACTGACCTGGTTAACTGACATCAAATACAGATAATACTACAATAGAGCTCAAGTTTTAGTTCATTTTTAAGACACAGTATAATCACATGATCCTTCAGAAATCATTCTAAAATGCTGATGTGATGCTCAAAAAACATTAATTATTGTAAATGTCGAAAACAATTGTGTAAAAAAAATTTTTCCAGGATTCTCTGATGAATAGAAAGTTATATTTGAATATGAATATGTATGAAACTGAAGACTGATGAAAAAGTGAGCAGTAACTGTTCCCTCACTGAATCAAACAAGTGCCTCATAAATCCCTAGCGCAGGTCTTTTCTAATGACCTTCACTTCCGTAGTTTTAGAGAGTTCAGGAACAGGACTCTTGGGACATACTGCATGACCTTGCTCAAGGCAACCTCCTGTGTGCGCAATAGAAAGAAAAAAAAAGTAATTCCACTCAAGCCAAGCGCAACAGGCATCTTTGTTTGTACAGTAAATGGACTGCATTTATATAGCGCTTTCACAGACCCAATGGCCACCAAAGCGTTACAGTGGTAGGGAGTTAACCTGCATCTCACACTCAACTAGTGCTTGTATGGAATTAAAAAATGTTTTAATTACATGATAAATAGAAGAATTTATTTTGAATGCATATTTAAGACTCACCTTTATCAATGAAATAAAACGAGTACTTTTTTTGTTGAAGAACACACTATACACTATGGGCGGTTTCCCGGACAGGGTTTAAATTAAGACTTAATCTAGAATAGTTAATCGTGACTTAAAAAATTTCTTTCTGTAACACAGATTAAGTATAGATTAGTTACACCTGGACTATGGAGTCTTGAACAAAAATAAACCAGATTAATTTAAAACCAACTGTACTAATCTGAATTAGCATGACAAAGGTTGCCTATAAAACATGGAATGAAAAGCTACAAATTGCATGGAACTGAGAAGCAGATGCAAGGAAAACAATGGTATCAGAAAAAGACTGCAATCAAAAAAACATTACTAAACGAGAAAATTATTTTTAAGCAAGCTAAATAAACTGCACACATCAGCTATGGAATAAAAGAAAAGAAATGCATGGAAGTCTGTTTGTAATGAATTACAACCCCATTTCCAGAAAAGTTACATTTTGTAAAATGCAATAAAATCAAGAAACTGTGATTTGTTAATTCTATTTAACCTTTTCTTAACTGACAAAAGTACATAGAAAAGGTTTCCAATGTTTTCACTGACCAGCATAATTGTATTTTGTAAATATGATTTTTTTATTATTTTGATGGCTGCAACACACCCCAAAAAGGTTGGGATAGAGACTAAATAAAAGTGAAAAGATTATCCAAATTAGATTATCCAACTCTTTTGAAACAGTCCACAATGAGCAGGTGAATGGTAATAGCTGAGGGTATCGTGTTTGGGTGTAAGAGTGCTTCACAGTCTTTTTAAGCAAAGATGGGTCATGGCTCATCACTATTATAAGAGAATTGTCAAACAATTAAAAAAAAAATCACATTTCTCAATGCAAGATTACAAAGAATGTATGTCTTTCCATACATAATATTGTCACAAAATTCAGGGAATCTAGAGAAATCTCATTCTCTGTTGGGCAAGGCAGGAGACCTCAGATGGCATTGCATGAGAAACCATCATGCTACTCGGTTAAATACAACCACATGTGCTCAGGAGGACTTTGGAAAACCGTTTTCACTTAACACAGTCTGACCCTGCATCAAGAAATGCCACTTGAATCTCTGTTACACAAGGAGAAAGCTTTACATCAGTTCAGAGCTCATCTCAGATGGTCTAGAAGACAGTGGGAATGTGTGCTGTGGTCAGATGAGTCCATGTTTCAACTTTTTGGGAAAAAATGGACATTGAGTTCTCAGTCCCAAAGACGAAAGGCACCGACCAGACTTTCACCAGCGACCGGTGCTAAAGCAAACATCTGTCCTGGTATTTAGGTGCAGCATTGCAAACAGTATGGGTAACTTGCATTTTTGTGAAGGTTCCATTGACATGGAGGCGTATATTTGGATTGTGACAAGATGACATCTTTCCTGGGAAGCAAGACAATGCCAGGCCTCATTCTGCACATGCTAAAACTGAGTGGTTTCTAGACACTCTACACGTAAGAGATGAGACTGCCTGTCTCTTATGGAAAATGTATGACCCATCATGAAAAGGAAAATCAGGCAACGATGACCACAGACTGTTGAGCCTGTCTTGTATCAGACAAGATTGGGCAAATATTCCACTCGCAAAACTCCAACAATTAGTATCCTCAACTCCCAAATTATTAAAAAGTGTAATTAAAAGGAAGTGACACAGTGGTAAACATGCATCTGTCCCAACGTTTTTGGGGTGTGTTGCAGCCATCAAAATAAAATAAAAATCATATTTACAAAATACAATTATGTTGGTCAGTGAAAACATTGGAAAACTTTTCTTTGTACCTTTGTCAATAAAAAAAAGGTTAAATAGAATTAACAAATCACAGATTCTTGATTTTATTGCATTTTACAAAATGTCCCAACTTTTCTGGAAATGGGGTTGTATATACCAGTAATACATGTGTCTTCTTTGAAACACACTGTTAATCTGAAGTCAAACCTGCCTCCTGGTAGGTTTAATTTAAGCCTCAATTTATTCCTGGGGTAATTCTAATCTTCCTCCAGGAAATCAGTTTATTAAACTCTGGACTAAACTAAATCTGTGACTATTTAAAGCCATGACAGAGAAAGCAGATTTCTGTTAATCTGGTTTAAAGGGCCATTTTAGTCTAGGACTAGGCTTAATCTCTGTCCGGGAAACCGCCCCTATATGTCTTAAACATAAGCTTACATAACACTTGTGGAATGCTGGCAAAGTGTGTCATTAAAAAACACATTGGGAAGATAGAGATCTCTAGTGTTCAAAAAATGTATGTACTATGAATTTCCTGGTATGCACATTTGTGATGATGGGTTGTAACCAGTTCTAGCCTGTTGAAAACTAGATCCGACTGGAGAGATGTAGAAATTCTCTACCATCATTGGACCATTAAGCAAGACTTGTGTAAGCAGGGAAGAGTAGCTTGAATTTAAACAACAAAAGCTAACAATAACTTTCTAATCCAAACCCTTCCATATGCATGTGAGTGTGTGTAATTCATGATAGAATCTTCATTATTATGCAAACTACTCCTTTCTAATGAAGGACTGGCAAGACTTACACTCTGGTCATTCTGTGAAGCATATATCCCTTGTCTGCTGTCTCCAAGGTGACTCGAAAACCCTGGTGTTGCTGAGAGGCGTATGTCTCTCTGCAGTTTGGCCAAATCTCGCCGATACAGTCGAATCTTTGTTGACATGGGGGTTCGGAAGGATGACGGAGCGCCAAACAGCTCCTGCTCCATGCCCTGAAGCTAGGAGAGACATCACACATTCAGTGCTCATTTTACCATGTATTTAAATACAGTAGTATCATTTAAAAGTTTGGAGTCAGTAAGATTTTTTTATTTTATTAGAGACTACCACTCATGCTCACCAAGGCTGCATTCATTTGACCTAATTTATACAATTTAAAATAACCTCTATTTTCATATATGTTAAAGTGTAATGCCAAAGCTGAACTCAGTGTCACATGATCCTTTAGAAATCATTCTAATATGATCATTTATTGCTCAACAAACATTTATTATTAGTAGTACTATCAATGTTGAAAACAGAATTCGTTGATGAACAGAAGGAACAACATTTATTTGAAATAGAAAGCCTTTGTAACATTATAAATGTATTTACTGTCGCTTTTAATCTATTTAAGGTGCCCTTGCTGAATAAAAGTATACATTTGTTTAAAAAGAAAATCTTACTGACCAAAAACTTCAACAGTTAAGTGTTAGGTAGTTAAAGAATTATACTAATGAGCTAGTGTACTGTGTATTGCTATTACTAAAGCAATATAGTAATATGTTATACACAATAGTAACAACAATACAATACAATAGAACAATAGTAACTTGTCTACACACAATGTAGCTGATTCAGAACACTTAGCAGTGGTTTTTATGTCAGATATTCACTGGTTGTCTGAAGCACTACTGCCACCTGGTGTCTCAAACTGTTTCAAACAAACTGAGCAACGCAAATCAAAGCTTTCATGACAATTATGAGAATGAATCTCCAAACTTCTCACCCTCTCTGCACCTCTCTAGAGGAATGAGCTGCCGACCTCCACCCAATCTGCTGACACCATAAACAAATTGCTTCCGAATCTAAATTTCTAATAAACCTTGCATGGTTTGCTTACATTTTATGCAACAGTACTGTGTCAATGCCCCAAATCTTTAAAGGAGAACTCCGGGCAATTTTTAAGTTAATCTTGATCGTTAGACCTTTGTGAGTACTGACTATAGAAAAAAAAACGAACCGGATTGGTGCTTGCGAAGCGGAGCTGCGACCGCGAATGCCCAGAGCTCCCACTCAGCTAAAACGGCAGCTCTGGGGGCATGTACATAAAGAGCGTTTTTGTGCCTCTTAACAGACACATAATGCAATTAAAATGTCTGTCCAACATGAACAGGGGCCTTACCTGTGAACGAGTTGCGTTTAGCAACTTAGCCATGGTTTAAATAGTGTTTTAGACGGCAAGCTGTAGTCTCGCGCTGAAGTCTCGCTCCTCCCACCTGGACACTATTTACCAATCCCGGCTACAACTGAGTTCCCACGTGAGTCCAGGTGGGAGGAGCGAGACTTCAGCGCGAGACTACAGCTTGCCGTCTAAAACACTATTTAGGTGAATTTAAACCATGGCTAAGTTGCTAAACGCATCTTGTTTACAGGTAAGGCCCCTGTTCATGTTGGACAGATATTTTAATTGCATTATGTGTCTGTTAAGAGGCTCAAAAACGCTCTTTATGTACATGCCCCCAGAGCAGCCGTTTTAGCTGAGTGGGAGCTCTGGGCATTCGCGGTCGCAGCTCCGCGTCGCAAGCACCAATCCGGTTCGTTTTTTTTTCTATAGACAGTACTCACAAAGGTCTAACGATCAAGATTAACTTAAAAATTGCCCGGAGTTCTCCTTTAATATCAAAATATCATAAAACTTAATTCACAAGTTCACAAAATTCACAAACTTAAAACCCATTTCTAATTATTGTTTCAAGTTAATGACAGCTGCCAAATCAAATGTCTTTTGGATTTTATTGAGATTAATATTTTATAGAGATTGCACTCTTATATATATATCTCCTATTATATATGTGTGTGTGTGTGTGTGTTACTATAGAAATGAATATGACTCTTTAATTGGACTTTTCTAGGACTAATAGTAAAAGTTTTAAGATTGTGTGCAAACTTTCATCTATAATGTGAATCAAGAAGATTGACATGAAAGTTAACATTGTTTGTAACATACCACTTCTTCAGCCTCTGAAACACGCTCATCAAAGTCCCTGACAATCCTCTTCCTTTCCTCTGGAAAACAAAAAGAGTGAAAAAGATGCAGGTTTAGTCCAGAAAGCCACCTTAACAACACAAGGCAGACAACTGACAATGGGGAACATCAGGGGATGACTGACATCTTACTGTTTCCATCTGTAGCCTCCTGAGACATAACAACAATAACAATTTTGAGTAAAATAAGACTGAAAAGCTAAAACGTAGGCTATGCTTACAAAATACCCAAACAATATTTCTGTCCTGCACTCAACTGTCTGAATACTCCAGTCATGATTCAGTTGTAGATATAAAGAGTTTATTCACCTCCCTGGCACCTCTGCACCCGTTCAGGCATCAACTTCACTTCTTCATATAGAGATTTATACATCTCATGCAGCTTTTCAAGCTCCTCAGAAGACATATTGCGAGCGATTTTAACGAAGCCTATATCAAATAAGCGTTACTTTTCTAAATCAATAAGAATGTAATAAAAGAACAGATAATTTGGCGTTGGCTGTGATCTAAAACCAAGAATGAGAATAAAATTGGTTTCTCAGGCAATAACAAGATCCTCGGGACAACAGCTGAGCTGATGCTTCCTTGTCGGACCTCGTGATTATAGGTGGTTTTGATTTAGCCTGAAAAGAAAAAGGGAGCGAAAGACCCATGCCATTATTTAAAAAAGGTCTTAGCATCTAAAAAACAGTGATTTACTAATATGTATGTGTATGACTTTCACTTTAAAATGCGTTGTATTGTAAAATCTAACAAAAATGTGCAACCGTTCAACAGGGCAAACATATAAGACAGCTTGCGTCATAAATGCATTGTGGGATCTGTAGTTTACATTCACCAGAAAAACACAAATAAACTGGTTTTGAAAATGTGATCGGCCAGACGAAACTCAAGCAGACTGAAAACGCGCACATATATCCGTAATTAACTTGCATAAACGACTTATTAAGATTGTACCATGGCTTTACCCAAATTAAACAAGAATCAGGTGTTCACATTCCTTTTTATGATTTTAGCTCCTGAAAAACGATTCAGTTTCATTTTCAAAACATTTTATTGCCATTTACAATACTAGAAAAACACCAACACTCTCTCTCTCACACACACACACACGCGCGCGCGCGCGAGAGAGAGATGCAATAATTATATAGCCTAGTAATAAAAAATCAAGGTCCAAGTAAATGTAAATAAAATAATAATTTTAAAATAAAACAGCAAGACATTAATGAATATTCAGAATAAATTGTCCAGATAATGGAAACTACAATCCCATCATTCCCTGGGACCACAGCTGTAGATGTGAGTGGGAGGCTGAACACATTCACACCGACAGAGACAGACGGGAGTACTAAAGCACACAGTGTCATGATGCTTATGCTCGTAGTTTTTGCGGCTGGTTTAGGGTTGGTCGCGCTGATTTTAAGGCTGCTGTCCCCTCGAATCAGGTAAGCAATTCTGCCTCTCTCTTTTCTTTTTGGAGAGAAATATTTGAAAATGCTATTCAGTCTTATTTATTATAAAAGGACTATGCATGGAAACATTCGTTCTTTTTGTAAAACAAGAGCACAATGTTCATAAGGGATGAAAACATTATGATGTGGGAGACTAAGACAGAAACACAGTCTATGAATGTAATGAAAGCATTCTAGCCACTGAAGCGTAGAGCCCAGTGTAAGACAGTCCAGTCTTAAAATTATATTAAATAGTCACAACTGTTAATCCAACTAAACTCGACCTTTTAATAATGAATACGTTACACACGATTTTATTTATCGATTGTAAAATGAGCGCAGCAATCAGCACTGTTGATGAGGGTTCAGTTTCCTCTTGGTGGACCCGCCTCCTCTTGACATGATCTGCTCTAGAAACCAACCAATAGAATAACAGCATGGGCGGATCGCCCCGCCCCTCCATGTAACCGCGCTGCTTCATTGGCTCTAGTGGAACGGATAAATGCATATAATCATAGTTTAGGACTGCCAGTTATATGTAATATATAATTTATATTATTATTCTTATATAATTTATATTATTATACAAGTAATAGGCAAGAAATAGCTTTTTGAGAGTGCAGTCTTTATAGAAGATTTTTATTTATTTATTTTTAACAAAAAATGACATTTGATTTAGCAGCTTTCATTAACTTCAAGCAATAGTTAAAATTGGGGAAGTTTTATGATATTCTGATATTTAAATGTTTGGGCACATTGGAGGGGGAAACGTAATACATTAAAACATCCATTTCCAATTATGAATCAAGATTTTCCCTTATTGGTTATGTGTGGATACTAGCTGAGTTGTACGGTGAAAGCTGATGTTTAAAGGGCCCCTATCATGGATTTTTTAAAGTTTCCTAATGTTGTTTTGGAGTCTCCTACAACAGGTTTGCATGCATCAAACATCAAAAAACTTTAATTTTCTCATAATATACATTTGCACATCACCAGATTTCCAATGATTCTCAAACAACTCGCCAAATGAATCAATCTCTCTAAATCCCTCCTTTCCGCGAGCTACTCTGCTCTGATTGGCCAGACAGCTCAGTCTGTTGTGCTTCATTTACCGCGTAATTCCCATTGCCATAACACTGACAGCTCTATGTGTCCTGAGGCTTCCTACACTGTAAACTAAACACAGTAACAAACAATGACTAGATTTTATTATATCAATCCGAGCACGAGTCCGATGATGAAACACTAGAAGAAGAACCATTCATTCAACCCGAACCTCCATCGCAAAGGACGACTCAAGCAGGACGTTTGATTCACTACTCAGTTTGAGGTAACTAATAGCCAAGTTCTAGCGTGAATGACTGTTGTAACATAAACATTGGTAAAACAAATCTTGCTCCATGCTTAATCTTTCCTCAAAGTAGTGAGAATGACAGACAATCTGCATTAAAGGTTGTATCAGTGATTTCAGGCCCAAAAATAAATGATCACATTCATCTAATCTTTCCTAACGATCCGCTAGCTGCCCGCCCCATAAACAGGCTGTCAAAAAACTGCGTCTCTGTAGGCAGCCTAGGCTCTGAGATCTGCACACAAAAACAAATGGGTACAACCACCACTCAAAACCAAAATAAACAGTATTCCAACCAATCACCGACAGGGGCGGGTGTTGCTCCGACTTCGCGTCCAGCCGTGCATGAGCGCAAAACCTCACAACACCCGCCCCTGTCAGTGATTGGTTGAAACACTTTATTTTGGTTTTGAGTGGTGGTGTACCCATTTGTTTTTGACGTTGATACAAGACAGGATAAATAATTAAATGAAATAGATAAATAAATCTATTTATATTAACTTTCCATGTTTGTGTAGGAAATATGCAGCAGGAGGAATGTGTCGATCCACTGCACGGTTAGATGGAAAAGTTGCCTTGATCACAGGAGCAAACTCAGGAATTGGGAAGGAAACAGCTTTGGATTTAGCTTTTCGAGGTCTGTCCAACTCCTCAACACCTTTACCAAATACCTTATATCTTATGAAATAATTTAATTAATTCAGTTTAAATAAACAGGCTTACAGCTGAAGTAACAGTTCAGACCTGTTTGCCAACAGGTGCACGTGTGATTCTGGCATGTCGTGATGTGGAGAAGGGTGAAGAGGTGGCGACAGAAATTCGTACACGAGTGGGTGGAGCTAAAGTGGAGGTGAGGGAACTGGACCTGGCCGACACCTGCTCCATCCGAGCCTTCGCTCAGAGATTCCTCCGAGGTACTGCCTTATAATGTCTGATGCAGTTCAACCACATTCACTTCAAAGCAAATATACACTCACCGGCCACTTTATTAGGTACACCTGTCCAACTGCTCCTTAACACTTAATTTCTAAGCAGCCAATCACATGGCGGCAACTCAGTGCATTTAGGCATGTAGACATGGTCAAGACAATCTCCTGCAGTTCAAACCGAGCATCAGTATGGGGAAGAAAGGTGATTTGAGTGACTTTGAACGTGGCATGATTGTTGGTGCCAGAAGGGCTGGTCTGAGTATTTCAGAAACTGCTAATCTACTGGGATTTTCACGCACAACCATCTCTAGGGTTTACAGAGAATGGTCAGAAAAAGAAAAAACATCCAGTGAGCGGCAGTTCTGTGGGCGGAAATGCCTTGTTGATGCCAGAGGTCAGAGGAGAATGGCCAGACTGGTTCGAGCTGATAGAAGGGCAACAGTGACTCAAATAACCACCCGTTACAACCAAGGTGGGCAGAAGAGCATCTCTGAACGCACAGTACGTCGAACTTTGAGGCAGATGGGCTACAGCAGCAGAAGACCACACCGGGTGCCACTCCTTTCAGCTAAGAACAGGAAACTGAGGCTACAATTTGCACAAGCTCATCGAAATTGGACAATAGAAGATTGGAAAAACGTTGCCTGGTCTGATGAGTCTCGATTTCTGCTGCGACATTCGGATGGTAGGGTCAGAATTTGGCGTCTACAACATGAAAGCATGGATCCATCCTGCCTTGTATCAACGGTTCAGGCTGGTGGTGGTGGTGTCATGGTGTGGGGAATATTTTCTTGGCACTCTTTGGGCCCCTTGGTACCAATTGAGCATCGTTGCAACGCCACAGCCTACCTGAGTATTGTTGCTGACCATGTCCATCCCTTTATGACCACAATGTACCCAACTTCTGATGGCTACTTTCAGCAGGATAATGCGCCATGTCATAAAGCTGGAATCATGTCAGACTGGTTTCTTGAACATGACAATGAGTTCGCTGTACTCAAATGGCCTCCACAGTCACCAGATCTCAATCCAATAGAGCATCTTTGGGATGTGGTGGAACGGGAGATTCGCATCATGGATGTGCAGCCGACAAATCTGCGGCAACTGTGTGATGCCATCATGTCAATATGGACCAAACTCCCTGAGGAATGCTTCCAGCACCTTGTTGAATCTATGCCACGAAGAATTGAGGCAGTTCTGAAGGCAAAAGGGGGTCCAACCCGTTACTAGCATGGGGTACCTAATAAAGTGTCCGGTGAGTGTATACAGTGTATCAACAATCTCAGACAAGGAGTTTTCCAAGCCCCAGATATTTAACTTTACAGTTAATGTGTTTTGTCTCTTCATTTAGAGGTAAATGATCTGCACATCCTCATCAATAATGCTGGTGTCATGATGTGTCCTTATATGAAAACGGCCGATGGCTTTGAGATGCAGATTGGGGTCAATCATCTGGGTGAGTGTAAATAATGCGCAAATATTACAAAATGTGACATTAAAAAGCGTATAATTCACTCGTTTCAAAAAAAGTAACATTGTCCAACAGCGACACTAGCAGGTAAAATTAGAGCGGGAGGCCTTGTCTCTGTTGCCTCCCCTGAGACCATTGAGTTTTACCAGACCCCCTAAAGTAAGCAGTGGGCTTAGTGAGGGGACTCACGCCTGCACCTCTTCATTCAGGTCACTTTCTGCTGACGTATCTCCTCATCGGTCTGCTGAAGCGTAGCGCGCCATCACGAATCGTGGTTGTTTCTTCCCTGGCACATAATTTCGGCTGGATTCGATTCCACGACCTGCACAGTCAGGGCAGCTACAACAGCGGGCTTGCCTACTGCCAGAGCAAGCTGGCTAACGTGCTTTTCACCCGTGAGCTAGCGCGGAGGCTCCACGGTGAGTGCTGTTGAGGATCAAACAAGGATCTCAAATGAAAAAAAGAAATAGTACATTCTGCATCCTGCTTTGCAGCCAATGTCAATTTGACTTGTATTTTATCAGGGTCAAATGTGACCGTGAACTCTCTGCACCCGGGGACGGTGAGGTCAGAGCTGGTGCGTCATTCTACTGCAATGTCGCTGCTGTTTGCTGTCTTCTCCATGTTCCTCAAGACCCCGAAGGAAGGAGCTCAAACGTCTGTCTATTGCGCCGTCGCTGAGGAGCTCCAGTCAATCTCAGGCAAACATTTCAGGTACAGCAGAATGGTTGCTTGAGGCTGAAGGTTAATTCACCTTTAATAATTTATCATTATTTCCAAACCTGTGTGTCTTTCTTCTATAGAACACAAAAGAATACTTTTTTTTTTAAACCAAACTGTTTTGGTTACCAATGACTTTGTTTGGACAAAAAACAGACATTTCTCAAAGTATTATCTTTTGTTTTCTATTGAAAATCATACCGGTTTGGATAGACACGAGAATTTTCCTTTTTGGGTGAACTATCCCTTTTAAGCAGTCCATTCACTATATCCCAACTCATCTGAAGTCATACGTAATATCCTTTTTATGTTAAAACAGACTATTATTTAAATTATTATTTACTAAAACAAATTTCAGCTCTTTAGCTCTTAAATCATGCAGTTCATTTGGTATTGGCATATTATTAAACATCTCTCTCTCTCCTTGTGTCTCCCACACAGTGATTGTGTCCCAGCTTTTGTGGCCCCTCAGGGACGGAGTGAGGAGACGGCACGAAATCTGTGGGATATAAGCTGTGAATTGTTAGGCATTGAGTGGGACTGAAACATTCATTTGACCCGCTTAATTTCTCTTCCACACTTTATTCTTAAACATTTTCAGCGATCGCTTCTTTTGCTTGGTTTTGTTTGAAACACTTGTGTACATTTTCTCTAATCTATCCTTTCAATAGCACAATCCATGTTGTTATGCCTTTGAGCCAATTTTCTATCATGCCCTTGTGACAAGCAAGTATGAGTTTTTTCTACTCTATAACAAATCTGATTTTGATTTCACCGTTTGTATTTTGAATGCTGCTTTAACTCCCATCTCAGTATTCACACATGAAGCTGCATATTAAAGTCTTTTATACAGATGTGCTTTTAATTACTGTGGAACAATCATGACCAGAGATAAATATTTAAATATATACAGTGAAAAAAGTGTCATTTTTGTATTTTCCTTTATTTAATTTGCTAAAAGACACAAATACACAAGGATATGTTGCAAATAATATGAACAGATATTTGATACTATGATCAAGAGGTTCATTATTAAAACAAGTATTAAAAAAATTAATCTAAGATTTATTTAGTATTTTATCTCCCGGTTTCACAAGGCTTAAGCCTAATCCAAGACTAAAATGCATGTTTGAGCTGTTTTAACAAAGCAATTTGCACTGGCATATCTTAAAATATGTCAATGCTATTGTTTTGTCTCAAGATGCATTCTCAAGAATGTTTTTTCTAAGGCACGTTAATAAATCAAAGCCGTCTGTGAAACCAGAAAAAGTCACTATTGTTCTTTGTTTCGATTTTTTTGAAAATAGCTTTTTATAAAGCTAAATACATATTAACTAGTTTTAAATTAATATCTCCCATCAGGAGACATTCTTTGTCACTCTAATTGGATTCAGACATAAGTACATCTGTCTCTTTGGCAACATCTCTGTAACAGTTTTATTCATTTTAATATGCACATTGGTTCTGTAAACCAAATTTGTTCAGATTTTTCTTTTTTCTATTCTCAAAAAAAAAAAAAAAAACATAGTCCCTTAAAAGGATAGTACACAAAAAAAAGGAAATCTGTCATGATTCACTCACCATCGTGTCATTCCAAACCCGTATGACTTTCTTCTGTGGAATATAAAAGATGATATTTTGAAATGTCTCAGTGTTTTATTTGTCCATACAATTCCAAGTCAATTAGCTTTTTTGGTTACTAGTGTTCTTCAAAATATCATCTTTAATGTTTTGCAGAATAACAGGTCATAAAGGTTTGTAATGACATTTAGTGATTGATAAGATTTGCATTTTTGGGTAAACTTGGGTAACGCATCTCTAAAAAGAGATTTACTTTACACAATAACATTTATACACATTCACAGATTGCACATTATAAAACAAATTACAGGATGGTCAGTGACAGTTTAATCTGATTAACATACAGTATATACACACACACTCACACATTCATAAAGAGTGCACATCATTTCAGACTGAATTGTAGGGTAATTTGTATTATAGACAAACACGTAAGCAATGTTTTACTGATACAGTATATTTAAAAATTGCCATGTTATACCCAGAATCCTTAATTTTCCCATTGTAACTGTTAAAGTTTTGCAATATCTAAGATACTGCTTATGTTTGTTCACAGAGTTCACTCATCATAAAGCCTGTGAATCACACCTTCCCTTTTAATAATACATTTTTTGAAGTTCAACCACATCTAAGTGCAATCTCTCAGTGAGGACCAGAATAAACATCCTTGTTTTTTTTAGGGCTGGAGAGAGACTAAATTTATTGAGAAACCATTGTAAACTTGCCATGAACTCAAATAAGAATTAATTTCATGGTAGATGAAGAGTAATTTCACTACCACATGACCTTGTTCCATCAGGATGAGATTTAGACACAGTGATTAGTCTTTTCGACATAGATGAAAAGAAAAATCCCTTTTCCTGAGGTAGGAGAGTAAGCCCAGTCAAACACTGGAGAAGTACACAGATGTGAATGTCGTTTTATCTGTAAAATGTTGTCTTTGGCCCTGTGAAAGATAACCTGGGACAGTTTTCTTTCTGATAGAGACCAGCAAAAGTGGCACAGTGGTGATTCATTTTCTGGCATATTATTATTTCACTCTAACCAATCAAAGCAAAGCAGGATAACTTGGTGTTCACAATGGGGATTGGTAGTGGTTATCAGTTGTTGCCGTGTCGTTGCCGTGAAGATTGTTCCTGATGCTCCAAAAGCCATTGGCGGCAGATGTTGTGCATGACAGAGTCACCTGAGCTTTCAGCGGCCCGCATCACATCCTGTACTAAAGGAGTCGCCTTTACAAGCTCAAGCTTCACAGCTTGGAGATACGCCGCCCGCAGCTTACTGCACTGGAGATATGCCTTTATCTACAGAGGGAGAGAAAATAATGTGAATGAGGATAAGGAAGTGTGTGAGAGGAAAACAAATATAGACTGAGAAAAAGAGAAACCTAACCTTGTTTTCTAAACTCTTACACTCCAGAATCAGGGTCTCTAGTTCTTTAGCCTGAACCCAAAAAAAATATATAATAATAATTATATAGGCTATTACTTTCATATTTAATTATTTATTTTTATAAAATTGCAAATTTTGCAGCAACACAATCTGAGTAGAAACAGATCATTAGGTTGGGGACTCACATCTGCAGGACTCTTATCAGACACAGATACACAGCTGAGCACAATGGCGTCACAGTCGTGTTTAGAGGCCGTTCCAGACTCCCCTACACACTTCAGCAGCTGCCGCACAGACGGGTACTGGCGCTGCCGGACCAGGCGCTGACCGACCCTTATGTACACTGCCAGTGCCTCCAGCTGGAAGTCCTGCACCACGTGAAAGAAAACCAGAATCGGAGTCAGATGTGAATGAAACAAGGACTCAAACTGTAACAGAGGTGTCATAAATGCTTACCTGTATCACTCGATACGCAATGCCAAATCCTTCCTCAATGTTCTTGCCTCCCAGCATCACCTGTGTAAAATGCAGCCAGATTTGATTATACTGTAGTTCAATCAGATTTAATCTATAGTCTCTGTTAGATTTATGCCAACCAGTTTTGAATTTTGTATGTACAACACTTCAAAAGTTTGGGTTCAGTAAGATTTTTTTTTTTCTGAAGGAAACTAATACTATTATTCAGACTTTTACAATGTGGAAAAAAAGATTTTTCCACAAAGATATTACCTGTTTTCAACGTTGATATTAATAAGAAATGTTTCTTGAGCATCAAATCAGCGAATCAGAATGATTTCTGAAGGATCATGTGATACTGAAGACAGGAGGTAATGATGCTGAAAATTCAGCTTTGCATCACAGGAATAAATTACATTTTTAAATATGTCAAATATTTAATTTAAAAAAATCTTACCGACCCCATAGATGTTTGGCACAGACTGGATCTTGTTACATGCGTGTAAACCGCAAAAACATCTGAATTTTTGGAATCTGATTATCTGATACATTATATCTCAGCATGAAAAATAATCAAATCATGCAAATATTAAATATAGCACTTTAAGCATGATGTGCATTTTATATGTTAGGAAATAAGATAATTTTCCAGTTAATGTATATAACACTGCTTCTAGTTCAACATTCTGTAAAGTTAATGCTGTTAACCACATGCATACAGTATCTCTTTCCCTACAAAATGCATTACGCACACACTCTTAGTCTTGCATGATTCAAAACAAGCAATCATCTCAAACTGAAATGTGTGGAATCCATTCAGGGAAATACTTACAGTTAAACACTTACAAACAGAATATATACACATAATACAAACCAGAAAAGAACAAAAAAAATATTGATTTATTTTAATAAGCTTATTCAATCTTTTTCACTGATTTTCATTTGAATAGATATGCACCATTACCTTTTTTCACTCAGAATGATTCTATCTTATAAATTAAGATGTCAAGAACTCTCTTAAATGCAACCTAGAAAATTAAGGTGTGCTTTTAGAACATTTACTCTTGTTCTGAGAATTTTCATGAGTGAAATCCAGTAATTTCAATAGGAATCCACTCGATTGAGAAGTTTTCACGAGAGTGAAATATTTTACCACACAGATTTCACAATGGGTTCCATTTGGTCACTAAGATTCGGGTGTTGACAAGCAGAAAAAATTCTGTGTGAGCAGGATTCATACATCACTACACTATTGATATTAGACAATGCACCTTTCTTGCCTTTAAAATATTTCCGAAATTTCACTTATGTGACCTCACCATTAGAAACAGAGATATGGAAAGGGAAGGGCTAAACTGTGTACAGAAGAGCATGTTTTCCTAGCTCACCTTGCAGGCCACATCCACCTTCATAGGGCTGTTTCCAAACAGAGTGGGTGGGCCACTGTTCCCTGTGGGGGCGGGGCCTACAGCTGTCTTGGAGGGTGAACTTTCACAGCGGTGTAAGAAGCGCGTCACTTCCAACTGCAGCTCGATTGTGTGAACGTGTCTGCAACATACCACAGCCAAAAAATGAGGAACTGTATTTCAGTATATATATAGTAATATAATATTTTAATAACATTTATGTTATTCTACATAATGAAAATAAATAGTATTTAATTATATTACTGTGTATAGTACTGTGTTTAATTTCCCCCCTTTTATTACCTTGAGACATCAGTGGAGCTCATTTTCTTCCTGAAAGAGGAGCTGTGTGATTTCCTCCGGCTCTGTTGTTCCTGTAGGTAAGTTCTCAGGTGCTCTTTGGCTCGGATCAGCCAGCGCTGCTGTTCTCCCAGCTGCAGGTAAGACTGGGCACCGTGAGAAAAGAAGCGGATGCACGTCATAGCGGCACGAACGTGATCCTACAAAGAGACAGAAGGGGGAATTTAATAACATCATGCTGATGCAGACCTTACAGAGAGAGAGAGAGAATGTGTGTGTGTGTGTGTGCTGGTACCATCATGAACTGTTGGAGTTGGTACAGAGAGTGGTAGTGTCCCCTGCGCTGCAGTGACTGACAGGCTGAAAGAAGGTAACAGCCCCAGGTCTCCAGTGTGGGGTCCAGAGTTTCTAACAGTCCCTGCAAAGTCCCCAACCGCCCACGTTCAAGACAGGGCTGAAAGATGCCCTCCAGAAACACATCCTCTGTACACTTCTAGAAACAGACAGACAGAGAGAGAGAAACTTCATAAACATACATGTTTCTCGGTCATATTTAGTACCTGTAAAAAGGATTTGGTTTGTTTAGAAACATAAAAAAAAAAAAAAAAGCTCACTAAAGCTGCATTTACATCATCAAAATACAGTAAAAAAAACATAATATTATGAAATATTACAATAAAAAAGAACTGTTTTCTATTTTAATTAACTTAATTTAATTTATTGTGATGTCAAAGCTTAATTTTCAGCATCATCAGTCTTCAGTGTCACATGATCCTTGAAAAATCATTCTTATAGGCTGATTTGGTGCTCAAAAAAAACATTTCTTATTATTATCAATGTTGAAAAGAGTTTTTATATTTATAATTCTGTGGAAACTGTGATGCATTTGTTTTTTCTGGATAATTTGATGCATAGAGAATTTTCAAATCTGTATTTATTTGAAAAATACATAATGTCTTTATTGTCAAACTTTTTCAAATGAATGCATCCTTGCTGAAAAAAAAAATTCTTACTAATAATAAATGTACAATTGTGTAAAGTGCTCTGTAACTTTGCAGAACCTTGTTGTGTATGTGGGTTAGTGCATCTCTCAGGCAGTCGTGGCGCAGGTAAAAGCTGATGAGGCTCAAGTGTGTGCCGTAAGTAAATAGGTAAAACAGACACTCCTGATAGTATCCAGACCGTTGAACTCTGCTCTCTGCACCATCTAGAGGAGCAGAATCAGAGAGAGCCTCTTCCAGCTCACGCAAAGAAGCCAAGATGTCCTCATCCACCGTCTATATCAAACAAAAACACACAATGTGTTTAGAAAAATCCTTTAAAGAAAGTCAAGATGACCGTCCATTACCGTGCTTAGAGTAGGTTTGACTGTGGACTCCAGGTGCTGAATGATCTCCTGCAAAAGTCTCACTCCATTGTTGAGCTGGTTCCGATCTACTGGTGGTTTGAGACAACGGGCAAACTTCTCTCTGGCCCCGCTCAGATTTCCAGCCTTCAAAGACGCCATAGCCCACGCCTGCCAAACCCCGTTTGGGTCCAGTCCACTCTTAGTCGACACCTGAGAATTATAAACAAAAACAGATTGCAGAACAACAGCTGAACACAAAATCAAGACAGGTGACTAGATTAGTAATTGTTATTTATGTTGTGCTATTTAAACTTTATTCAGTTTCACTTGTTAGAAAAGACAGGCATGAAAAATCTGCTTTTGTGTTCCAAGGAGGCAACAAAATCATGAGTGTGAGTTTGTCATTGATTGAAGTGTTACTTTGAATCTTGAGTGAATAGTCTCACCTCCACGGCCAGCTGATAGTGCTCGGCTTCTAGAAGCTGGTTGCGCAGGCGCGTCACTGCAGCCGTTTCCTGAATATCGTCCAGAGATGGAATGTATTTGTAGTTTGCACTGACCAGGATCTTCAACACATCCACCTTACTGATGTAGCTATGAATGAAGTGAGAAGAATGAATTAAAGACAACTGAAATAAAGATACATTACCATTCAAAAGTTTGAGGTCAGTAAAAGTAAAAACAAAACTCATACAAAATAAGGATGCATTAAACAGATAAAACATTAGAGTAAAAACATGTATAATGTTTTATAAAATGATTTCCCTTTCAAATAAATGCTGTTCATTTCAACTTCCCATTCATTAAAGTATTATCGTTTCCACCAAAATATTAAAAAGCACAACATTTCAAATGCATGTTTTCAACATTCATAATAAAAATAAATGTATAAGAAATGTTTCTTGAGCACCAAATCAGTATATTAGAATGATTTCTGAATTATCATATGACACTGAAGACAGGACAAAATGCTGCTGAAAATCCAGCTTTGCCATTACAGGAATAAATATATATTTTTAAATATATTAAAATAGAAAACAGTTAAACCAACTATTGAATTAATTTTTACTGTATTGTTGATCAAATAAATGCAGTCTGGTTGAGCAAAAGACTTTTTGTCAATTTGATTCTGCCTCACTCTTACAGTTTATGCTTTTAAAATTAAATGGATATTACATTCGGATTACACAAGTAAAGGTGTGTGTCTCTTACCTGTCGCAGAGTGCCGGCTCTTGGGTGCATCCTGCGTTTACAAACATCAGTTTGGCACTAAACAGCAGCTGCCGCATCACATCTGTCAGCAGACGCGCATCCACCTCAGGATTGGTTAGTTTGCGAGAGAGTAAGCGGCAGTGGCCAATAAGCTGCTCCCCACAGGCTGCGTGATCACTGTGTAGCGTCAGTATAGCGACACACAGGGATGCGCTGGGTGCCTTCAACACACAGATTGACCATTTTTAAGAAATACAAAGGTTTCTTTTACTATCATTCCTTTAAAAACCAAGCAATCGTTCAGCTCCATTGCGAGTAGAGAATCACACCTGTTCATAGTAGAACTCGCTCTTTAGCTGCTGGTTCTCCGCTGGGTTTGGACTCAGGCGATACTGCTTTCGTGGAACCTCAGGCAGACTGAGAACACCATTCAGGACTCCATCAATTGATGCAGGGCTCCCAGCTACTAAGAAAAGTTTAGTTTATAATCTTGCAATAATCATCTGAATAAAAGGCACCAACGTTTTGCCATTCAACCAGAATAAATGTATGTAAAACTCATTATTTGTGTGTGTGACAAGTTTACCTTCCCCCTGATCAAGCTCCTCATCTGAGCTGCGATTAACACAACATAAGAGAAAAAGGTTGAGGTCAATGTTTTGAAAGAAATCTCTTATGCTCAGCTCACCATGGTTGCATTTACTTGATCAAAAATACAGTAAACCTGTAATATTGGGAAATATTTGTACAATTTTAAATAGAAGATTTTTCTATTTTAATATATTTAAAATATAATTTATTCGTAGGCGAATTTGCTGATTTGGTGCTCAAGAAACTTTTCTTATTATCAAATTTGAAACCGGTCTACTAAAAATCTACTACAGTTTACTAATACTCTAAGTAACTTTTCAACTACACGATAACTAACTCAAATTATAGTTATTAGTGTCTAAAGTGGACCATCGGAATAGAGTAGAACCAAAAATCCTGTAATCTATTTGTAAAAAATAGACATGTAACTATTGTCAAATGATGAGCTCATTTCACAATTATTGTTTACACAGACTTTATAATGACTTTTCAGTCTTTTTCAAAGTTGGCATAAATGCAATCCTATAACTGGAATACACATTGTTAAATACACACTGTCATATGAACAACCAGTCAGTAACTACACTGATTTAAACAAATTGTTAGATGCATGTGTTTGATTCACTAAAAAGAATCAGCTCATTGAGTCATGCAATTGTGAATCGTACAACTCTTGAACAATCGGTTTTCAGTTGCCAACCCTATTGACATCTACAAGTTCTGTAGCCCTTGGGCACTTCTGAAATGTGCTATAGGTATGTGTGCATTTGTCTTACTCCGTGTGGAAGAAGTTGTAGCATTGGTCACAGACTCTGACAGGCTCTTCAGAGCCCTCTAAAGCCATCTTCCTGCTGGAGCAGGAATGACACACCAGCCTGCCACAGCGTCTGCAGTGGTGCCGTCTGTTAAACTGACACAGGATAAGGTTTATGTTAAGACTCAAATTCTTATAGAGAGACCTAATAACAGAACAGAAAAATCACAGCAGGACCTCATCCTATCACATAAGCTTATTCCCAACCCATCTCACACTCTGTCTCTCTCACCATGGTGAATCTCTCCCTCTGGCAGACCATACAGATGTGCTGTTTGTGGTCTGGGATCCAGTCCTTGCGGTCAGGTGTTTTCTCCGGAGGGGTGAAAGGTGTGCCCAGCTGCCGGATCCTCTTCTCACTGGGACGTCTCTCACTGGAGGGTGTGTGCATGGGTGTGCTGCCTGAAAAATAAATGTGTGCAAACATGACTTCTAAACTAAATTATGAGGTCATCATAGAATAATGATAAAAATAAGCATCTCCAGTGTACTGAGTCTGTAGTTAGCAAGACTCTTTAGGAGTAAATATTCGTATAAATGTGCGGAGGATATCAAATGCATTTGATATTTTGAGACGATTTTAGAACACACGCTGCATCTGAAATAGAATACTTCCCTACTATATAGTATGCAAAAAAAAAAAAAAAAAAAAACAGTACACCATTAGAGAAGTATCTCAGAAGAATACGTAGTATTTGAAAAACAGTAGGCGAAAATGATTACCCAGATGAACTACTACTTCCATACAGATTTTGAAGTGCGCATTCAATGGACAGTTAGCAGCATCGACTTTTCCAGATTGTAAATCGGGGCAAAAATAATGTAGTGTTTTCCAGCACTTAGGAACGACTTGAAAGTTTGTTAGTGTATGATGTTCAGGTGTTAAGTGCATGATCCCCAGTCTAAAATGGTTCCTAAAATCTGTCCCAATTTCAAATGGTGTGTATGTATTCCAGCCTTTAATGCTACATACTGAACTATTTTACTATTACCAGTAATTAAAAGCTAGATGTTATGATGGGGTGTGGCTGAGAAAGAAAAGGTGTCATCAATGAAAGAGGTGTGGCTTATACCTGTTGATGGAGGAGGGGTGTGGCTTGGAGAAGATGGGCAGCTCTCCTGGGCTGGACACTGCAGAAATGCATCCTGCAGACTAATGACAGAGTCTGAGACAGAAGAAGAAAGGGAGAGAAATAGATTAGTGAAAACAGAGCTGCGATGCTTTATATATATATAGAGATCTCAAATCTCTAACACCACAAAGAATGGACATACATTTTTGTTTTCAGCTAGCAATATAGCAATTAATTGATCCATAGCTCCAACTCACCAGAACGCGACCACTCTCTGGGTGCATAAGGAAAATCAAGAGCCTTCCGGGCATAATCTGCCAGTAGGGTGTCAATGTGTTGATTTGTGATGCCAGCGTCCTGAGCCAGAAGAAGGCTCCGTAGAGTGCTGATGGCAATGGTGGCCCAGTCTACCTTCAGATTCATCAGTAGCTGCTCCAGCATGAGAAGCGGATCAGACAGCAGGGAAAAATAATCCTGACGAGATGCTTGCGGCAGAGTCAGTAGAACCTGCGACAGGTACGTATTATTGTGTTGAGAGTATTTTTTTTGGTAACTTAATCTGTGTTATTTGATTAGGTCAAGCATTGTTACCTTTGAGCCAAGGTGCAGGGCATGGATGTGACGTCTCCGAGCAAGGGTCATCTGACTCTGGAAGTGTAGGGTGAGGTAATCTGACAGGAAATGACAGGCAGCCAATCCAGGTCTTCGATCGAGGGCTCGCTCACTAACTTCCAAACCCATCAAATCAGAAAGACCTTCCAAAAGCTGGGTAAAGAGAGAGTCTTTTTTTCACAGTCTATTTTGTTTGGATAAAGCTTTACAAAGCAAATCACGAAGTCAAATTGCATTTAGACAATTTCATATCTATTCATATGGAATAAACACTACCATTCAAAAGTTTGTCAGTAAGAAAGTTATACTTTAATTCAGCAAGGATGCATTAAATTTATCTAAAGTGACAGTAAAGACATTTAAATTATAATGTAACAAAATATTTCCATTTCAAATAGATGCTGTTCTTTTGGACTTTCTATTCGTCAAAGAATCCTGAAAAAAAAAGCATCACAGTTTCAACAAAAATATTAAGTTGAAACTGTTTAAACATTGATAATAAGAAATGCTTCTTGAGGACCAAATCAAGTAACACTGTAAATTCAGCTTTACCATCACAGGAATAAATTACATTTGAAAAAATATATTAAAATAGAAAACAGTTACAGTAATAATATTTAATATATTCCTGTTTTACTGTATTTTTGACCAAATAAATGCAGCCTTGGTGAGGATAAGATAACATTAAAAAAGCCAATAGACCCCAAATTTTTTAATGGTAGTGTTCAGTATATGCTTTCATGTAGATCATACGGAAGGCCCAATTTGGGTCCAAGTCACTGACAGAATAAAAACGTTTTTTCAACTTAATACAGATATTCATGTGTATTCATATGTTTCTATACAAAAATGTAAGCCAAGAGAAATCATAAAATATACATACCTGAAAAGCATCTTCTGTGTAATTCTGTTCTAGGAGGTATAGCAGGTGTTCGGTCTGTAGCTGCATTCGAGACTGATCAGAAACTGAATACAGCTGCACCCACTGGCCACACAACTCAAACTCCTGAGAACACGCAAATCGGAAAATATGTCACTGCACAGGGTACAAGTTAGTTCTGCTCTGGGTCTGCACCTATTATATTAGAATGCCATATTTAAATAACACTTTTGATTTGATGTAAAGAGATGCATATATACAGCAGGGACACTGTATCTGACAAGTTACTGAAATCCATAACCCCCTCCATTTCACACAAAATTACTTGATTGTTACCCTAAATTCACTCCTCTGTTTTATACTCTAGAAAGCATTTTGGTCTTATGTAAACAGCTGCAGACATACAGCAGGGTCACCAAAGCTACATATCAAATTTCATAACCTCTTTTATGCTCCCTTGTTGAATTCAATGACCAGATTTGAAAAGTTTTCACACAGAGCACAATAATGAAGTCGCACCAAAAACACACATAGAATGGCATAAACTACTAAATATGAGTTTCACCATTTAGAATTAAACAAACTAGCATCATTTGTGATGGCCTGAAGCTGACTCAAAAAGTGCATATAGTCCTGGGTCTTCGTCACAGTTGTGGGATTTTCAGCACCACAGCAGTTTAAACATTTCACAATATTTTATTCGAACAAAGATATCCAAACTTATACTTGTTAGGCTCGGCCAATTGTTGTTATTGCAAATAAGTTAACTCTGCAAGCACCAATCTGGAAGCCAGAAACACAAAACTGTGGAGAAGGTTAATTAATGTCCACGTATTGCTGGTACAGTCGAGTCAATATTCTACTATGTAAACAATGTGTAAGGCTGAAATAGGTGGCTGAAGTTGGAAATTAACATTTGACCTCCCCCCTCTTCCTTGAGACAAATGTCTCACCTTATCCACACCATTCTTTCTCTCAGAGAGTGTATATATATGGTTTTAATGTGAATGATGATCATTGAAGGAATGTGTTTAGTATCATTTTAAAGGTCTCAGTGTGACTGGTACAATGGTCTCATTCCCAAAGAGTAAAACACAAGGTACTAAGGTTTTTAAGAGTTTAGAGATAACTGACACAAAGAAAGGCAAATGGTCTTTTTTCCCCCACCCCAAGAGGTGTAACTTAATGCAAATTAGCAGGTTTTCCATGTGAAAAGATTCTGGCTATTTAATGGACTGCAGTGAAAAGCTCGAGGCCTTTCTGTAATTCTGAGAGCCCGTGAGGTTGAGTCTCAAAAACTCAGCCTCATGTATTTCTTAAAATGTTGGGTTTGCATTTCTCTTATCCTAGAGCATTCGATGTTATTATATTGATTATCTTTGAACTGATTGTGAAATTGGCATGATACTTTACCCGACATAATAAATTGTTACATTTGATTATTCTAATTGACTTTGACATTGTTCATTTAGCTAATGGTTACAAGGAATAGTCAAACACTCGCTCACATTTAATGATGCACAGATATCATTAAAACCCTTTTATATATGGAGTCAGATGAAATAACGAGTTAATACATATGAGAAAGTGTATTGCATTTAATCCAAAATCCCTTTAGCCTGGAAAGGACGGAACATGCGCGAGACCTTCGCCGCTGATCGAATGCCGCCATTGGTTCGATTTAGCGAGCACTTACAAAATGGTGACCCCGACGTGATTTCGCAACAAATGGATTTCGTGAGAAACATCCTTCCAGCAAAGTATTGGGATTTTAAAATCGACAATGAGGTTTGAAAATCTTCTCTGTCTTCTGCGCTGTGGTAAGTCAACTTTTTCTGCCCTTTTCTAGAAGTGTTGTGAAAATGTTGTTTGCATTGTTACGGGTCGGAAAGCCCTTTGTGTAACGTTAGTCCTGAACTAAAACACGTGAGGTGAGGACGTGATAACGGCAGCGCAGATGAGGAAGAAAAATCCTAAATACGATTTTAAAGATGTATTTGTTTGCCTAAGCAACAAGAAACGAAACCTAAAATTGGAATTACATCTTCCAAATAATTTTCTGGTAGCCTAACTTACTTGATGAAGAGCTGTAAAATTAGAGGCTAAAGTTTTGAAATCAGCGTGTTTTCTCCATTGTTGCATTGGCTTTGTTTGAACAAACTTGCAACATGTGGTGGAAATGAGCAAAGAGAAAGAAAATTCTAAGTTTGTAAACAATTGGAAAACACGTGATTTTATAAATAAAAAGGCAAATCGATGCATTGTTTATGAAAAGCAAATTTTGGGAAAACATGACGATATTATTTACAGGCTAAAACTCAAATATCAAGGATAACACTAAATGCTATTGTCCATGTTGTTTTCAAAAACGCTCAAGGCTAATGCTAAATGCTAATGGCCATGCTGCTTTCAAAAACGCTCAAGGCTAATGCTAAATGCTAATGACCATGCTGCTTTCAAAAACGCTCAAGGCTAATGCTAAATGCTAATGACCATGCTGCGTCCAACGCTTAACCCTTATTTGTTCGGCCTACTGGTGGCGGGCCAAAGCCACATTCAAAACATTAAAATCTCTATATTGCATTTGAAAGCTTACACGTTAACACCGATGGGATTAAAAAGCATGAAATAATTCTGTTAATTTTCAAATTTGGAATTGTGCTTAACACATTGTGCTAATAGAACACACTTTAGTTGTTTGTGCTACAGCATGCACATAGGCTAAATTTAAGTTTATTCATGAAGCACAGGATTGCTTTACTGTAAGTGTGTTTGTATCACTTAGGTAAAGGCTGTAGATGTTGTATTCTAGGCCATGTGTCCTGTGTAAACTGAATTAAACACGTGTGTGTGTGTCTATGCTAAATTTGGTGACTATAATGTGATTCACAATTTGAAAATCAGAAACAGTGAACGCGCATCTGATTAATCCTGAAACAAAAACCATTTTCATATTCAAAGCTAAAGGGAACGAAATTTCCCCAAATATAAATTGGAACATGTATGATCCTGTCTTGTTTACATTATGGGCCGAAAAGGTCGAGCCTACACTGGACAAACTCAGTAAAAAAGGTCTTAACATGGACGCTACCGACAATGAAAATTTCACGTGGTGGAAAACAGTGGGTAGTAAGCAGAAGAAATCAAAACATGGTGAAATAATTGAGGCGTTAAACTTCATAACTTATAAACGGCTAGATAAGTCAACAAAATTTCTATCTTCTCTTATGGATGTTAAATGCGAAGAAGTGCATTCTAAAAATGCAGAGGCAAAAATGTCTGAGACAAAGATCCAAGATCTGCAAACACAGCTAGATAAATTACTATCTGAGCAGTTAGCCCTATCTGAAAAGTGTAAAAATCACAAATACACCATTGCAGATCTTAAGGCTAAGCTAAATGCTAAAACGTCCAAGTCTCCCAAAAAGCTCAACAGCGATGGGACTACAAATTTGCATTTCTTAGAGGAGGCAGCCTGCTCTAACAATCATGTATCTTTTCAGACAGATGAGGCATGTGATAAATTTTTGAGAAGAGTGCCTGTTTCAGCCTTTAAGGTGATACAGCACCCAAACGGCACAGAGTCAAGCATCCGGCGTCCGTTAACGGTAACTGAATGTAACTTGTTTAAAGCAGAGATCGGACCATTCCCTTTAAAAGGGCGATTCGAACCATGGTGGAGACGCATTGTTAGTCTAAAACATGCATTTCAGCTCGAACCAAAAGATATTTGGCAAATTGTTATCAGTTCCATTCCAGATGTTCTGATCTATAAGATACCACAGGCATTGATGACCGGCACCATTGTGCAGTCAATGTCTCAAAATGAGCCTGAGAGTGAAATCTTTAATAGACTAAAACAATGCCTTCGTGATCTGCGTGGTTGTAGTCCTGTTGGGTGGGAATTGATTTTCAATCGGAAACAGAGTACTGAAGAATCGTTTGAGACATATGCAGAAAATATGTTTGAACTTTTTGAGGAGTATTCTGGAATTGAAGGTGTTAACCGCAACAATGTAACTCTCCTTGAATTACTGCTTACAAATGCAGGGCCGCGTGTACAGCAATCGCTCACGTATGGAGCTTCTCCAGCACAGAATACATTCGATGGTATTGTTAGCTGGGCAACAAGACTTGAGTCACGAAAACAAATGCATTGTGAGGTAGCAGTGTTAGAATGTCATGAAAATGATCCATTTGCAGGAAAATTCAGAAAGCCACACTGTGGAAAACTGGACAGATTCTGTAATTCCTGTCACAAAACAGGCCATACAGAGGAAAAGTGCTGGACACTGGGCAGAGGCAGACCTCCACCCTATTTCATAAAACGCAGACAATCACACTCTGATGACACAAAACCGCGCACTGCAAGTAACAAAAGCTCAAATGCATCTAAAAATCTTACTGATCTAACAACTTTGGTCACTCAAGGCCTTCAGCTATTAGCGTCATTTGCAAGTCGGGTATCAGCCCAATAGCAAATAGCTTATTAGTTTAACATCTAAATGAATTGAATCCGTCACATTTTACCTCTCCACTCTATGGGAGCTGTTTTTGCATAAAAAAAATTGTAAATGGTTACGTTTGAATTAATTCTGAATGACTCTGAAAGACTGTTTTTTCCCTAGATTATTGGATTCGTATATTTCCACATCTTTCGCGTCAGATTTAGCGACGACTAATATCCGATACCATTTTAAGTGTACTTGAACGAGGGGACAAGTTATTTCCGACTAGAAACGGCAGACGCTGTTTTCATCAAACTAGGTTTGGGTGTGTCCATATCCACTGTTTTAAGTTAATGATTACTTTGGATAAACGTACGTGGTTTACAGATCACGGGCTTGACCTGAAGCCATTTTAAGAGAAGTTGAGTTGATGAACTGTTATCTTTCATGGTGGTCAATCGTCCCTTCTAAAGTAACACATTGATTTAACTTCTAGAGGAGGCGTTCAAGGCGACTTGTGTCAAATTACCTCTGAACTGGTTATTGGAACTGACGGGGGTGTGTCGTGCGGCCTTGAGAGAAGGACTGCAGAGCGATATAGCTTCCTGATCTGAGCGGATAAACTAAAACTAAGAGTTCAAAAGAATAAACAAACGTTAAAATGGCCACTTGGCTTTCTTATAGTCTTTAAAAAGACTAGATGAAAAGAAAAGGTATTCGAAACCTAGCAAACAGAAAAGAGAAACAGCAAATGTACATCTTATCAGCCTGAGCCAGAAAGCCTTTTCATATTCAAATGTATTGATACAAGAACGAGCAGAGACTCTTCAGAGACCAAAAACAATATAATTTCACTTATATTCTTAAATATAATTGTATTATAACTCGAATTATAATACACATTATATTGTAATCGCCACGCCAAGCAGGGCATTGATTGGAGAAGTGTGACATTAATCCCTTGAGCTACTACCCAGTGCCAAAAGGGCGGACGGAGGTGTGCTTTTATTTTTTGCATTTAAAAAACACTCTCAGAAGTGTGGCACAGGTAATAGCAAACTGATCAAGGACGCATATTTACAAGGAGGGTGTGAACTAAACATTGAACAGAAGTACCACAGCCTTTTGCAGGTCACAAGAGATCTGCACTAACCAAATGTGTGAACGACACCACACCAAAACAGGTGAACTAATTTATGCCCACAGATCTGGCTGTAATGAAAGCAACTTGAGGTAAAGCCAGACAAAATGTCCCCAGCAGAACTGGGATCTCTAATGCTCATGACACAGCAGACTGTGAAGGCTCGACTGCAAGAGCAGCTTTAAGGTGTCGCACACTGCACTGAAACAACGGCAGTAATTCAGACCTGGTCAATGAAACTCGGTTTCATGTGACAACGGGAATTAAAATCGCAATGGAGGAAGCAAAAGAATTCCACATGTCTGAATTTAAAACTGTTGAAAACATCAGAATTAACTGTGGTTCTCTCTGCATTTGCTTTTGTCAGGTTTACTTCTGCAATTCCTCGGAGGACGGATGCCAGGACGGGCCGGACTCCACCTGGATCGCCAGGACAGCGGGATTGTTAGAACAGAACCTGAAACACGGGAGATGGGTGAAACGACACTTCAAAGGCCATTTACATCTCACAGTAGCACATCACTACATTAGCATGGCCTACCAGTTTAGATCTGGAACTAAATTTGCAACACAATTGTTATAGATTATATTCCACCCATCTCCTAGACATGAACCCACACTCCTCCATCACTACACCCTCACATCAACATCACCTGGAAAAGATCAAGTCTATCCAGGTTGAACACGACACATAAGAAGATAAAGATGACAGAGTCCAAAAGTGTCACTTCACTAAAGATCTATTGTGCATCTTCACACGGACAGATGCGGATAGCTTCACACACATAGGATGGGAAAGCTGATCCCATGACATAACATCACTTTTATCATAACATACTGTTCACAACACTCTTCCAACCCATGGGAAAACACTGTAATATACATATGAATGGCTACAGTCGCAAATCAATGATGAAAAATTATGAAGCAGAGACAGACCTGCTATTCAAGTTTCAAAATGTTCAAACTTTCTGATTGTTGTTAGGGTTGTTGGAAGGTCAGAGGGCCCCTGATTTCTCAACAAACCAATAATAACAGAAACATCATCAATAACGAATAGATCTGAAGTGTGAGCGCTTCAACAAATTACAGAATTTAAAATTTACCTGTCATCGACTGTGACTGAGCCACACACACACACTCTCTCTCTCACACACACACACACACACACACACACACACACACACACACACACACACACACACACAAACAACTGTTGCAAGGAATGAACAATCTCCATTCTTGTATGATTATTCATGTTCCAAGTCACTCCTTATATCTGCATAGGTGGCTTGCATTGGAAGATTCCCGAACAAACAGTGATTCTTCATATTTTTGTATTTGAATATTATTATTGTTATTATGTATTGATGCGTACCATTTATTTGATTATGCACCGACTTCTTGCTGCATTTCCTTTGAGTAAGTCAGACCAAGAATATTTAAATTCCACTACCATTTAATATCATCAGTGGTGAAAGAATTGGATATTAAAAATGAGACCACCTTACCTGACCTTGAGGAACATATGAGACCAGATGTACCATTCACACTTGCTGACATGAACATGGTATTTTACATTGAACATGACTTGATTTGTTTTGTTGCATTATGTTTTCCTATGCACTTTACGACTTGAAGTTCATATGTGCTCAATCGTGAAGCGGACATTTAAGATGCTTGTCAGGTGTCTCACACAAAGCAGTGTGGAATCAAGGAGAACACCTTCACCCACTGAGGTCTGCCCAGACAACCGCACCGCTGGAGGTGACAGGATTGGTCAAGAAGGGTCAGATTATCATCATGGGGAAGGTGCCAGAGAAGCAGAAGTTTCTCCATGACACATCAACTGAACAAGTCAAAAAGGTCCAGATTGACTCTATGAACTTTGTTCGCATCACAGAAAGAAAAGCTGAATGCATTCATCCACCTGCTGGACTCAAGCTACACACACCTGGTGAGACCAGGTGTTCTGCAGGTGAACACAGCCCTCTGAGCTTCTACAGATGCTGACATTGCAAAGACAATTTTTGAATTACATCTCAAGGATTTGAACAAACGCCTTACTGTGACCCCGTAAGATTTCGTCCGAATGTGACCCACGGGGTCAAGGAGGGATCTGTAAGGCTGAAATAGGTGGCTGAAGTTGGAAATTAACATTTGACCTCCCCCCTCTTCCTTGAGACAAATGTCTCACCTTATCCACACCATTCTTTCTCTCAGAGAGTGTATATATATGGTTTTAATGTGAATGATGATCATTGAAGGAATGTGTTTAGTATCATTTTAAAGGTCTCAGTGTGACTGGTACAATGGTCTCATTCCCAAAGAGTAAAACACAAGGTACTAAGGTTTTTAAGAGTTTAGAGATAACTGACACAAAGAAAGGCAAATGGTCTTTTTTCCCCCACCCCAAGAGGTGTAACTTAATGCAAATTAGCAGGTTTTCCATGTGAAAAGATTCTGGCTATTTAATGGACTGCAGTGAAAAGCTCGAGGCCTTTCTGTAATTCTGAGAGCCCGTGAGGTTGAGTCTCAAAAACTCAGCCTCATGTATTTCTTAAAATGTTGGGTTTGCATTTCTCTTATCCTAGAGCATTCGATGTTATTATATTGATTATCTTTGAACTGATTGTGAAATTGGCATGATACTTTACCCGACATAATAAATTGTTACATTTGATTATTCTAATTGACTTTGACATTGTTCATTTAGCTAATGGTTACAAGGAATAGTCAAACACTCGCTCACATTTAATGATGCACAGATATCATTAAAACCCTTTTATATATGGAGTCAGATGAAATAACGAGTTAATACATATGAGAAAGTGTATTGCATTTAATCCAAAATCCCTTTAGCCTGGAAAGGACGGAACATGCGCGAGACCTTCGCCGCTGATCGAATGCCGCCATTGGTTCGATTTAGCGAGCACTTACAAATGTAACCAGATGAAACCAGACATCTCAGTCACAGCTCTGAGTGATGCCCAAATCAAAGATTGTTTTATTTTAATGGTTCTATAATCTCACCCTGGCCTCCAGCATTAAACTGAAGACAGATTCAGGATTCTTTGTAGACTTCTCCCTCAACTCCTGCCACGTCTCACATGGCAACGGTAGCTCCAAACTCAGCATCTAAACAACAGAACGATGTCATCAGCCAACTTCTAAAATATGGCCATTACAGTTGTGTGCATAAACTTGCACTGATTGCAATCTGAAAATAAATCAGTAATTTAAACTTCTGTCTGGAGCTTATAAACACAGACAGAAGATGATATGGTATAACAGTTTTTTCTTGTTGACATGTTTATGCACATCAAAGATTTTCTTTAGTAATGGCAACCTATTAACAACTAAAATACAAGCAAACTGCAAAACAGAGAATTCCTTTTGCCACAAGAGTAAATAAGGTTTCAGCAGAGAATTGCTGTGTCAGACTGACCCGCTGGTACATGTCCAGCTCCTGTTTCCTCTGCTGAAGCTGCTCTCGGAGAGGATCCTGGGTGTTCTGGTCACTGAGACAGAATTGCAGCAACTCTAAACATTGTTGTAAAGGCCATCGGTCCAAACCCTGCAGAACCACACGTCCACGCAGCTCCCAGTCCCTTACACGAAACAACTGCTCCACACTGCTGCTTTCTTTACAAAAAGACACGGTTACCTGTTAAACTTCCTCTTTTATGGTCTTGTCAAAGTCTGTCTGAATATTATTTAGTATTATTTATGGGACAATGCCCACCAGAAATATATTTTCAGGGGCATTTTGTACCTTCAAGGCATATTTAACACAACATAATTGTCAAATACTGAATCAACTGATTTAAATGAATTCTAAATCTACACAATTACCTAAAAAATAAAAGATGTTGCAAATAATGCACGTGATATCATAATTAAGGCGTAATCACGGTTTAAAGTTTGAGAATTTTCTCTTGAGAATCTTTTTATTAGCTGCAAATTTTAAGTATATCTTATTGTGATTTATTTATTTTTTACACCTCAGTATTTAATCAAAATGTCAAAACTGGAGGAAAAAAAACTCTTCCCTCTGGTAATGTATGCAGGCCTTCTCCTATCATTTAGTCTAGTTAAACCCTGCCCTTGCAAGCACGCCTCCATCTGCCTCCATATGAGTGCCACACCCACATCTCAACATCCAATCAACAATCAGTGCATAGAACCAAGTCCTCGCTCTATAGATTTTCTTTTTTGATAATCCATTTACATCACAATATGGATGAAAAGATGTCCCTACTTCAGTTTTATTGCAACTTAACAACACCCACCTAAAAGATATTGAATAAAGACAATGCAGACAAAAAGAATAAAGATACATTGCAATTGCAGGTCACTAAAATGTCACAAAACCCAGAATAGAAAGTCTAGACTAGGCATTTTTTGCCTTGAAATTGTACATACAGTATCTGAGGTATTTTGTCACATTTAATCCCAGATTATGTTGCAGGTACTGTAAATCTGAGAGGAAACTTACCTTGAAGAGCAGTGCATGCCAGTAGTTTGTCCCGGAGGGCCCCCTCCTGGCTGCAGGGTTGTGCATAAAGCTCTAGGAGCTCTAGGGCTCTGTTCAGATCGCCAACATTTAGGGATTGCTGGAATGCTTCAGCGGCCATTGCTTGCGCTACATTGCCCTGCAGGCCAGAAAACAGCATTCCCACCACAGGCTTCCCACAGAGAGCCAGCCCAAGACCCTCTTCTGCTTCCAATGAGACCCCCAGAACTGGCTCAGCCATGGACCGGAGGTACATTCTCAGGATAGGGAAGTTTTTAAGCAGTGCTTCCCCTTCTTTTGAGATCTGGTCTCCGTCCAAAACTGCTTCTTTTCGCCCAGATCCACGAAAATATGAAGGCAAGCCTGACCAGCCAGAGGAAGTTGCCCGGATCACGCCACCCCGACTGGCGCTGAGGCAGGCCAGCGCGGCAACAAGGGGGGAACGGGACTTCAGAAAAGACAGCGCAGATGGAGTGAGGAGAAAAGAAGGAGGACATGAAGATGGTGAGGGCGGAGAGGTGGAGAGGATTGTGGACGTAGCAGATGTGTCCTCCAGTGAAACCTCAGACTCAGAGCTAGGGTCAGAGGATGTGGTAAGGTCAGAGAGGTCAAGGGAAGGGGCGCACTCCTGAGCGTGCTGCTGGAAAATTGAGGCAATGCTGGCCGGGCAGAACGCCCCACCGTTGAACCCTGCCATCCTCGGTTGCCCCTGAGAAAAGGTGATAGCCCTAGAATCCCAGAGAGGGAGACTTTCACAGCAACGCTGAACTATAACCTGTTGCACACTCAAACGCAACTGCTCCTGCTGCAAGAGAGAAAGAACCCTGCAAAGAGAAAAGAATATGACTGATGATAAATATTTGTACATTTGTAAAGTCCAGCACTTTCAGAAAAGACAGATCCTTCCTTACCTGTCAGGTGACACTTGTCTGTCAAACAGAAGGAGAGAGAGGAGCTGGGTAGGCGACTGAAGCAATAGTAAAAGAGGATTTCCCAATTTCACCTCCATGGATTGATCTGAGATCAGATCACAAGACTCAGAGCTCCTAATTCTTTATAGACATTACTTTTGAATAATTCTGTTTATTAGAATCGTTGGTCTTACCCTCTGACCATAAACTGCGCACCAGAACTGAAGCCAACACATTGACGTAATCAAGGAAGTTGCGTATGTAATCTGGTCTGCCAGGGGCGCTGTCAGGCTCAAACGGGCAGAGCTGGTCCAGATATTGCAGGAGTTGTTTCATAGCGGTTCGTACCGGGTGGGAATCCAGTTCAGACTGCTTGAGACCAGCCTGTTCGGCCAGCGCTGTCAGGAGAGAGCTCCCCGCCAGAGCGTCTACAACATGGGAACAAAAGATGACAAAATGAATAAATTTAATTAAAAGAAGAATTATAAAGCCCCTCCCATTTACTGAAAATAAGCTTGATTTGTTAAGCTAAGATTTGTTTGGTTTCACTTTATTTTGATGGTCCCTTTAACACATTCTGTTGACTATGTAACGTTGCTTCTACATGTCTACTAACTCTCATTAGAGTGTTAGTTGAGTATTAATAGACTGGTAGGGTTAGGGTTAGATTAAGTTGACACATAGTTGCAAAATTATTTATAGTCAGTAGAGTGTCTGTTGGAGGACCATCACAATAAAGGATATGCAGATATTAAGCAGACAGTCTACTAATACTCCAATGAGAGTTAGTTGACATATAGTTGCAAAGTTACTTATACTCAATAGCACGTTCAAAAGGGACCATCAAAATAAAGTGTAACCAATTTTTTTTAGTCAATATAAATCTATGACAAAAAAAAAAAATTGAGAGTTTTCAGTGTACCCTAAAGTTTCAGGACATGCTGAAACAAGCACAAAAACAATGGCTAGCTCACTTTGCTAGTACCTGAGGTGTTGGTGGCAGAGGTCAGGGTTTGAAGCGTGACCTCTAAATGCTGATTCAGGTTTAGACGAGAGGAGATACTCTCTTCCGTTAAGGTTAAATGACAAGACAGCAGCACTTCCTGGGCACTACAACCAAAGGGGCAGTAAACAGCATTCTCCTCTCCATTACAATCTAGAGAGAGTAAGACATTAAAATAAAGTTGTAATATAAGGTATAACTAAAAATATATATGTGCGCATGAGTGTGAATACTTCAGACCTGTTTTACTTGTGCCTTTGCTGACAGAGGTTCTGTTAAGGACCTTGCTGATTTGTTGCAGTACTGAAGGGAAGCCTCTAATACCGTTGGCGTGAGGAACCTTTGCATCAACTCGTACACCTGCAGTAGGAAAAATATATGTAAAAATAAGACAGGGCTCAGCAATAAGGATGGCCCAAATAAAGCTGATTGATGTAATCTGACCTCTGGCCTCCAGAAAGATGTTGAGTCTTCTCTCTGCAGTCTCAAGCAGCTGCCGTGAAGTTTTCCACAGTTGGCACTGACAGCAGGCGAGGTCAAAGGCTGCCATAGCTGCAGGGCTCAACTCTTCCACCAGGGCCCTTACGAGATCAGGGGAGTCTATAGAGCACTGGGACAGCCAGTAGCTGTCCTCTAGACAGGGTATCGGCCGGCTCGGGGTACTAAGTAAACGTTCAGCCACATCAGAAATGGAATAAAAAGCCATGCCTGAGGAAAGAAAAATAGCAAGGAGGTCTACAGACATCCTTAATTCACAATAACATGGCCCACTTTATTCTTAAGGGGTTAGCCTTAAGAAATTATAGCGTTATAGCAAAATAGAAGTCTGTGGTATTTTCTCTTTAGATTCGTGTGTGTGTGTGTGTGTGTGTGTGTGTGTGTGTGTGTGTGTGTGTGTGATACCTGCAGCTGCTGCGCTCCCAATAGTCTTAAGTGTGAATCTGCTGCTGCTGCCCATTCTGGTCCTGCCCACTGGAGCAACAACCACTGTGCTTATACCCTCTGAAGACGAGGATGATGAAGAAAGTGACTGGCTCTCTATCTTCTGTTCCACCTGAGCCAGCTCGTTCAGAACCTCCCGGTACCGGTCCATAAAGACCAGTTCACCTGCACACTCAGAGTTCTCCAAACCATACATTGCAATCACCTAATCAACAAACATAACACATACACACGGCATTTAAAAAGCCTCAAAAACATCGTAACTAACACTGACTAATGAGCAGGCCCACACAGAATAAGCTTGTGCTAAAAATGTATTTTTTAACATATTTACTATGTCAATAGACAGTGACTTCAACATACTTGGAATGACATCATTAGTTAGTTACTTAGTTAGTTTATCGTTTATTGTCTCCCTCAGGATAATTTCTTTTTTCTTGGGCAATCGAGAGAGCAGGTCAACACACAACAATCCATTATGCAGTCACACTTCATCCATACAACCCAAAACATAACATTTCCAAATGACATTTACAATTCTAATATTACACTATACTTACACCTAAGACATTACACAATAGCCAACACATTCCACATCATCTAACCTCACCAACACACACCAATAATTACTTATTGTTCAATAATTTAATTGATAATAGAATTAGAGAGAATTTATACCTATTCAACTTATAGGTCGGTACCCTGTATCTCCTGCCCAAGGGTATCAGCTCATACTCGTATTTTAAAGAATACGACTTGGATCACCAATAATTTTTACAGAACTCTCATAAATCTCTGACATCATATCTCACCTGCTGGGCCTCTATGTTATTGCCTCTGCGTATGCATGCGATGAGGAGAGACTCAGGAGGGGAGAGCATCGTAGGAACCAGCCAGCTGTGAGGTCCACCACATGGACACACTTCACTTCCACGGCAAGCGGCTCCAACACACACACCACCATCTGCAAGGCAGCATCAATATTAGCATTTAACCATGATGTGGGAAGGGAGCTTTTGTAGGTGTGGGTGTGTGCATGTGTGTGTGTGAACTGACCTGAGGTGCTGGTGCTGACCTCCCCGTTCTGTCGCTCAGATGAGACGGGACGTTCAGAGCGATGCCGGTGGTTTTTTCTCCTCCTCCTTACGCCTGAACTGCTGCTGCCACTACCCTCACGTTTCAGAGGAAGTGCTGGACTGGGGAGTGGAGATGGGAGGTACAAGCCATCTATAAACACAAACACACACAGACGTAAATACAAAGACTACTGTTCAAAAGTGGGGTTTTTTATGTTTTTGAAGAAAGAAATCAGAAATCATTCTAATATGCTGATTTGGTGCTCAAGTAACATCATTATCAATGTTGAAAACACTTGTGCAGCTTAATACTGTGATACATTAACCATTATACATGTTTTCATGATTCTTCAAAAGTTCAGCATTTATTTGAAACAGAAATATTTTTTGTAACATTATAAATATATTTACCGTCACTTTTGATTGAAATAAACACACAGTATGAATATCAAATTCCTACATAATATTGCTCACCATTCCCATTACCATGGTTACTAGTAACAATCTGCAGTCTCCATTGGGCCTCTGCTGTGTATTTAGACAATCTCTGTAACCGGGCGCTGAATGTTTCCGCGGTAACAGAACATCCCAGACTCTCTGCCAACTCCACATCGGCCGCAAGTGCCCTGCCGTCCTCCTGACCGACCCCACACACACCCTCCAAGCCCTCCCTCACCAGCCGTAGAATCCGCTCCATCACACTCAAATCCACCAGAAACCCCCGACACCCTGATGTCAGGTGGCCCAGTTCAGGGTTTATCTGATCAGACTCTCCATCCTGGACCTCTTCCTTCAATCCTTCCATCTTTCCAACATTTTCTACTTTTAGGGTGCTCTCAACCACACTCACACCTTTGGTACTGTCTGATTTTATTCTCTCGATATCTGTTTGGGCTTCTGGGCTGGTGCTAGACTGATCTGCTTGTGGGCTGAAGTCAGTGTCAGACAGGAAGAGGAGGGAGAAAATGTTCTCCAAGAGCTCCAAACGGAATAATGCCGGAACAGCTTCTAGGTACAGCTGACATTCTGATAGGTAGTGCTGTAACAAATCAGAGCATCCTGGGAAGAGTAATAAATTAAAGGGAAGAGGAAGGATGAAACATCACATTTTCTTATAAAAACTAAACAGAAAAAAAAGTTATTTAGCAAAAAGTGGTACAATGATGTATGTACTGAATAATTACTGAATTCCTGCACCATGGCATTTAGTAAATCACTGAAACCATAATAAATAAATAAAAATAATGCAATGAATTTTTTTTTGTTAATGTATTTAAAAATAATTACAAAATGAAGAACATAAAAATAAATAAAACTATAAATAGAAAAAGAAACACTACCAGTCAAAGTTTGGACACACCTATTCAATCTATGAAATAACACAAATAATGAGTATGGGAAGTATGTAGTTAGACAAATTTTGGTGATTAAATCATATTTTTGCTCACTTAATGTGAAAATTAAATAGAAATATCATATTAAATTCACTCTAATGTATGACATTTTTTAAACTGGTATAGTGTATATTATCAAGAGCTTATTAAGGTTGATATAACAATGGGAACAGTTTTCGTTTTTGTTTTCCTAGAGGAAAAAAGCAGCGGCCACCTTCAGCTGGCTCCTCCCCCTGCCCCGCCTCTGTCTGCTGCTGATGCCGAGGCTCACAGTCCAGGCAGCCGGTATGCATGTGTGCGTTCACACAGATGGCATACAAGGCATACTTCATGGCACAGAAGCCTTGAAACAGAGTGATGTTTCGCTGGACAGAGCAGTTGGGTGAGTCAGCTAATGAAGGATCTCCTACAAATGAGAAACAAAGATTTTAATGTTCAGCAGATATGTGTGAATTTAAACGAACCCACTGTGACAGCATGATTCTTATACCTGTTCTTTGCAGTAGTTCAAGCACCTTGTGCTCCTCGTACTTGGCAAGAGGTGTCAGGCAGTGCAGCACATACAGGGCAGAGTGATGGTCCAGCATGTGTAAGTGACTCAGCAAGGATTCATGGGATATCCCTCTGTGTAAGTATGCATACCAGTGAACAAAAAAAAAAGAACATACTCCACCTTTCAAAAGTTTGGGGTCAGTAAGGTTTTTAAGGTTATTCCGCAAAAAAACATTAAATTGATCAAAAGTGACAGTTTAAGCGATAGTTCACCCAAAAATAAAAATTCTGTCAGTACTTACTCACCCTCATGATGATCCAACCCTGTAAGACTTCTGTTCATCTTCGGAACACAAATTAAGATATTTTTGATGAAATCTGAGAGCTGTCTCACTCCTTCATAGGCTGCTAGGTAATTGCATCTGCAATCGGCCCAGAAAAGTTCATAAAGACATCGTTAAAATAGTCTAAGTGACTACAGTGGTTCAACCTTAAGTTTATCAAGCGACGAGAATACTTTTTGTGCGCAAAAAAAAACACAAAAATAACGACTTTATTCAACTACTCATTTTCTTCTGTGTGGGCCTCTGACGTGAGTTCACAAGAGCGCCACAACGCATGCGGGACAACTGAGATGACGCTCACAATCATTTTGATTGGAAAGTGTGAAAGGTCATCTTCTCAGTTCTCGCGCATGCGTGGCGCTCTTGTGAACTCACGTCAGAGGCCCACACAGAAGAAAATGAATAGTTATAAAATCGTTCTTTTTGTTTGTTTTTGCGCACAAAAAGTATTCTCGTCGCTTGATAAACTTAAGGTTGAACCACTGTAGTCACTTAGACTATTTTTAATGATGTCTTTACTAACTTTCCTTGCCGGCAAATGCAATTACCTAGCAGCCTATGAAGGAGTGAGACAGCTCTCAGATTTCATCAAAAATATCTTAATTTGTGTTCCGAAGATGAAAAAAAGTCTTACAGGGTTGGAAAAACATGAGGGTGAGTAATTTTCTTTTTTGGCTGAACTAACCCTTTAAGGAATTTATAATATTACAAGAGATTTCTATTTCAAATAAATGCTCTTTTGAACACTCTATCCATAAAAAAAATCCTGAAATAATATAAAATGTTTTCAACATTTATAACAAGAAATGCAATCATATCAGCATATTAAAATGATCTATTAGATAAATCATATTAGAATTATTCCTGAAGGATCATGTGACACTGAAGGCTAGAGTAATAATGGCTGCTGAAAATTCAGCTTTGCCATCACAGGAATAAATAAAACAATTTATATTCAAATAGAAAACAGTTATTTTAAATTGTAAAAATATTTGACAATATTACTATTTTTACTGTATTTCAAATCAATTTAACCTTGGTGAGCATAAGAGACTTCTTTTAAAACATTTAAAAATCTTACCGACCCCAAACCTTTAAATGGGAAGGTAGTAGCAAATAGCTATTAATCTATAACGGGAAATTATTTTTATGTGAAAATGTACAGTGTATTAACTCACGGATTGTTCTGATCGCACCATTCCAGTACAGCAAGTTGAGAGGACAGAGTGCAGGCTAACTCACTCAATACTGAATCAGTGGTCTGGGGCTACAGAAAGAAAGGCTTATTCATTCATTTACATACACATTTACATAAACTAATGTGTTTGTGTCATTCACATATGACACATAAATAAACAGATATAAGAAAAAAAAAAATCATATATCTCCAGGCCACAGCTTTGAAATGGAGACAAACTAAATGCTCACAATCACAAGTGTTGCATGCGCAAACATGGCATATTTTAGAAGTGCATGTCATGATCACACCTTAGCTGGAGGGGATTTTTGAAGTATATGCTCTTGTAACTTTAAGATTATTATATAAAAAAAATGTAGGAATTGAAAGCCTTTAAAGAAGGTTATTTTAAACAAGAACTGACTAAATCTAGCTGACATTGCCATTTTCAGGCAGCTTTTTTTTTATTATTATTTACAATTTTGTGTTACCAAGAGACTGGTTGCTGGTCAGAGGCCAACATTTCTGTGCAACTATTTTTTACCACACCAGTCTATTATTGTTCTATCAACTCATATCAATGAAATATCTGTCTTAGTGAGTTGTTCTTGGCCAGAATGAGCAGCAGAATGGACCAGACTTTGTACTGACAGTCAAATATCTGGCTACTAACCTGTTGGTGATGCAGGACTCTAAGAAGGTTCTTGGCAGAATCCAGGCTTTGACAATGCATCCAGCCCAGCAACAACAAGAGACGGGACAAAGGCTGAAACTCAGTCTCCAATAGTGTTTCCAGTTTGGAGAATTCCTCCCTTTTTATGAGATCTAAACCAGTAAGCTGAAAACAACAGAGGATGGATCATTGCAATTATACCACTAAAGGAAACTTTGAGTTGCTTTCATCTATAGACTTTTATACATGTTTTTTTAAAGGAAAGAAACTTGACTCTCGTTGACTAACTAGAAGACAGTTGCTATGTTTCCATCAAAATTTGCGAATTTAGTTTATGCAAAAAATTGGAGTATCGCAAAAATCATTTGCAAATTAAGCACTGTTTCCATCCAGTGAGTCGAAGAGAACAAATCATCACTTCCTGATAAACTGGCGATAAAAGAAAAGTTGATGCAGAAGCCATTGTATATAATATAGGCCTATAATATATTACACAGAGTGCGCAGATGAAACGCAAAAAACAGCCATGTTATCTTGCTTTCTGAGACAGATGCCTGCTGTTTGGGAATGCAGTCATGTAAGACAGTTCGTGGAGATAACTTTACTGAAACACTTTGACGACGGACATTGCTCAGGCATTTCAGAATGAGCAAAACAGCATTTCAGATGCAGTGCAACAAGATTCGGCAACATTATTTGGTAAATGTGATTACATCGTAGTTTATGTGCTTGTTTTCTTATCGGATCTTTTTATTTTATTTTATCCCACTCAATTGAGCGCACAAGTTTAATAAGTGATATCGCATAAGTGTGATATCCCAAAATGCATTTAAAAACAGGTGGATGGAAACATAGCTAGTGGTGATAGTGAAGAAAAACAATGACAAATCACATTTGAATGAAATACACACTTATTTGCAGGCTACTGTTTGCCTTATTGTGTACACCTACCAAGACCTGCTCTAGAAAGTGTTTTCCACTGCTCAAACACTCAAAGTAAATGGCTTTCCACACCAAACGCTTGTCACCATGACAGCACAGGCCAAGCATGACTCTTTCCAGATCAGGCAAGTCAACTAGAAGGGAATAGAGATGAGTTTCAGACATGCATCAAGAACACAAAAAAAATTATGTCTGATAAAAAAAAACAATCACATGCAAATGGTGTGACAACTGAGACCATTTTAGGAGGGAACTAGGACCACATGAGCAGAAGTGTGAAGTCAAGATTAAAGGAGGTGCCAAACACACCACGAACCATCGGTTTCCTTCACTTCCTTAAAACATGACACGCATGTTGAAACCAATACAAGTATTTTTGGTGGTTCAGATTTACCTTTTAATACTTCAAATTATATTTGAGCTAGCTTTAGGTTCCAGATACAATGCTGTTCAAAAGGGTGGTGTCAGTATGTTTTTTTTTAAAGAAATAAATACTTTAACACTTTGGCCCTGTTTACACCTGGTATAAAAGATTAAGCAATTTGGTAGATCAGATCACAAGTGGATGCATTAAATACAGGTGTAAACGGGGTCTTTTGAGCTTGTCCACTTTCGACCACTTTCAGGGGTAGTCAAAAACGCATTCAACCGGATTGCTTTTGTAGTGTAGGCGCTCATGTGGTCAAATGTGTTCAAACATCTACAAAAGATCACCTACTCTTGTCAACTGACCTAATACATAAACATTATAGGAAGCGGGCTAGCCAGACGGGATTTAAGCTGTTGACTGAAGATCCAAATTTGGTTTGGAGATGAAAAACTTACTAAACACAATGTTCTAACACGCACTCACAACATTCAGCATGGTCTTGTGGCTATCAGAGCAGAAACGAAAGCTGTTGCTCTACGTATGTTTTTACGACGTCTCCTTTGCGTAAATTGCTCAAACTTATTTTTGTCCATTAGATCAAAAGATCTGAAAAACACCCATACATTTAGCCACCCATAGACCCTCCCCTTGAAAAAAAATCAGGACAGAAGTGGTCGAAAGTGGACGAAAGAGAAGGATTAAAACACGGGAATGTGTCTGCCTGCCTACTTGATATTTTCAGGCGTAAGTGTGGCGTAGGTCTCCAAATTCTTTTTTATCCATTCAACAAATTAGCCGTTTTTCCACCGTCAGGCCAAACCGTTCTCTTTGCTTAACCAGTTAATTCCGTGTCGATCCGGCCCAGCGGCATCTTTAATGCGTCAGTCATTGCCTTGGTAATGCAAGAGTTTACAGACGATATGAGACGTAAATAGTGACCATTATGGAGGATGATCATATATTTATTTTAATTTTATTATTAATTTGTATTTATGTTGCTCAAATAGCACACTTAACCAGCTACAGAGAAACCGTTAGCCAGACAACAGACAAGTGACCAATCCGGAGTTGCGACGTTACTACATGCACGGTTCAGGGCGGTTATCCAACCGTGCCGAGAACTCCAGGCCAAATACTGTTTGTAATCGTGCCGTGTCGTACTCAAGTGGAAATATAACTGAAACTGTTCCTTGCTGTTCTTAGAACCGTTCGGCTCGACAGTGGAAAAGCGGCTATTGACAAACAGACAAATCTGTTACTAGTGCTACAGTGTCAGGATTTGGCTACATGATTCATGGAAAGAAAAAAAATGACATTATTAAGACATTACAAAATGTGATTCTTTACCTGGTTGTTTGCATGACTACAGTAAACTTATCTGACTCACCCTGTGTGTGTGGAGCCTCTCCCAGGAGTTTCTCTTTGAGCAATCTGAGTGCTGTGGAGCTGTATGCAGTCAACAGAGCTTGGCCCTTTGGCCTCAGCAGACATCCCAGAATCCTCTCCTCCGTCATGAGCCCTTCTCTAACCGACCACAATCCCTTCCACAGACTCTCTAGCTCAGCACCTGACCTCTCGGACCCCCACGGTGCTAAGGCCAGAACTGCACACACCTGCTCAACCCATTTCTTGTTCCTCTCCTCCACGGGCACGTTCACTCTCACGGTGAGGTGCTGGATGAAGACGTCCTGTAAGGCATGGTCTCTGGAGTGGTCCGCGTGCTGAAGGAAGCTGATGAGAGAGTGGCAGAGCCGCGGCTGCTGGCGGGTTAAAAGAGAATGGAAGCAGGATAGAACAGCAGCACTCAGTGGAGGAGTAGAACCACCTGGAACCTTTCCTTTTACTTCCTCAGAGTACAGGAAGGCTTCATGCAGCTCCTATGGAAGATAAAGGACAAAGTGGAAGAACAAAATGAATGCAGCTCCTATGGGAGATATAGGACAAAATTGGAAGAAATATTTTGGAAGTTAAATGAAATGAAAATTGTGAATGTTTTTTCTACCCTATTGTGACATATAACTGAGTGAAACGGCTTCTCGTACAAGAAAAAAAAAAATGTAGAGCAACAGTTGATTTAGTCCGTTGGAAATGTATTGGATTGTTGGATCATTGCCATTTGCTAAGTGTATGTGAGTGACAGGTTTCTAGAGGGGAGGATTAAACTAAACTGCCCATCCACTTTTTTCCAAACGGGCCTACTGCGTTTTACATTATGGGAGGCACTTCCGGTTTGGGGAAGTTTCACTCAAAAAGATCTATTCAAATCATAAGGTTGTGCAACAAATAATCCGTATCCATCAATTTGACTGAATGAGCTGTAAAATGTCCTTCGTGTTCTATTGTCAGACCTTATGAGAATAACATAACTCTTGTTACATTTTAATGTGACAGTATGACAAGAATATCCATGGCAAGAGCTCTTTTCAGTTGCTGCATTATCAGTCCTCCTGATAATTTTCTCTTTTCTATTCCACAGTAACAGTATGAAAAAGGACAACATATATTGCAAATTTTTCTCTCCTGCTTTAAATTACAATAAATCCCATGAATAATTCACCGGAATTTTTCTCCCCAAATCCTCACACCTCCTTTCAGGCCTGAATCTGAAATCACCCACTAAACCCTCATTCACTATTCCCTACGTTAGTCCACTAATACTGTTCACATGAAGGAGTGAGCAAATTCGGACAGCCGTTAAGAGCACATCGGTTGTACACTCATTATTGCGGTGCAATGTGGGATTGAATAAGTGCACTCAATAACATCAACTACGGGTTTAGACACCACTACAAATGTCTGCCCCTTCAAATTACGCCCTTTTTGAGGGTATAGGGGGAGATTTTGGATTCAGCCTAGGTTTGTTTTCACACGGGTGCTTTAAAATGTAATTGTCTCCCCTTTTCACTTCTAAACCCTATAAGCAGTGTTTTTGGAATGTTTCTAAAGCAAGTAAATATAATATCAATTGTCTGTCACAAAGACGGAAATCACTTAATGCTTATTATTGTGTTCATAGAGCGAACTTTTCGCTGATTGTTTACAGTTTAAAGGAAATTACTCCAATAATTCACACAAAACTTCATGGGGCATAGGAAAAAGGTTGATTGAACAACCTTATTGGCCAGCCCTTGAGCCAGTGCACACATCATCAAAGAAGAGATATCGTTGCAATTTCACATATTAAAAAAATGTGCACAAATAAATAATTTATTTTAAAAAAACACTGCAACATTTCATAAATAAGAATTGTCAATTTTGGTGGTTTTAAAAACCATACTCATCTCAACAGGAAAATTATTTTTTTAAAGTAGTGTATAAAAGATCTATGATGTCTATAGACTATCAGAGATGATACACTTTTTTGTGAAATGCACAATTGCTTAAGATCTGCAACTTAATTTATAAAAATGCTTACTTAAGGAATTCAAGTAGCTAATGACAAGCTTAGATGAGCATTAGCTAAGATGCTTGGTTCTAAGCCAATGACTTGAAACTCTAATAAATCACAAAAAACACATACTGTAGCACATTTATTTATACTTTTTAAAATTGATTGAAATATTGATTGCACTATAATGGATTTCTTTTTCCCCAATAAGCTTATTGCAGTGCATTCTGGCATTTCCTTCTTTACCAAGTATAAATGCAATTTTGCCTTAAGGTGTAGTTAAGGCTCATTGTCATTGTTTAATTCAATAGGATTTCACACAGCCTGAAATTTCACTTGAGAGTGAAAGATTTTGTAACGGGTTCAAGTTGGATATGCAGATTTGGAGCGATGAACAATAGAAAGTTGCTTGGTTGAACCAGAACGAGACTTCTCTGTGAGCTGTGCTTCATACATCACTAGACTATTTACAACAGCCAAGAAATTTTGCCAAATGCAACCTTTAGAATTTTAGCCAAAAATAAGAATTTGTATGTAGTTTCATTTGCAATTTGGCATTTGGGAATTTTGCAATGAAAATGAGATTAGTAGATAAAAAATGTTTTCATCTAATTAAATATGCTTTATCTCAAATTTGGTTGGCTTGGGTCAACTCTTTAGCATGGAAAGGGTACTCAATATTTGTTGGAATGGAAGAAGGAGAGCAAAAAGAAAGCATTATTACATGTCTTGCTCAACTGTGCACACACGCACAACAGCAACTGATAGAGTAGAACCTTGTTCAAAGAAAATAATCTATGCTTTGTCAATATAAAGCCATAACGTTGTTACAACAGTGTCAGGGCTATGAAAGCAACATACAGTAGTTGGAGATAGTACTACCTTAAGTACAGACTGTGGGACATCTTCAAGTTCCTCTAAGAGCAACAGGAATTCCAGTTCTCTCTTCACAGACCCAGCCACCTGCAGAGAAAGTACCCATACTATGAATTAGGAAAAGGAAGTACTGATAATAGTGATGAGTGCTTCCTGCTTGAAGCATCAATGGGGAAATTATATCCAGCAGAAAATACACACCTTTATTTTAGTCCGTTTCTCCAGGACTTGAAGCCAATACCAGGCCAATCTGTGAGGGCTGCCCACTGTTTCCCACCTGTGTATAAACAGAAAAATAACAGATGTGTCTCTTAAAATCTCTCAACTTTAGCTTCTTGAACTCTCTCGATAATGAGGTTGAGTACCACTTATAAACATTTACAGTACTGTGCAAAAGTTTTAGATCGGTAAGATTTTTTATGTTTTTAAAAGAAGTCTCTTCTGCTCACCAAGGCTGCAATTATTTGATAAAAAATACCAAAAAAAACAGTAATATTGTGAAATATTATTACAATTTAAAACAGCTTTTTTCTATGTGAATATACAGTAAAGTGTAATTTATTCCTGTGATCAAAGCTGAATTTTCATCATCATTACTCCAGTCTTCGGTGTCACATGATAATTCAGAAATCATTCTAATATGATGATTTGATGCTAAAAAAACATTCATTATTATTTTCAATGTTGAAAACAGTTGTGTAAATTTTTTTTTTCAAAATTCTTTGATGAATAGAAAGTTCAAAAGAACAGCGTTTATTTAAAATAGAATATTTTCTAACATTATAAATGTCTTTACTGTAACTTTTGATCAGTTTAACTCATCCTTGATGAATAAAAGTATTGATTTATTATATTTCTTTCCCCCAAACATAAAATTTAAATTCTTACTGACCCCAAACTTTTGAAGGGTAGAGTTTAATGTTACAAAAGCTTTAGATTTCAGATAAATGCTGTTCTTTTTTAGTTTCTATTCATCATAGCATCATGAAATAAAAATGTAAAAAACTGTTTTCAACACTGATAATAATCATAAATGTTTCTTGAGCATCAAATCATCATATTAGAATGATTTTTGAAGGATCATGTGACACTGAAGACTGGAGTAATGATGATGAAAATTCAGCTTTGATCACAGGAATAAATTACACTTCACTATATATTCACATAGAAAACCGCTGTTTTAAATTGTAATAATATTTCACAATATTACTGTTTTTTTGTATTTTTTATCAAATAATTGCAGCCTTGGTGAGCAGAAAGAGACTTCTTTTAAAAACATAAAAAATCTTACCGATCTAAAACTTTTGCACAGTACTGTATGTGTATGTAAATGTATGCGTTTACATTGGTTTCGGCATAGGCTCGTGTGGTTTATTATGACTTGAGTAAGCATTCCTGTTGTTGTCTGTCAGGGTTTCACTGACCTAAGAAGATATGGGTGAGTAACGATGGCTTTAACGATGTCCAGCGGGCTTTGAGGCTCATCTCCGCGCTCGTCGCCGAGCTGACGCACGCAGGCTGCCGCGAGCTCCCACTCTCCGTGCCGCAAACACCGCGTGAAGAAACCGAACAGCTCCCGCCTGGAGGTCTCTTCTTCACGGCCAAACGGATGCATGATAGACAGTCCGATAGTTTAGCAGTCTGTTGAGGTCCACGGAAAGGTTACTGGCCTCGGGTGTGTTATGAAGTATTCGACATCTAAGACTGGAAGGGATGGAAAGTGAAAGAAAATCATCACCAGTTTTGTAACCATCATAACTGACTTAAAAATCAAAAGCAAAATACATGCACACTTTTTTTGATAAGACGTACGTTTACAGAAACGTATTGCTGCTACACAGATATTGAAATATGAATGTATAGGTATTCAATAACATTCCAAAATCAACAAAATTGTATTGACTTAAGTGTGAGAAGAAGAGCAGAACATGTTTCTAAAGTTACAGAAGACATATCAGCATTTCGGCTTTTGACGACTTCCATAATGTGTTTACATTGCGATCAGTGTGATTCAAACTTTCGTTTATGTATTATCCAGCTGTTAAAAGTGAAATACTGACAACAAAACAACAGACACTGCCCAGTGCCGACCATAGTTTAGGAAAGGGGGAGGGAATCAACTACACTATCAAAATTCTGTAACGTTACATCGCTTTACGCTGGTGTACAAAAATAAGTATTTCGTTAAATTAGCACTTACGCATTTGGGTTTGTCCTTCTTTATCTCGCACTAGAGATCAGCGCGTTCAAATGCGCTTCCCATCATCAGCTGTGTGTGGCCATGAGCGAGCCGAGTCATGTGACTCAATCAGCTGATCCAGGAGCTGTCAGTTCAAGGGTCAAAACAATAGAAATGAAATATGGGGGTGTAGATGAAATTGCATCACATGTAGCCTATCACAACGGGCTGGAGTTCTAATTAAATAATAATTATCATTTTTGGTGACATTACAAGTGTCATTATTCAGATGTAACTATTACCGATAAAGTCGTTTCTGTCTATTTCTTATGTAACGTTAATCACCTGATACTTTTCTCAGCGCTGCAGGATGGACCATATATCTCTCGTTTGTGGTAAAGAATAAAAAAAAAAACATTTTATAGCTATTCCTGTCTGTCGTTGATTTCCACTTAAATTTCAGTTGAGAATATTATTACACATTATTCTGTACCAACGATTTGACAGATTTGAACGCGACTCTGATCCGCTATAGTGACCTCTGGCGGAAGACAATTTATGTTGCCTTGTTTTAATATTTGAATCCCAGTGGCTCCCAAAGTCATCTCTCTCACTTTTTATTTTTGTTTGCATGCTGGTGGATAGTTGTTGTGACCTGAAATCTTTTGGATTTATTGTGAAAATGATTTTGATAGTGACGCGTCTAGATATAGCTAAAGTGTGAAGCACAGTCATTCATTCAGTTATGATTTTAAAAATAAGTTTATGAAGTAGCTAGTCTAGATGTCATGAATGGTCTGAACAGGTATGTCACGTGTTTACATCGTGATGGCCGCAGTCTTTGCTTCATGTCTTAATCAGCTCAAATATTTTTCTTGTTTCTCAATTTCTGCACTGGCAAGAGAAATAATATATTATTTGAATTTGAATTGAGAAAGCAATGAGAAATTGTAGGCTACTTTCAGACAGAATTAGCCATGCTTGTGTATAAGACAACCTTGAGACTGACACAGGGACATTTGATCAGTAGGCTAATATGGAGCTTATAAGCCCTGGAAACTCTCTCTGGGTGGTAAAAACATTGCAGAAATTAAGTGTCAGACTGGTTAGATGGGAATGTGAAAAGTCACACCTCAATGTGACTTAGTAGTCTTGAGTGTGTTGTCCATGTTTGGGATTCCACCATTAAAAGATCTTATTCCCAAGTGAATTAGTGTTTAACTTGATAGAAGTTCAATAATGTAAGAGGTTAAGCATTGTAATTATGCAAATGCAGAATTAAAATAAAACTTACTACCTAGTTTTACATAGGCTATTCGTAGGCTATTTCTCACTGTAAAAAAAATATTGTTGGTTTAACTTAAAAAAGTAAGTTAGCTGGTTGCCTTAAAATTTTGAGTTCATTGAAATTAAACATTTGAGTTATTTCAATGAAGGAGATTGGTTTAATAAATAGAAACTCAGAATATTAGGACTAGGCTATGTTATCTGAACCACATTAGCCTATCTGAGTTGATTTGACAAAAGATAAATCATAAGAATATTTTTTTACCGTGTGGAATTATACGAGACTAGCCTATGGCGACTTGTTCTTATATTAAACAATATGCTTAATTCATTCATTTATTTTGAAATCTGCTGAAGTCACTACTGTATTTTTTGTCGTCATCATCACTCCCTGCCTGTGATGGTTTCTATGGAAACGCGGTGGCTCGAGGCGGGGTTCGCGAATTCAACACCGGTCTCGCGCTCTGCCATGATCAATCCTGTGCATGACAGCTATTGTCCTCGCGCTTGACACGCAACACCTGCACCACTAAATTAAAGCGACAGAAGAAAACATGACAGATAAGGGTAATATCCGAAACGTAAGTATGATGACGATTATTTTATGGTTTATCAGCCACTAAGACTGTAAATTGTGTTGAAACAGTGACGTATAGGCTGAGTTTAAATATATTTGACCGCACTGATTCATTTGTCATATAAATGATTTAATAAATGATGCGACTCAGTAATCTGCATTAATAAATTGTAAACTGAGAAAGGGTTGAAGAGGTCTGAGAACCTTTTATTTTCCTTCTTGTCTCGCAGCACTGGGTTTTAAGAAATCGTGTTGATTTTAAATCAGTAGGCTACATTAATAAATAGCTAATTATTCGGGTTTTTCCTGGCCTGTATAGCATCACATGTTTGAATGAGAGTAAAACACTATTCCTGCAGGAGGAGGACTATGTTGGAGAGATCAAAGGGGGTCTACGGCCGACCATGAGGCTGATAGTGATGGGTATTGTTCACAAGCAGCCCAAAAGGTTGGTATCAGACACACCTGTCTGTCTGTCTGTCTGTCTGTGTGGGTTTCTTGCGTTCATTTATTTACTGTCACATCGCGCATCCTGAATGACTCTGTTCATTGAGAATGAGACGCGCCTTCAGTGTGTTTACACAATGAGCCAGTTGTATCGCGGATTCAACCAGAACAAAACATGGGTGCCAACCGTGAATACACAGAAATCAAGTGTTTTGTAGTGCATTGCAGTGTTATGTTGCATTTTATGTCATATATAGTATACTTATACTGTGTAGAATATATATATATATAGATAGATAGATAGATAGATATAAATACATATCTAACATTTTAAATAAAACATGAAATTTGAGAAGATAATTCTAGCAGAAAAAAAAATGTCTCCCCAAATTGAGGTAATATAATTTATACTTTTTACTTCTAAAAGCATACTTATATGTATCATTTTGTAAGATATGATGTTTAGTGTATATGTTAAGGAAACTTACAATTAACAGGTTTTTACTGTAACAGTTTTACACTTGTTTTCAATCTTAACTTTTTTTTATACATATAGTGCAATGCGTGTGGTTTTCCAGCTGTTGTTGTCCACTTCTGTTTTGCCAGTGTGGGAAAGGTTCAATTCCCATGAAGGCTTAGCTGGCCAGATCTAGAAGAAAAAACAGATTGGAGAATTCTGGCCATATTTGGCAAGGGTTATCTAGAAACTAATGGTTGATGATGTGATTTGATGTGGAGCGTCCCAGATCAAAAGGGCAGAACACTAATTCCATGCAATTGACTCGGTCTGTTAAAATGATGTTTGTTCTTAAAGTTGCAAAATCCAATGTTAAAAATCCCCACTTTTTTTTTCCCCCTCTGTCTTTTTAGTATGATAGTGTTAGTGTCATGCCAGTCTAAAGGAGAGGGGGATGAGGAAATCGAGGGTGATGTGGGTCTGGAGTTAAAGGTGAACTTTTCAGAAAAGGCTGTGCTTCGTAACGCTCGTCTCTCAGGACAGTGGGGCACTTCAGAGACGGCCCTGTCTTTCTTCCCCTTTGCTCCAGGAGAGCCTTTTAAGGTAGAGACTAGAGTGCTATTATGTCTAATACAGCTAAACTCTTTGGTAATCTCACACCTTTATGTCACAATAATGTTGTTTCCTTCTTTATCTCTCCCAGATGGAGATTGTGTGTGAGCACCAGCAGTTCCGTATCCTGGTGGATGGGCAGCCGTTGTGTGGTTTTTCTCACAGATTGACTCAGCTAGCATCTCTCACTGCTCTTAGAGTTCACGGAGACCTACAGCTCACCAAAGTGGCTTGAGAAAGAGAGGAATTGCCTGCCATAATGACAGACTAATCATAGAAGCAACTAAACTATGGTTTTATAACCCTGAGCGTACTGTACACGATTGTTGTAAAGTTCCAGAACTCCATCAGTTCATTTGAAATATTTACAACTCATTTCAGTTGGATCTGTGTTTGGTTTGGTATAGGCTAATAAGTGATTTTTTTTACACTTTCTCCAGTTATTTTTATTTGCAGTGGAAAATGAGCCTGTTCACTTTAAAAGATGATTTTGTGTTTGTTTGGATACATTTGTTGAAGAAAATATCCCCAATGTGCAACCAGCTGTAACCTACAAAACTGTGGAGTTCCAATCAAAATTCAAATTAAGAATTGATTAACTAGCTCAGATAGAAGATAGTTTTTAAAATACATAATGTACTACCTAACTTTTTTTGTTTGCTTTGTGATTAGATATATTAGTTTTTCCGGCTCTTTGACACAGAAGCGTAAGTGCCTTCATTTGTTCCATTAGATGCACTTATACGTAGAAGACTTTAGGTGTGCTGTAGCAGTAATTGTTGATGTTCAAAAATTCGTTTGTATTTACATTTACACATTTGGCAGATGCTTTTATCCAAAGCAACTTGCATTGCATTCAAATTATACATTTTATCAGTTAATGCATTCCCTGGGAATTGAACCCAGGATGCTTGCATTGCTAGCGGCATGCATGACTGTTTGAGTTACAGGAATGTATCAACAACAACATGCTTTTGTTTGACTCTCTGGAAAATTAGTTAAATCATTTCAACAGAATAACTCATAAGAGAATAGTTTTTCTGTTGATCTTTTGTTCATGTGAATGTACCGCATAAGTTTAACCTAAGCATTCATAACTGACACCTGAATGTTCACTTAAAAATGCAGTTCGCTGCGATTGAATTGGTTTGAAGAAAAAGGACTCAAAGTCCATCTGAAGCCTGTACTTGGTGCTGTCTTAATTAATGCTGCAAATGAAGCATGTATAACTTTATTGATTAGGTTCATAGCAAGGTTTACTTGAATATCTTTTAACACCTAATAATTGCAATATGTACTGTAAACAGTAAACTTTTCTTGAAGAACTTTTAAGAAGATCTGATTACTGGATTTATTTAATGTGTTTTTCCTTGTATGGTTTATGAGGACACAAATGTGCATTATGACATGGGTATTATTACAACGTAAACATGGTTTATGAGGATACTTTCTCAAACCAAATGGCTTAAAAAACATACTGAACTGTTTTGTTTTTAACCAAAAAAAAAAAACTTACATTATGGGGATAAAATGTCCCCAAAGATGGCAATAAACACAAAAACATACTCAGAACTTTGCTTAATTTAAGCTTCAGAATTTTGAGGAAAAGGAGTTTCCCCACTGCCTATAGCTACGCAATACGAAGTGACCGTTCTCGAGAGGGAACCCGACACATGTTTTTGGGCGTTTGAGAGAGAGAAAAACATACACATAGGCTGTCTGTGTGTGTGTGTTTTTAAACCATAGCAACAAATCAACAGGCTTGTGCAAGACATGAAGTCAGTTCTGTTAGCTAACAACTTGGTAGACAAACAAGTAGGGTAAAAACATGTTAACGGTTCACAAAAAAAACTGCAGGCATGGACATCAATGACATGATTGCCAAATGATAATTATTCAAATATAATTTTTTTGGGGACAAAATTTTACATAAAAAACAAATTCACTTTCATAGTACATTCACTGAATGTATAAGCTATACCACATTAAAATATCAAACATTAACTCATGTACAAAATATAGACTTTATAAAGGGCACTGAACACTTGGAAAATCTGAATTATATTAAAATATTCTATATGCTAACTAGAATGAGGTCTCATGCATATTATTAATGAATATATAATTGTATTATTCAAATGTATTTATCAGCTGTATACATTTTATTTTGTTTGGACATACCCAACATAAAAATAAATTAGCTAACAATAGCAATACTAACACTGTTAACAATAGCAATGAAGATAATAATAATAATAATAATATCAAAAACTATAAGTGTTATTGTTTGAAAGTGCGATGTGTAGCATAATTAAGTCACTTTTCTAATAGCTTGGATCCAGTCCATCCTCTCCTCGTGTGTTGGAGACTGGATGTAATAGTGAGTCTCCATCTGAGTGATGATTTTAAAGAGGTTCCCCTGGACTTTACCTTTAACACCTGAAGATTACAAGAAGTGGCCATTAGTTTCTGTGTACAGTATTTACCTGTAAATATTGCTGCTACCAAGACAACAAGACCTGAATCACTGTTTAGTATTTGTAGTCAGTGGCAGTAGTTCTTTCCTTAAGTCTGATTAATCTGTGTGATTATTTTGTAAATATTCATTTGTGGGATCAGGCAATCATCACACCTTAGAGACTTTCATAGAAGAGGCAAAAGTCTGACTCACCTGACGGTGTGCCGTTATCATCGAGGGCAGACACCAGACAGCCACGCAGAGATATACCGCCAACCGGAGTGATGTCATCCTGAGGAAGGGGGCCATCAGGAAGTAAACAAGTCAGTACAAAAATAAACATCACATGATTTCTTTAGACTTCAGCATACATGTACTTATTCTTCGTTCTTCTCACCTTGCTGGGGTCATAGTAGTGCAGGAAACCAGGCTCCGCCCTCAGAATAAACAATCTTACCTTCCAGTTCTTCACCTTGTGTCCCTGACACACAGATACACAGGTGAGTGAACACACAGACCGCTAGCGCCACAAATAAGTAGCCTAAAGTTCAGTTCAAAACCTCCAATTTCAGCAGAGTGCTCACCTGTTTGAGCAGGTAACCTCTCTTCACCACCTTTCCACTCAGCTCCACCGCAGACCGAGACTTTTCTGATTTCACACTGCCTCGCTTCTGGAAGCTTTGGGACTGTTTGGGAAATCATATTTGTTCGGTTTTATTAGGACAACTTATTTGTTATATCTAGTATATAATATGATTACAAAAGAGTTGAGTAAAGAATAAATCAAAAAGAAAGATTTGGAACTTACAAAGCAGTAGAGTGCAGTGGAGTCATCGAGGAACTGTTCTCCTAGAGCAGCGTTACGGAGAGCGTCTGCGCTCCTGATCCCGATGGGCCGCAGGGAGGCTTCATCCAGCAGCGCAGAGGCTAGTGTTACTGACTCCACACGGGTCAAAGCCAGACTATTAAACACAAGCCAATCCACCACTGCTGAGCCTGCATACATACACACACACACACACAAATATGAAACACTTCCGATCTTCGACTTTGATTGACGAGCTGATATACAGACCAACAGCACTGGATCGGTTCATTGTTTGATCCACTCTGCTTGTATGTGCTGGCATGTTCCAGGAAGGCTGACAGTATGTGTATAGGGAGTAGTGGCAATGACTCTTTCTGCAGGTTATACTGTATCGCCGGTAGGTGGCGACAAGTGACTTTTTATTACGAAGTCTTAATAAGAGAACACATGTTTGTTTGTTCAAAGAGACTGTTTCAGGAACAAAACAAGATTGACAAAAAATAATAATAATTTGACAAAGCTACTGCCGGTATGATGTTTAAAAGGTAGGTGAACCTGATTTCACCAAGTAAAGCATGTTCCTGGATCAACATTCTTGTTGATCCTGGAACGACATTCCAATCATTCAATCAGATTTGAGGGATAGATTTATAGATAATGTCAAATTTAGTCTTATTATCTGAAGTTTTAGGTTCATGTGACACTGAAAACTAGAGTAATGGCTGCTGAAGATTCAGCTTTGCCATCACAGCAATACATTACATTTTAAAACATATTAAGATTTAATAAAAAAAAATAATAAAAAAAATTATTCAGCTGAAAATATTGCTGTTTTACTTTAAATGATCACATAAATGCAGGTGAGCATGAAAGTGTTTTCAAAAACATTTAAAATATCTTACCAACCCTCAACTTTTGTGCAAACATTAACATTAGCGAGAGAGATTGTAATTATTTTAATAATGCACATTCAAGCTTTAATGTGAATTTTGATTGTCTGACCTGAGAAACAGTTGGTGTAAGAGCTGCCCTGCTCAACATGACTGCTTAGCCGGATACCAGTGTGCACATCATACATGGAGTCCACCACCTGACTGATATACAGATATACGTTTAGATATGGAGTTGCAAACACATATTCGCATATATTGACAAAATGCACATATAGCTACCTGAGGTTGACATTGTGAAGCTGGAGTGACGTAGATCCTTTAATTTGTGATGGGGAGGGGGTCTGTGCATCACGTGGGTTAAGCTTCTGTACTGCTGCACCAATCGCCACTGCCCATTCGTCACGTTCCTCCCTCATGCAAGCCTCCAGATAGTGCTCATCTGAAGTGTTGGTCTGCAGCTTCAGCACCAACTACAGGGTGTAAAATGTGGTTAATATGACAACAGCCTTCAGTCACACCCTAAACAAACATTTTAAGTTGTTGGTGATAAGTGCAACACTCTTTGAATCAGAAGCACGTAAAGGAAATTGCCACAAACATGCCAAACTCCATCACTCTGAACCTGGCACTGACTGCAGCTGTTACACAATGTGGAATATAAATCAAAGACATTGCAAAGATATACTGGGGGAAATAAAAGCGGTGTTCCTGACATGCTAGAGCATGTGAGCAATGCAAAACAAAATAATGAAAGGTATTTCATAAAGCTTAACCTAAGGCTGTGAACATTTAAAGAACTGAGACACTCCCAGTGTTTGGTTAAGTGTTCAAGGTGTAATCTGAACTAGACCACTGATAAGCCACTTCCCAATTATATCTGTTTGTAGACTGTGCATATAAACAAATGAATGCTGAAATTAAATAATAATGTTAATTAATAATGTCTGTAGAACAGTTGAGATCAGAGTTGGGGGGGGGGGGGGTAATGCATTACAAGTAACATGAGTTATGTAATCAGATTAGAAACACAAACATACTTTATGTATTTAATCTCACTTTATTAACCAATGTCTTTGCTGCAGCTGACCTTGCAAAAATGGTCAAAAATGGTTTTAGATAAACATCACATGGTTTATTTTTTTGTTTTTATTGCTGAAGTACGAGTGTTAAACTTCTCCTGAGTCCTATTCCTCTGTAATCCAGAATGGCAGCACATAAAGGTTTGTTTGAGCTGCGAACAGTATTCTGTACAGGTGTGAATTTGAATTTCATTCAGCCTGAGGCTTATACATTTCACTTTTGTTGTGTAATGGCCATTACATTTTCCAAAAATATTACTTTTATTGTTGTTATAAAAAAATTTAAAAAAGCAAGCCAAGCCCAGATAAGACTAAGTAACATAGGCTACTTACAAGTTACTTTTAAAAGTATCTTTCCCAAACACTGCTTGAGAGTAGCCTAATTCTGAGTGCAAACATAATCTTTAAACCACAAAATATCGTTTTGTTGTAAACTCCTTAACAGAGGACTGTAAAATTGCACTAGCCTATATAACTTTGTGATAAAATACAGTATACACACAAAATAAATAAAAACAAAAGTCGAATACTTTGACTGTTCTCACTTACCGGTCTGTTTTCGAACTCCAGGCAAGGACAAGTGATTTTGCAGTTACTCAAATGTATCGTCCCTCGATGGCAGGAATCCCGTTTACCGCCTTCATATTTATAATACATAAGTTTGTCCGATTTAAGTACAAACCAACGAACTTTCCAGTTCTGAACCACGTGGCCCTAAAAACAAACATCATTTGTTAATAATCCAGTAAAGTAGGAATTAATTTGCCATATGTTTATGGATAAAAAGTTCAAAAGAGTCTCTCTCACCCTTTTCACCAAAAAACCCTCTTTAAGGACGCCGTTATTTTCTGACTCAGTGCCCATGTTAACTCAACCAGTGTAGATTCACTAGGCAGGTATAAGCGCTTCAGGTGTTTTATAGCTGCCGCAGAAATTCCTATGCGCGTCATTGTGCGCAATCCCTTTTGGCGCCCCCCACAATCACTGAGCAAGAAAACTTTGCCTGGGCGTGGGATTGGTGAGAATCAAATCAGTATGATCACTATTTTAGATCTTACAAGTTACAGACAATTCTACACAGACACAGGAAATAGCCATAGGGCACAGTTTTCATGATGAGTCAAGACAGACGCAGTCAGATTGAGTCATGTTCAGGATTCAACTCAGTGACCGGATGTTTGTTGCTATGGCAGTGCAACTTTGCGATGGAAATAACTTTGAAAATGTAATGTAGCCTAGCCTAACATTTTGTTCCGTTAGCCTATAGTCCAAACTAATTACGCCTTTGTCAAGACTTCAAGGTCAGAATTGTATTATGTAGCCTACATAGAATAGGCTAATTCTGTGCTCACCTCATTGAGCACCGAATGTTATATTGAATTCAGATTGTTGGGTTGGGTGCTACTCTGCACACATTCTTCTTTTAAATTTTTTTTTTTTCAGCATAATGTATTCTTTACGGACTGTAAAGAAAAGTAGGCCTGTCACTGACTAAATTAGCCTACACTTAAAATAAAGGTTCTTTATTGGCATATGGTTCCATAGCTTTAACGTCCATGGAACCTTTCCATTTCACAATAGGTTCTTTATATTGGAAAAAGGTTATTAGATTTTAAAATGTTCTTCACACTAAGAAAAAAATTGTTCTTTTAAACACTGTTAAGTGAAAGGTTCTTTGGGAAACCAAAAATGTAGGACATCTTTTTTTATTTACAAAAATAAACAGACATAGGGCCTATTTCGACATGGCTAAAACTGGAATTTGCCAGCTGGCAGACATAGTTGAGCCAAGACTATCTTACACAATATGTGTGTTGATCATGTAAAAATCATTGGCCATGTTCCTACATGGACTGTGAAAAGTTGGTAGACAACTTACACGGCCAAACCTTAGTCACCTTCTTCGTGTTCACTCACTTCTACTGCAGAGCACTAGATGGTGATCTCGCACAACAATTGAGTAGGACTAGTAGTTGAGTAGGACTTCGTAGTTGTTTTCTTTTGTTTGTGGGAGAATTATCTGAAAACGAAACTGTCTCATGAAGTAAAATAAATTATATGGCAGTACACTCAATTTTATGTTAGACATCTCAGAACACATGGCTACACCAGAAAATAGTTATAGCCTACCAGACTGGTTGGCTATAACTTACCAGACAACTCTGCAAAACCTTGGTTAAAACACACACACACTGTTGTGTTTTCATGTTTTATGGGGACTTAGGCGTAATGATTTTTATACTGTACAAACTGTATATTATATCCCCTTACACTAACCGTACCCCTAAATATACCCATTACAGAAAACTTTCTGCATTTTTACATTTTCAAAAAACATCACAGTATGATTTATAAGCTGTATTCCTCATTGGGACCAAAACATTTCCACACAAGGACAAGGATTTCTGATATTGCCATCTTTGTGGGGACATTTTGTCCTCATAATGTGGGTTTACCAGGCCACACACACGCATGCACACACGTTGGAGTTCCATGTTTTATGTGGACCTTCCATATAATGCTTTTTATACTGTACAACTATATATTCTATCCCCATCACAGAAAACAAAAAATATCACTTAGTATTCAGATTTTGTCAATATAGGGAGACCAGGGGAGTGTTGTAACATGGGCTGAATTGTAACACTGTCAGTTTGACATTTCAGAAAAGAGCTGTGGTGATGTCATCAATATCATACATGCGCATCACCTTTTTGAGCTCACAGGAGAAGTGGCATGTTACTGTGAGAAACATTGTACATTTGATGACCAAGGAAAGTTTTCTGGAAAGTAACCATTTTTATTAAGATAAGTATTTTTCCTAGCAATCATTGTATTGTATTTATTTGACTTGCTATATCTAAAATAGCTAATTCTACAGTTTGATGCTTTGCATTCATGCTAACTTCAAACCCACTTGCTAAAACAGTTAGCTATTATGGGTGTTCGGGTGGGGACAGTTCATTAAAAATGTTACAACCAAGCCCTTATGATAATTCCAGTGATCAATCACATCCCTGTTAAGACAAAATAGAGACTCAAGTTTTTGTTGCGCACTGAGGGATTTTTGTGGTGAATATGTTTCCATTATAGTTTATGCGCATGTCTTCTAATCGGATAAACACATCCACCTCAATTGAGCAAATATGAATTTTTGGGCACATTTTAAGAATTTATTCGGCGTTTCCATACAGCGTATTGGATTATTACCCCCCCCCCCCCCCCCCCCCCCCCGTTATGCGTCATGTGCACACAAACACACATGGCAATTGTTATGTGCAAAATGTAAACTCTTTAAAGAAATACTATAAAATATTTGTTGTTACTTTAAATTGTTCACTTATTCAAAACTGCAAAATTTAGATTGTGTGCATTCTATTTCAGGAAATTCCCTCTCAGTGTGACATTATCTCCAACTAGTGTTACAACTCACCACAGTAGTTGGGTAGGTTGTAACAGCAGAACTCCTTGTGTTTGACATTATCTCAGATAATCTGTGAGTGTGTTGTACATGTCAAAGTGAGTTATATTTGTAGCAGACAAATGTTGCTATGTATCAAATTTTGAGAGATATAGCACAAACAACCATTGAGTTACCGATGCTCAAACAAAAGGTGTTACTTTCATCCCAGGTCTCCCCCTATAGCCTATATATTGATTAGGGTACTAATAGTAATGAAAACTTTTTTTCAAGAGTTTGATGGAGAGGTAGCAGTGTTATGATGCAGATGTGTAAATTTGTAATTTGAAGAACTTTGTGAGGATTTCAGATCCTGGATACTGAGCTAAAACCGGACCTGCTGATCCAGTTTTAATTGAAACACACTGGACACACACAGCCCTCGTGGTCACAGCTGTTTGTGTGTGAGTGCCTGTGAGGAGGAAAGAACATTCCTGCCATATTGACTTTCTTCTATTGATTTTAATTTTATTATTATTTATTTTGTCACTTGACTTTTGCAGCTAAGTTTTTTTTTTTGTTCTCTATTGCATGGACCATTTTTAGTAATTGATTGTATGGTTGCTATCGATACAAAACATTACACAAATACCTTCACACACAAAGATCAGCTGCCGGCTGCTGGGGGTGTGTCTTCAGAAATAACCATTAACACTGTTCAAACAGCCATCCCGAAAGTTATGACGTAAATGAAATCACACCCGGATGTAGAAGAACCTGTTAAAGGCCTTTTAAAAGAGCCGCACAATCAGAGAAGTAAAGGAGCGCAAACACTCAGACCCACACAAACATCATTTGTCTGTTTATAGCGTTTCCTCTGGGATTGGAGAACGATGCCAATAAATTACTATATACTGTTATCAAGTCATAGTACAGTTGTCAAATCATATAAAACGTAAATGAAAGTGTATTTTCCAGCAATTTTATCTCTTTTTTTATTTCTGTAACATCAGGATGCCAGTCTGCGATCAAACAATGTTTGTGTATGCGCAAAAAATACAGCCGATGCACAAAAAATATTTGCTTTTTAAAATATCTGTCTTACATAATATCACATGTCCACTGAACTACAGCATTACTTAACACAATATACTTAAACATGAATACAATGAACACTCTTAGACAAGCTATAGTGTCACCTGTGCAAAAATAAATTCATAGAAATGACAAGGCCTAGAAAGTTAGGTCACCTTGAATTAACGGCATGTACAAAGGATCCAGGGAAGTAAAATGTGTTAACAAAAGTCTCTTTGTTGCACTCTCTTACGGCTTTTCCCTTTTTCTTGTGCCCGTGAAAGGAAATAGGGGAACAAATTGAAGGATTGAATTCCATTTGAATGGGACATGTAATACAAACCCTTCTAAACCTCCTAAAAAAAAAGAGAGCTTTTTTTCCCAAACAACAGAGTTTTTACTGCACTTTAAAACAAGTTTGTCTTTTTAGAGCTATAGCGAAAGTAAAAAAAGTTTTTGGAGATGATGGAGAAGAATACTGAACATAATACTTGATTAATAAATTTTATAATTAAAGTAATTAAAAAGTTGACCAAATACAGGCAACTCTTTATTTGGCCATGTCATACTGGAAAATGTATAACACGTTTTATTGCACATAATGGTATTTTGTATGTTTCCTGTTCCTGAATTTGTGCTACTTAAGTTGTACATAGACAACTGCATGTTCTCAAAGTTACACAATGAAGAACAGAGAATGTTAAATCTACAAACAGCTTTAATACATGATTAGCTATACTAGGGTCTGCAGAGGGTGCGACTCATTTGGACTCATTTAGTCTAGACATTTAAATTGGTGATTTCTTCCCCAGCATTTAAGACAAACTTTTTCTTAACCTAAAATAAACATACTTATTTAATCAAAGATTAAAAAAGGGGGGCTTTTTTTTTGGAGGTTGCATTAAAATCCACTTGACTCACAAATCTAATTTCTTCATCCTCTCTCTTTTAGAGTCGACTAACTCTGTGCCATGACGTCACCACTTTTTCAGGATTAGTCATGGAATCCCTCCATTGTTCCACTGCCTCAGGTGAACTGCTGTCAAATCCCAAGAGGACCTAAAAATGAAGGAATACACACAAAGACGGGAACTTATGGAATATACACTTTGGTTCAAGCGTTGGGGTTGATAAAAGTGAAAAAATTAATTTATACTTATGTTCAGAAAGGAAATTGGTCAAATGTTACAGTAAATTATGTATGATATTACAAAAAATTATATCTGAAATCAATGCTGTTATTTTGTACTTGACGAGAAAAATTTATCATGGTTTCTACACAAATAATACTGTGATAAATGTTTCTTGAGCACCAAATCATCATATTAGAATGATTTCTGAAGGATCATGTGACACTGAAGACTGCTGAAAATTCAGCTTTGCTATAACAGGAATAAATTAAATTTTTACAATAGAAAAGTTTCACAATAATATTTCACAATATCAGTGTCTTTATTGTATTCTTAACTAATAAATCAACTTTAAATTGAAACGTGTTGATACGCATACTAAATGTAGTGTGTTGTAGTATGTACTTTGCTCCACACTGACCTGTCCGAGCAGGTGTTTTCTACGGACAGAGCTACGGCTGTAGAGTTTGACTGACAGCTGCAGATTCTGGTCCTGATTGGTGATGGGCAAGTGAAGCACCTCTTCCCATTGAACATGCCTCCCTGATGACTTCATCACCTTGGTCTTCCTCTTCAGTAAGACCTTACCCTCACTCAGCAAGTCAACCTTCACAAAGAAACCTAAAGAGAACGTACATTTGCACAGTTCATTTCATCAACATTGTCATATTTGTCTTATTCACTCTTCCACAACAATTAACCAAAACAAAAGGCCTAGACCCCTTTAATTTGCGTATGCTTTGGGAAGAAATTATTTAAATGAGGAATGTTGAGACGTGTATGTTCCCAGATGAAAACTCGAGACTATAATCGAGGCGTTTCAGGGAGTTCAGAAACAGTGCTTACTGACATGTGGACTTTGTAACTTTGCAGCCCTTTTTCAAGCTCAAACAGACACATTACACAGTAAAGATAGTTGATAATGTAAAAAAGCATAATAGGACTCACTCTGTGTGAGCGGTGAGGAAGATGAAGGAAGGTTCTGAGCACTAAGGATCTGGAGTTGAATTCGACTGCTCACTGGCTGGAAGCAAAAGGCCAGCTGAAGCTCTGCGTGACACACCTACAGAAACACACACACAATAATCCCTGTTAGGTTTAAGTGCTGTGTACGGTTGAGTGTGTGGTGTGGTGTGTTTGTATGTGTGTGTGTGTGTGTGTGTGTGTGTGTGTGTGTGTGTGTGTGTGTGTGTGTGTGTGTGTAGGGCAGACTATACCTGCTGCGACTTATTCACTGATTTATAAGTGAGACACAAACCAATTTCTGACCCAGTAACACACAAAGAGCTATAACTGATTTGAAGAAAAAAAAAATCGTAGTCTAGACTAGGTTCCACTGACCTTCATTCTGGAATACAGTTCAGTCCATTTCAAACACGCCACTAGTGAAAAAAAGACTACTAAAAAAAAAAGCAACAAAAATATTTTCCCTGTTAAGTTTTGATTTCAGTCACATGCCCACAAGCAAACCACACAAATCACATTTTTCAAAGTTATAACCTATGCCAAATCTGATCAATTTATGAAATTTGACCTATATATATATATATATATATATATATATAATAAATAATATATGAAGTGCATGTGTGTGCATGTATACTCATGTTCAAAAGTTTGGGGTCAGTAACATACATTTTTAATGTTTTATTCTGACCAAGGCTGCATTTATTTGGTAAAAAAATACAGTAAAAACAGCAATATTAGTAAATATTATATACAATTTAAAATAACTGTTTAATATTTTAATATATTTGAAATGTTCGGCAGCATTATGAATGTCTCTACTGTCACTTTTGATAACTTTAAATGTGTGCTTGCTGAATAAAAGTTGTTGTTTTTTAATCTTACTGACCACACATTTTTGAATACAAGTGTGTGTGCACAAATTCTAAATCAAATTCAGGAATCTAAAAAGGATTCTCAATTAAATTGCCCACAATGCTTGAAAAAAATTATAGTAAACATGTTGTTTTTGTGTGTGTTAACAGGAAGCTTCGGAGGGATCAGCTTTTTAAGGGTCTAGATTATTCCTTCAAAAAGGGCTTTCGGCAGTATTGAAATGGCTGGTATATTGATTTCTTCCTCTCTGAGAGCTCTGTCTGTCTGTCTAACCCCCAGTGACCTAAATATCACAGAAGAGGCCTGGGCAGAACTAGAGCAGTGATCATTGTATGTAATTGCAGGTGGAAGTTTAAGATTTTTTCCAAAGAACCTTACAGAAAAAAAACAGGAAGAACTTGTAAGGGATAGACATTTGGGACTAGACATGCGGTCACAAAGAGATGTAGCAGATGAAGACTCACATGTGTTTTAGAGTGAGGCTTGAACTCCAGACAGTGCTTTGTTTCCTGCGGTCCGAGGGTTCGCAGAGATAACACACACTCCCCCAGCGTCCGCTTACGTGGTGTGTGAGCCTGCAGGCGCAGCACCAGTGCTGATCTGCGGATTTGCTCTAAGTTCAGAGTGAACACAAATGTCTCCATGAAGACAGTGTCCTAAAAGAGAAATAGACAAAATACTGAGATATACTGAGGGATAACTAGTTACAAACTTAATCTGTGAAGCAAAGTAAAATAAAACAGTAGGCTCTTAGTCTACATATAAGTGATAATGTGAAATATTAATGCAATTTAAAATGACTGTTTTCTATTGTAATACATTTTAAAAAGTAATTTATTTCTGTGACGGCAAAGCTGAATTTTCAGCATCATTACTAGTCTTCCGTGTCACATGATCCTTTAGAAATCATTATAATATGAAGAGTTCAGAAGCAAAAGCCTCTAAGTGCCATTTTAAATTTTCTTCTAGAATGATAATTTTTTATCAAGCTTGTATATTTAAGTTCAGTAATTTCACTTAAATGACAATTAATAGATAATTTTCATTGTCATTTAAATGAAATTACTGGACTTAAATATACAAGCTTAATCAAAATGATCATTCTAGAAGAAAATTTAAAATGGCACTTAGAGGCTTTTGCATCTGAACTCTTCATATGCTAATTTGGTGCTCAAGAAACATTTTTATTATATAATGTTGAAAGCGGTTGTGCTGCTTAATATATTTGTGGAAACTATGATACATTTTCTTAGAGTTCTTTGATTGATAGAAAGTTCAAAAGAACAGCATATATTACAAATTTACTCTCACTTTTGATTAATTTTATACTTTAGTATTCAATTCTTTAAAAATAATCAGACCTCAAAACATTTCAATGGTATATTTGCTTGCAAAATAATTTATTTAGTCACAATACATAGCCTTTTTTGAAAGGCTGTCAATGGAGAAAGGCACTTTATAAAAGCAGATGTTGTAGCATCTACCACCAGGGATTAGTTGAGCTCAGTATATGCCAATTATATAATCTGAGGTGTTGTAATTTTATGACAGCTGGATTTCACTCACTGCTGATGCTTCCTTGACTGTGCTCTTAAATCGCACTGGCTTCGTCATGGTGATGACCCCTTTGACCCCAATCTTCTGCACGTCCACCCCCCCTTCAGTATACACACTCAAGTCCGTACACTAAGAGAAAGTACCAAAGAGGAAAGAGGAGGAAATTAGAGAAACAGTAAGTGAGGCTGAAAGCAACATGTAGGCCTACTGTTTATGAGCTTTTATAACCACTAAAACCACTGTATGTCAACAAGGGGATTTTTCTCAGAGAAGGAAAGAGAGCCAGGACCTTTTAAAAAAAATAGTATTAGAAAATAATTGACAAAAATAAAATAAGCATTATGAGATATGATATATGAGATCAAACAGTGTGCTAACTATGATGCTTGTTTTCAGTATTCCACCACATACCCTTGATATCAAAGTATGTGTAAAATAAAGAGGCGAAGACAGGCATCTACAGACATAGTTATTTTTCAATTATTTGAAAACCGAAAGATTAAAAATAGCTTGTTGAAAATGTGATCATTTGTTAAAGCTCTCTTACAGCGACACAGAGGCTCCATTCAGCTGGTCTCTAGATGGGACACAATGGACTGTTGTTGACTAGCAAAGCCTCGCCTGGTTGAAATCATACCTTCACTAAGGTGATCCACACCTGCTCCACCGCCTCCTCATACTTCAGGTGCACACACACTTTTCCCGGCTCACGATCCCGCTCATCACCAGACAGAGTGATGGACTCTATGTACACACACACACACGCCACGAGAAACATTAATATTATCACTCCAAAATATTGTCCTTATGTCTATCAGTGTATATGTGTGATGAATGTATACATATATTTAACAGATGTTCACACACACACACATATATATACAGTACTATACAAAAGTCTTAGGCACGTTAGGTTTTAAGCCAGTTATTTATATCTTTTGCTGTAGTGTGTCAGAGGGAAATATCAGTTTACATTTTCAAACATTCCTTTTGCCATTAATTGTAATAATCCAGTGAGATTTTTGTCTCTGAGCCAGTGTGCTCCCATCATCGAGTCTGTCTGGGATTACATGAAGAAACATCAAAAACTGAGACAGACTAAATCCAGAAGAACTGCGGCAACGTCTCCAAGACGCTTGAAGAAACCTGCCTGCAAAGCTACAGTACTGTGACAAGTTTTAGGCACCTTTGTAAAAATGCTCTAAAGTGAGGATGCTTTCAAAAATAAACTCATAAACAGATTTTATTTATCAATTAACTTCTACTAACTATATCAAATAATTATTTGGTGTGAACGGCCTTTGCATTTAAAACAGCTTTTGTCCTAGGTAGACTTGCTCATTGTTTAATTTAAAACAAATAAATAATATTCTGTTAATTAATATTCAGCTTCAGTGCTGCTGTCAATAATGAAAAATAGGGACAAAACTAATTTTTAGGATCAAACTATTTATAATTAACTTCAGTGTTAATTAAAAGCACTTTCAATTACATTAGAAAAAATGCAAAATAGAAGCATTTCTCTAGTGGTCTCAGATGTTTAAACCCTACAGTATAAAAATATGTCTTGGTGGATAGTAAATGTTTGTTATTTTAAAATATATTTTCAGTTTATTTGTGTTTTGTGTTTGTGCGTGTAAAGATCCTCTCTACATTCTAAGAGTTATATGAGTACTTGTGTACTGGACCTCAGGGAAAACATTTGGAAGTAATTACTGTCTGCCCTTTACAATTTCACAATCTGCCGTGATCTTGTCTGTCCTGTGTGTGTGTGTGTGTGTGTGTGTGTGTGTGTGTGTGTGTGTGTGTGTGTGTGTGTGTGTGTGTGTGTGTGTGTGTGTGTGTGTGTGTGTGTGTTGAGAGTCTGTGTGTATGTTTACATGGGGTGAGGAGAGAGGGAGTAAGATTGTTGAGACATAAAGGGTCCAAGACCCTAATAAAAAAACAAAAGGAAAACCAAACCAATGAAACTGTAGTGGAAATTCCAGGTAACAGTGGAGCGGAACCCTTTCCAGAGAGTTCTATTGGAAGGGAACTTTGAGGGTTCTTTTAGAATGCGCTTGTATGCGGTTACGACTTCAGTGTTCCATCATGAATGGTTACCTAGACTACGGCTGCTCCCAAAGGAATCCTGAAAGGAGGATGTGCTGCTCTGGACACTGGATACAGAATCATAACGCTTGGAGGAACAAGAGGAAGAAATGTTACTAAACAACAGCTCTGCTAATCATTAAACAGCAAAGTATTAGTGTACTGTATATACACAACACTTGATTCAGGAATTTAATCAGCTCTGATTGATGCAAATGCAAAAGGCCACAAATTGACACTTTATTTAACATTAACTATAATAAAAACTTCACACAGCTCAAATCAAACTCCTGCTTAATAGTGCCATAGATGATTGTAATTCATAGAGTTCTCAATGGTAATAGTGATCTGACAATGCATGGATTGTCATTTATTGATATATTAACTACTGTATGTTAAATATATTCAATTAATTCCAGTAACAAAAGCAACAGAACAGTTTTGAATAAATAATGATAAATAATAATCATAAATAATGTTTACTATTTGTAACAATTATTATATTATTCCATGATATAAACTACCATTCAAAAGTGTTTAATCAGTAAGAGTTAAAAAAAAAATATATATATACACAATTAATACAAAGAAACTAATATAACTTTTGAACTGTCTAATCATCAAAGAATACTGAAAAAAATGTGTTGTGGTTTCCACAAAAAAATATTAAGCAGTGCAGCCATCTTCAATATTGATGATAATAATAAGACATGTTTCTTAAACACCAAATCAGAATATTAGAATGATTTTCGAAGGACACTTGTGACACTGAAGACTTTATATATATATATATATATAATAATAGCTCATGTGTGAACAGGTGTACGGGATCTCAGCTGCTCGTGAAAGCTGCGGTTTAAATTATTATACAGTTTTATGGTGTGTGTGTGTGTGCGTGTGTGTGTGTATACAACTCACCTGTACATGGCCCTGAGGGTTTGACAAATCGAACAGGGAGAGACTGAGTCTCTCTTTGCCACTGTGTTCTAAACCTGTGAACGAAATTATTTTCATTTTAATCTTAGGAAAAGTATTGTTGATTCAGATCATTTAGTCATGCATGAAAAATGATTCCATTTAAAATATCTTCATCAGTTTGATATTTGAATTGTGTCATGCTCAACCATTGAAAACAAAGCATTAGATTCATCTGAATGTGGCCTGTCAACAATACAATCTGGGACATTGTCAGTGCAAATCTGCCATGAACAATAGTGAATTTAGGAGCAGGAATAAAACAGAAGGATTATGCAAAGGTGTGTAGGAACGTAAATATTTGAGGTTACATGCTGAGAAGTTACGTAGTGAATGATGCTATGAGGAAGTGAAATGGGACAGTAAATCCGCCCTTTAAACATCACGCACAGATAATAAATAAAAGGAATATTGTCCCATGTAAGGTCTGGCTTCGTGTTTGAGGCAGATCTAAAGGTATCTCACCTGTGCCAGGGCTGTTGTTGGGTCTGTTTTTCAGAGTGGGCCGTCTCAGTGAGCCTGGTGACACGTAGCTGATCATATGACTGTTGTTTAAGTTCAAATCAGAGTCACACATCATTTGACTGGCTCCTGCGAGCTCTGCCTTCCTTTCTGCATAAGTGCTCCTTGTGGCACCTGAAATCAATCATATCAAATTTGTAAACACAATTGGGATTTAATCAAATAAATAAAAATGAAGTCATTCACATATAAATCTCATCTAAGTAACATTGCTTACTCTGTTTGCCGATGTTGTATCCAGAGTACTGCGCCCCTCTCGGCTGGATGTAGGAGGGTTTGAAGGTTGGGATGATGAATGGAACCTCCCGGCCGTCCGGAGGCAGTTTAGAGAGGAGATAATCCTCTGATAAGCCAACATTCCTCTTTACAGTAGACTCAACTGTAAATTTACCGGGAGGTCGAACCTTAATCACTAAAAAATACACAAACTTTCATAATTCATGTATTTCATGTATTAATATTTATATATATTGTGTGTATGCATAATTCCTCAATCGTGAGTAAGTGATGGGGAGAGAGATAGAGAGACTCACTCTGAATCTCTGGTTCTTTCTCCTTGAACATAAACGTCCTGCAGCAGTTTTTGATACATTCTGTCATGTTGAGGATCTGCACACACCAAACACATAAACAGAATTGGTAACACTTTATTTTGACGGTCCACTTTAAACATTGTACTAACTATAAGTAACTTTGCAACTAAATGTCAACAGCAAGTCATAAGAGTGTTAATAGAGTGTTAGTAAGTCTGCTTAATCTGCTAGCGCTAACACATTATTTTGATGGTACCACAACAGACAGATGAGCAACTTTGCAAGTGTAACGGACATAGGCCAACAAGAGCTGTGAGTGAAAACCTCAATACCCTGATCTCAAGAGGCGCTCTAGCAACTGATGCTAGCAGCTGAGGTCTTTAGCCTCCTTTTTAGAGCGGCCACCTCCCACGCTAGCCTGGGAAAACCCTGACGAACTTGTTCTGCCAAATTTGAGATTTGCTCTGCAAGTCCATCTGGCCAAGAGCCCATTCAAGGCCATTTCCAATTTGTCCAAATCGAGGCACCAATCACAAACGTTGAGGTGGGCTTTACACGATGACGATAGCGTAGCGACATTGAAGCGTCATCTCCTTCATCTATCTGATTGGTTTTAAGTCTATCCAATTGCGCCCAGAGGCATTTGAGCGATGTCCGTTGGTGACGTCCCTTTGGAAATGGGCTGCGAATGTATCTTCCCCAGACCCACTCTCAGTTACAACTGAGAAGGGTCTAGTGTCAACCAGGCTACTCCCACGTCAGAGACTCCGTTCGAATCCCGCTCAGAGTGGGTAGAATAGGATTGGTTACATTTGGTGCCGTGACCTGGATGAGAGTGAGGTTTAGGGGAGTAAGTCTAACGGACATAGGCCAGTGCGTGTAAACCTCACTCCCTTAGCCCCAAGAGGCTGTGGTCTTTAGTGTCCTTGTTAGAGCGCCCGCCTCCCATGCCAGAGACCCCGGATCGAGATGAGTAGGACCGGTTACACAAGTACATGTCAACTTACCCCACTAACCCTAACCTAACAGTCTGCTAATGAGTTAGTTGAAATGTAGGCCAAAGTTACCAAATAATTATGTACCAATGTCCAACAGTCGACGACAGAATTCTGAATTCACAACATTTCTAACACAATGTCATTTCCATCACGTGTTCTGTGTTTAATACAATTTTGTGGTGAAAAGATTATGATAGAAATTATTTTAGAATAAAACATCTGACTGTATTGCTAAGGATTAAAGCTTGAATGGAAGTGACACACAATAAAAAAATATTTTGTTCAAATTCATTCAATCACTTTTCACAGATCACAGATTTCAGATTTTTTTAAAATCTTGATGTCTTCACCTCCTAAGCATATTTTTCACTGGCACTGTTATTTCCTTGGTAAATAAGTAAAGTTTGAACAAACTTTATTAATGGCAAAATTGGTTGTTGTGGTGGAAATGACGCCATAACTAAGGCACATTCATAATGAAATCATTTTCATAAAATAAATGTTTCACTGACAACTTATTTCAGTTTATATTTAGATTGTTGACGTTCTAATCCAATTTCTATAATGAATTTACATAGTAAGATCTGGGACAAAAGTAAAACATTTTACAACATAAAATACATTTGAAAATTTGCAAAGATAAACGAGCAAGGAAGGGCAAAAAGTTTCCCACACAGTTTTAATGTGACTTTCATTTAACAACAGGGATAAACTGAGGTATGAAAGTGACCGAATAGACCGAAATTGAAAGAAATACACAACATAAGCAATATAATAAAACTATAATTATTTAAAAAAATTAACATTAAAGCCATTTTCCTTTATGAAAACTATGTTTGCGTTTAATGAATCATGCTTTTGCCAACATACCTGTGCTGCTGTCCGCGAAGAGCTGAAGTCTCCGAGCTCGCGAGTGCAGCAGGTGCGTCTGAAGCCTCCAGTGAGCGACTAAACTTCAGCCTACGGTTGGGTCCTAGTGCCCGCCGGGGCAGGTCGATGTACAGTATTGGGACAGTATTGCTCCAATCCCGCCCCACTCTCTCCCTCTCTCTCTCTCTTTGTTATAAAAGCCTAATTGTCTCATTTTATTAAACACCTTACTGTTAATTATAATCACTTAAAGGGATAGTTCACCGAAAAATGTCATTAATTACTCACCCTCGTGGCCTTCCAAGACTTCCGTCCATCTTCAGAACACAAATGAAGACCTTTTTGATGAAATCTGATTTCTGTCGCTCCATTGACAGCTACACAACAACAACTTTGAAGTGTCAAAGTGGTAGTTGTGGGGACAGAAAGCTCTCAGATTTCATCAAAAAGATCTTAATTTGTGTTTCGAAGATCTTACGAAAGTCTTACGGGTTTGAAACAGCATGAGGGTTAGTAATTAATAACAGAATTTTCATTTTTGGGTGAACTGACCCTTTAATGCCATCATTAAGTATCTATGCATCAGTCTAAATTTGTTAAAAGTGAACACAAACAAACAAAATTTCAGGTCATCAAATTTTGTTTATTGATTGACCAGGCTCTCTTTACCTGTCAAATAAAAAAACAGATACACGGAGTAAATTCTGCACAGATGCAATGATAATTTTCAAACAAATTAGTTTTTCTGAGACTTTCCTGGGTAAAGGGTGCTGAAGATGCACTGCAGACTCTCCTCAGAGTGATTTAGAAAAAAACTGAAAAAGTGATTTTGTAGCATGTGCAAGACTAGCAGCTCTCTCATTGCTTGGGGTATTAAAAGGGCAAGAAATAATGAAAGCGCTCAAAAACTCACATTCACAGTGAGACAATGTGACAGGTGTCACAAAGTATCCAAAAAAATCCAGCTTTACAAAAAAAAAAAAGGGGAAACCAAAGAAATTGCAATTGGGGGAAGAAAAAGCACAATGGGAAATACAAACAATTGAGACAAAAGAAACACAACATAAATATTCTTCTGTTTACGGGTACATGTGTGTGACTGCGACAGCCAGGCAGCCTAATTAAAAACCTGCATCATGAAATATCAAAGATCAACACAAGCTCCGCCCACGAGAGAGTAGACAGAGAAGGTGATGACCACATGAGAGTCCAGAACCACAGAACAAAAAAACAAAATAACAGAAAATGAAGAAATGCAGCTGCCTGATGGGTAGTGCAGTAACAGGAAGTCCATGATGGAGGTATGGGGCCATGAAGAGGTGAGAGGTCAGAGGTTCATTCATTTATAAAGCCTCAGAATGGATGTTCGGAGACAAATATTGTGAGGCGGATGATTGAACTACCTCGGAAGTTGATGACATTATTAACGGTAACCATCTCTAGGTCTAGAACGATGGTCTTGGGTCCTTTAATGGGCCGGGACAGAACCAAAGTTGCACTGATATTACTGGTTTGCTGTAGTGGAGAGAAAGAAAAGATAATAAGACAAGTATTTTGGTCACACTTTAGTTTAGGGTCCAATTCTCTCTTTGAACTAACTATTAACTACAACTTTTGCCTCAGTAAACTCCTAATTACTGTTTTATTAATAGTTAAAAGGTAGTAGTTAAGTTTAGGTATTGGGTAGGATTAGGGATGTAGAATATGATCATGCAGAATAAGGCATTAATATGTGCTTTATAAGTACTAATAAACAAGTCAATATCATAGTAATATGCATGGTAAAATAAGCTAGTTAATAGTGAGAATTGGTCTCTAAACTAAAGTGTTACAGTATTTTTATTTCATTTCACAGCACAGGTGTTGAAATTACAATAAATACTTCATGTTTTATAAATGAATGCTGATTTTGACAAGATTTCATCAGCTTATTCATTAAGGAACACATAGGACCAATAAAGACTTTGTGGTTTGGCTCCAAAGTAATTTTGACAGAAGGTTTCCACAGAAATCCTACAGCTTCCTCTAGTGGTCACCTTTATATCTAAGTTTGGGTTTGGTACGATTTTTGAAGGTTTTTGAAAGAAAACTGATCTCTTATGCTCACCAATGCTGCGTTTATTAGATCAGAAACACAGTAAAAACTGTAGTATTGTGAAATATTATTACCATTTAAAATAAGCTGAATTTTAGGCAACATTACTCCAGTCTTCGGTGTCAAATGATCCTTCATAAATCATTCTAGTATGCTGATTTGCTGCTCAAGAAACATTTTCTATTACCAGTGGTGAAAACACATTGTCCTGCTTAATATTCAACCCGGATACATCTGATTTCAGGATTCTCCAATGAATAGAAAGCTTAAAAGAACAGCTTTTATTTAGAATGTGAGTATTTTGTAACATCATAAATGTCTTTAATGCATTCTTGCCGAAAATAAGCTTCTTCTTTTTTTTTTTACTGACCCCAAACTTTTGAATGGTAGAGTGTTTTACAACAGGCATCAGATATACAGACAGAAGCCCACTCACTCACCCGCATGTAAAACTCTCGCCCCTCGTTGCCAGACTTGATCTGAAAGATGTAAAATGCTCCAGGGTAACGTGTGGTGGCCTGCATCTGAAATATATCAGCGGGAACACTGCGGCCAGAAGACAAATCCATATGCCTGTACAGGATAGTAAAGGGTCTTTCCCGACATGCAGGATTCTCCGCAGAACACATGCACTGACTGAGAGAGAAAGAGAAATGTAACATGTTGCATCTGTTCAACAATAAACCAACAAGTCAAATGACTGACTTCATGTTTTGATTACAGCAAACAAGTTGTCTATCATCAGCATTCATAAACTCACTTGTCACTGAGCTCTATGTAAGGTCGATCACATCTAAGAGGGTCCAGACATGTGTAACCTCCCTGGAAATTGAAACACACTTGTGCTGTTGTACAGGTGTTGTTACCAGACTCACATTCATTGAGATCTTCAAAATCAAACACACAAAAGAGTCAGGTTATCATCATTATGATCATCATTAACAGCAGGAACAATAACAAAAAAAACATCAATGTAAAGGAAGCTAAATTGTGCAGTAGATACAAAATACTCTTGTGTGCAGGGTCCAAAAGTAACTTGCTAATACCAAACAAACACATATATATGTGTGTTCATGTTTTTCTATCCTGGTGGGGCCCGAATCACCGTGGGAATCTAAATTGAGATCCTCATGAGGAAAACAGCTTAAAACTCATACTAAGTGATGTTTTTTAAAAATGTAAAAATTCAGAAAGTTTCCTGTGATGGGTAGATGGATAGAATATTCAGTTTGTACAGTATAAAAACCAATACGCCTATGGAGAGTCCCCTCAAAGATAGTGAACCAGACGTGTGTGTGTGTGTATGTGTGACATATTTTCATTTTGTTGGTTTAATGTGAGAAATATTTCCCTGAGTGCATCTAGAAGGCGAAAGAAACATTTATACAAATATGACTAGACTAGAGAAAGAAGCACGTAATATAAAAATGTACTGTTACCTTCACAGCTCCTTCCATCCTCATACACATAATATCCAGACGGACACACGCAGGAGAATGATCCTGGCGTGTTCACACACATGTGCTGACAAAGGAAGTCTGAGAAACTGCACTCGTCCAGATCTGAGAACAATGTATTTATGAAGGTAAACGCATTACACACTGTAAAAACACAAACTCACACATACAAATACAGACAACATGCATCTTAAACCTCTCTCTAAAACCTCAAAACCGGACTGTCCTGTTTTCTGTCCCCTAGGCTATATTCCTCCTTTCCAATCATCTCTTCTCCTCCCCTGTTTACCGTTGCAGGTTGTCCCATCAGAGGCGAGCTCGAAACCCTCATCACAGGTGCACATGAATGAGCCGTATGTGTTCAAACAGCCGTGAGAGCATGGGGTTGTCTCACACTCGTCCACATCTGGCGAGAGAGGAAAAGGAAGAAGGAAGAATGAAGGAAGGATGGAAGATGGCATCAAGGTTTTTAGTGAATAACAACTTTACTTTAAGCTGAACTGTAATGATTGAGTGTGTTCATGTGTATGTGTGCACCTTGGCATGTCCTGCTATCTGTATTAATGAGGAATCCCGGACTACAGGAGCAGGAATATGAGCCAGGGATGTTAGCGCACAGCTGCTGGCAGTAACCATAGCGACACTCATCAATGTCTAAAAAAAGGTGAGTTAGAGAGCACTAAATACACAAAACAATTGTCACAACTGTCATGTCATTGAACTGTTTAACAAGTCATTTGATTTTAATATACACTCTTGTTCAAAAGTTTGAGGTCGGTAATGTTGTTATGTTTTTGAAAGAAGTCTTAATCACCAAGGCTGTTCAAATTTAAAAGTGATATTGTGCAATATTATTAATATTACAATAAAAAATGCCCGTTTTTTATTTTAATATGTTAAAATGTCATTTATTTCTGTGATGCAAATCTGAATTTTCAGCATCATTACTCCAGTAATGTGAAGTGTCCATGTCCAGTAAAATTACTTCAGTTTCACATGATCCTTTAGAAATAATTCGAATATGCTGATTTGGTGCTCAAGAAACATGTGTCCATGCTAAATGAAAAAGTACTCGTTTATTTAAAAAAAAAAACGGATCCTAAATTTGTGGTTACTGGTATGGTAGTGTTGTGTACTTTAACATATTGAAATTATGAAAACTGGATTATTACAGGACTAACTGTGTAATGTAATGTTGTGTAGCTTGGCATTCAGAGTTCACTAATTAAAGCATGTAACATTAAACTAGGGCCTAATAGGCATTCGTAATCTTACCTTGGCACTGTCCACCCACCAGCCAATAGCCCTCAGTACATGAGCAGGTATATCCACCGGCTGTATTTATACACACCTGAGTCGGGTTACACTGGTGAGACTCTGTCTCGCATTCATCAACATCTAAAAAAAATAAAAGAAAGTCACTGTCAGTTCAGTTCACTTGTGCTTTTCCCACCGCTGTCCAATTAAGTTACTCACCTGAAACAATCCATCAGTTTCCCTTGGTGTAACTTACAATAAGCTCTTCTGATTTATGAAGTTGCATTAATCTGTCCCACTGATAGCTTGCTCTACGTGGACTGATGCTCTTTACTTCACGCTTAGCAGGTCTGTTCTCGAACTCCATCCCTGACCTCATAAATCTAACCTTACTATCACATCTTACACAAATAACTTGTCTTAAACAACACATTTCCAAAACTGGAATTCATATCTCCCCTTTCCACTCTCGCTCGCTCATTATCAGCACAATTCCTTATGAGGGCATTACATGCCTTAAATACCCGAACAAGCACCCTTGGTTCTCAGACTATGAAGTCACATGTTTTAAAAGAAAGCAAATGTTACTATAAAAGTGATGAGGGTATGATAGAGTCGGGGGTTGGGGACCGTGTGAAAGCCAGATAATTACAGTTTCTTTGGTCAAAGCTGCCAACAGTCACACTGTTACTATATGGGTAGAGTGATGCAATGGGTCCTGGCAAACACAGCAGAAATTCCATAATAAGTTACTTCACAAAGCCTGAAAAGTCCAAAAAGTCTATAGGTACGTAAGGCACAATAATCCAAACAGGCAAAAGTTGTCAAGAAGGCCTATACACTATGAAGATGAAAGGAGACAACAAAAAAAGCAAATGCAAGACAAGAACACAGCTTTACTGAGGAACTGCACATGTTTAAATGAGTTTTAAATGACCCATTCACTTGCTTTTGACATTTCAACGAAAGTGCCTTACTGTACAGTAATCACAAAGACAGTCACATGTTTTGCATTACCTGGAATTGAAACAATGTGTAAGCAGCTCAGATCTTTAACAATTACACAGCTTGTTGGTAACCGATATCACTAAGCATTATTATGAGGTGGAATCATTACAGCCAGGTCGGATAGCAGAGATGCAGGCCACATGAGACAGAAAACCCGCTCAGGCCCAGCAGGACCCCAGAGAGTGAAGGAGAGCATCTGGATTACATGTGTACCATCACACACGTCTGATCTGAGGGATTCTGGGAATGCCAGCATTTTTGGGATCAGATCTGAATAGCAAAAGGAGACTTCAGTAAATTCTGCACATGATTTAAATAAGGGTCAGAGGAAAGACATGGTTGTAAACGAAAGAGAGATAAACATGTCTGCATGTAGAAGAGAAAAAGAGATCAATGATATCGTTCATGTGGTCAGAGTCAAGACTTTAACTGCACCTTTAACAAGATTACTATGGTACCATTCGTTAAACTTAACAAGGGGTCCAAATACCAGATGTTGTTGAGGTATTTAAATCTAAGCTTCATATCAGAGATATTCAATCCCTTAAAAGTAAGCCCAGACAGAATCTGAAGACTTTCATCATATTTGGAAAATCTGTGCAATTCTATGAAATGGATTTACACATGCTAAAATATGTTCAACTGAGTTCATAACACTAATTTGTAGGTGAAAGCAAAATCAAATTGCACAAATATTTAATAAACAACCACAGAAGAAGGGCGGGGATTTTGAAGAATCATTTGATTGACAGGTGTTAGAATTCATACTCATAAGTCAGGACATACTTGTCATATTAAAGCAAAACAATTAAACAAAAAGAAACATGCATGCCTAAACTTTTCAGGCATGCAGTTGTAGATGATTAATATGAACAAACAGGTTGAGGTCAATCCAGGACCCAAGAATCTGGCACTAACTCAAAGCTCTTGCTTCTATACGCACATCTTCATTCCAGAGATTTAATGCCCGTGATCTGTTGCCACACACTGGTTGTTTAAATTATATCAAAGGCATTTACAATCCACCACTGCAATAGTTCAACAGCCCGGTCAAGCAACACTTCACACAGCATATGTGAATTAGCTGGAATCAATGTACTAACGTGAGGTGTACAGCAAGCCAGGATAGTAATTACGTTTAGTGTGGAATGTCTAGTGCAAGCGGTCAGCCACAAGGAGAGGTTTTTTTTTTTTTTTAGAGAGAAAAAATACAGTAAAACAATAGCAAAAAGTACCATTAGCATGTGAACATCCAGCCACTCTTTCAGCATGATTTACACCCTTCTACACTGACTTCACACAGTAAGTACAAAAAAAATGGCTGACATGTGTCAATTAATAATTTCTTTACAGTACCAAGTTTGGTGTCAGTAAGAAAATAATATATATATATATATATTTTTTTTAAGGATGCATTAAATAGATCAAAAGTGCCAGCAAAGTCATTTATAATTACAAGATTATTTTTCAAATCAATGCATTCATCATAGAATCCTGGAAAAAACTGTCACGGTTTCTTAAAATATTAAGCAGCTCATGAACAATTAAAATAAGTCTAGTTTCTTGCAAAAAAAAATAAAAATCATCATATTAGAATGATTTCTGAAGTATCATGTGACACTGAAGACTGGAGTAATTCAGCTTTGCCATCAAAGGAATACATTTTAAAATACATTAAAATAGAAAACAGCTTTCAAATAATAATATTTCACAATATTGTTCTTACTGTTTTTTGATCAAATAAATGCAGCTTTGGTGAGAATAAGAGACTTCTTTCAAACCGAAACATAATCTTACCAACTACAAACATTAGAACGGTACATTTTTTAAAAATAGCATTACAGTTAGTACAGTTATATTCAGTGACTCAGAGCTAATAATGACATCATACTACAATTTCCAGACGTCCCACTAAGCTAAAACACATTAATTAGTCTGCGGTACTACACCTACTCCCCATTTGCTGACAGACACCAGTTACAGTCCCACAGCCTGAGTAGGCAAGTTTCAACTTGACAAATCAACATTTTGAAACTGTTTCAAGTTCCCACCTAGAATAAGATAATTTAAGCTCTTTAATTTTGATGCAAATCATCCATTCCAGAATCTTAAGTGAGCTTTAGATCTTAGTTTCTCAAGTTTCAACTGAACTGAACTGTCTTTCAGAGGTTTATAAGTACAGAGGCTAAACACAGGATTGATGGGACTTATGATGGACACATTTCAGGCACTGCACTGGGTTGACTGTTTTGGTCCATCACATGTTAGCGCCACTGGCAGGGAGTGGGCATTCCCTAGTTTTATAAACACACACACGTCGCTAACACCACAGCAATACCTGTAAGATGAATGATGTAATGGTTTAACACACACTTCCTGTACAGTTTCTCTTCCATAACAGCATCCCTTAAGATACATAAATACTGAACACACACTGTACAAAGGAAGCTCACAAGTTGCACAGCTGGTCAATGACAGATTTCATTCAACAACCAATGACCTCACGTTTGGCACGAACGACCACAGACGCTGAGAAACCGCAATGGCTTGTCTTTACGATTTTTAACGATTTATCCAAGCTTAAAATGCTGCAGTCCTGAATGTCTCAGTGGCTCTACAAGACGTTACTCTGTGTCCAAAATCTAGCACAGGAAATAACATTCATCTTCATTACTCAATTCAAATATTTCCCAGGTCAGGATATGTGCATATGTGCAAAAGCGCATTAATGAGCGCATCTGTGCGTCTATCGTCTTTATAACACGACCGTCTTGGGCTCAAAAGGTAACAAATCTATCACTGTGTTTCTTCAGAGGAGTAAGAGAAGACTGGAGAATGCATTAACTGAAAAGACTGGCACCAACTCGAGACAAATCCGCAGACCATATCGAAAAATAGAGCGCACAGTTATCTGTGCTACCATTTATCAAATGGCACGTGAAATAGGTCAACATAAACACTCCGATAACACAATACATAACACCCATCTAGATGGAAGCAATAAAGCACAGGAGATATCACTGACACCACATTCAGCTCAACAACTTCAACAGAAGCAGACCACATAGAGCCAGTTACAAACTGATGATTTATGACAGCCAATAAGAAACTCAAAAACCGTCTCGTCGTATTTGTAAAGTTGGAACAGTGAGCAGGGCTGAATGCCAGTTCCTGTGTGTCTTCCTGCCCCTTCACAAGATGTAGTTTGTTCTGAGGTTCCACAGTATTTTGTGGTTCCACACTAATGACTGATCCAGTCCAAATTACGAGATTCATTCTGCTGAAGTCTTTAAGATGCCACTCAGCCCACCACAGCCGTTACTAAATTACAGTCCAGCACAGAACTGAGTCTTTGCTTCATTTCAAAGCGAGAAGACCCATGGCCCATTGCAGAAAATGAAGTAAACATAAGACCACAACCTGATGTGACCCAGAGTGAGTATTGACCACGTTTCAAAGAGTTCTATGCATTATAAAGAACTGGCTTTTATACATGGCAGAATGTATTAAGTTCTTTGTGGGAACTAAACTTGAATTCGGTCCTTTATCATGTGCAAATAATTGGTACACATATTCTTCTAAAACACAATGCAAGGCATGATAACATTTAAAACTAACTAGTATCTGTTTTGTTACTAGTTCTTATTTTCTAGTAAATAATCCAATAGTGACTAATATATACTCTATTTGTCACTAGTAGGACCTTATTGTTCATTAGATAGTACTTTAATTAGATAATAGTAGTTTCTATTCAGTTACATTGTTCATTAGAAACAAAATGTAGAACTATAATATTACTTTTCTAGTCTATAGTCACCATCCCAATTCACAAAACTTGAATTAGGTACTTAAAACAAAATCTCAGTCTGGCAAACTACATCTAAAGCTAATCTAATAAGCAAATCTGTCATTAGTTGACATATTATTACATTGGCTGCGTCTCTGGTGGAGTGATATATGGCAAAATATTATCATATATGATAATTGACACTACCAGATAAAAGTTTCCACACACCTGTCTGAATTTCTGATGACCTCAAAAGCCTTTTTATCTAAAGTATTAAATTAAAATTTTTTAGATTTAATTAGTTTTAAGATAGTAATTGTCTATTCATTATTTTTTTATTTAGTAAAATTATTATTATTTTTTTTTTAAATGGTTAAATCAGACTAAGACTTCCTAACCAAGCCAGGCATGTGTACAAATCTTGTGAGTTTGAACTTACAACCTTTTCTGGTAGCATCTTTAACCAACTCCTCCATGATCAACACAGTTGTACAAGATGCTGAAATGTATAGAACCATAAGGCAAAAACTTACCAACACAAGTGCCATCAGCACCAAGTGTATATCCGAGAAGGCAGGGAGTGGACCGGCTCACTATTGGGTAGCTCGGACCAGGGCCTGGACCAGGACCTGCTCCCACAGGAGGACCGTTAGGGATGAACGGTTCAGGATATCCAAGTGATCTGTCAGGGTAGGACTCTTCAGGATAGGAAGGCTCAGGGTAGGAGCGTGGGTTGCTGCGGGAGTAAGATTGGGAGTAGAGTCCACGGGGGATGCACAGATATCCACCGTTCTGATTTACGCACTGCATGTCACCCCGACAGGGGTCTGGCAGTGTTCGGCATTCATCAACATCTGAAAGTATATGTGAGAAATGCCATTAACAGCTGTATTTGAAATACAAGTTCTTGATGAACATAATAATATCATGACAGCTGATATGCCACTAACCGATACACTGTCTGGCACGACGGTCATAAGTAAATCCATCTGTGCACGACTGGAGAAAAATAGGGATTTCATAATCAATCCAGTAGATAAACAACATTTTATAGAGTTCATTCTGTGCACCAAGAAGGTTTTTTGAAGTAGTTTGGCATTACTATCAGTAGAACGTTTCTGTGTACTTAAGAAGTACAACAGCACCGGAAAAGCAAAGAAAAAGTAAAACTAATCAAAAAAGAACAAGAGAGGCACTCTTATATGACACACATCAAAAAACAGTGGTAAGCTTGAATGACTCAAGGACAAAAAAACAAACAAACAGAAAATCACTTACCTGACTTTTCCCAGAGTGAATGCAGCATATGATACATATTAAAATTGACAACATTCTACAAATAAAAAAACAAACAAAATATGTCAGTAAATCATTTTGAAAAAACATTGAAATTCTTCAAGGGTTCAATCACTGACAAGCACCAAATGCTCACTCAAAACCAGGAATATCAACAAAAAAATTTGATTATTTTTGCGAATTTATTATGATGGTTGACATAATCTTTTAAAGTACTATGAAAATGATAATATTTTCTAGTAAAAATACAATATTGGCTAATTTGTCACTAGTAGAGTCTTGTTTATTAGATAGTTCTTATTCCAACAGTGATTAGTACATATTTATTACATACTAACACTTATTTATTTGCAACTAGTTACCATCCCAATAGTGACAATGTTAATAGTAATATTACTAGTAATGCAAAACACAGTTGATGTTTCTATATTAACAAAGTTTTTACATTAGTCCAACTCAAAATAAGTTATACAAGATTCAACTACCTTTTTTTAAAAGTCAGTTTAATGTAATTTAAGTTGAAATTACTTAAACATCCAAGTTTATTGTACTTAATTTAAGGCAGCAACTTTATTTTAAGAGTTGGCATATACTAGTCTTTAATAAATAAACTAGATTATTAACTACTGGAATAGTTACTAGAACTAAGAAATGAACCACAAATCCCCAATGGCAAATTAGCAACTTGTCACCAGTAACAATGGAATATTTAATTGTCACTACTGGCATGGAGACATAGCAAATTAATTAGTAGGCTATTATTGACTAATTGAATAAATCCCACTGGTATCAAATGAAAAGTCAATGTAGGCTACTAGGCTAGTCAATATAGGATTACTTAGCAAATCATAAATAAGTGACATAAGTCAGTTGTAAGTAATGTATGGTAAAACGGCTTGCCATAAAGCACCAGCTGACTAATTAAACTCACCTTTTGTTGGTCGACCAACTCAAGCCACGTAGTTCAAATAACATGTTTATGTGGATCTTGTGGTTCCCCTGGAAAGAACGTCACACCACCAACCCGTAAACTCCTCGCAATAGGAAAAGAGTTGATCTTTGTGGCTTTACTACCTTTACGGGCTCGCTGGACCCAATGCGCAAAATGAAGTGCCCAAAGCGCCCCCTCCGCGTACGCGCGTTCACTTGAATGTCGAGACACTTGGACTTGGCTTTGGTCACCCGCTGCGGCCGCCCTGTCGACCGAAGGCAAGAACGTGTGAGAACATTGACCAATAGTAAGAGGAGGGTCCTACTATATACAAAAAATTGAAATCTTGCTGTATTTCTCCGCACTCGCCCACTCCACGGATTGTTTAGCAATGCAAATAAACGGGCCCCCAGAGCACTTGGCCAACAGCTGGATCCCATCAAAGATAGACAGCCCCCTTTGGAACGAAAGCGCGCACAGGGAGCTGCCACAGACTCAAACCGAGAAGGAAGACGTCAACGAGGAAAACCGAGCAAAGAATCTATAAAACGACGCATATTAACTTAAATTTAGAAGGAGCTACTGTAGGCTACATACTGGTGTCGAGTCATTACGTCCGGGGTACCCCATTAACCATTCACTATTAAACAGAGTAGTTTAGGCTAAAAGTAAAATAGAACAGTAACCTAACGAAACACAAATATTAAAATTTAATGTAAAGCGATGTCAGGGCAACATATTTTGGACCAAAGTAAGTCAAAACGAAGGCTAGGGCCCTTTAAGTTCGCGCAACACACACACACACACACACACACAAACAAACTGAGTTTGATTAAGTAAGTCAAAAACAGAGCACGCATTTATGAAATAAACAATTTGCTCTCGCGCTTGCCGGTGCGACAAGTGTTAGTGGCGGGTCGATAATAATTTTCACTTGTAAACATTAAAAATGTACATATCACAATAGCATTTATTATTTTTTTAATTAACAAACATAGCTGACATATAGCGGTGTTAGTGAAATTAATATAGAAATTAATATAAAAAGTTCACTGCATCGTGGTGATTGAACAGCAGACCATAACCACAGTGACACCTTGACCTGCATAGCTATTGCCTAGTGTAAATATGCTGAAATAACCTTGTAGGCTACCGCTAACCTTTGAGCTGTAACACTCGGCCCACACACTTGACTGGAAGGCTGCACATACACAGTCAAACTTTGTTTTTATTGTATCCTTTTATATCAACTACTTTGCTTTTGCTTTTGTCAATTGATTAATTGGGTTTAGAGTATGTTTGGCAGCATCTAGCAAGCCAGATGCGGACTGAATTCAGCGGGGAAGACTGCTGGGAGACTGAGACACTTTATCAGAGCTTTTTGGCATGCATAAAGGAAAGAAGATGGAGTCAATGGTCACATCACCAGGCAGCACACTGCCACACTCGAAATAAACTCAACAGTTTCAACAGTGAACTTGGCCAGTAGGTTTACTACAGTGTGGCAGAAGAGGAAAAGTTTTTCGAGAGTTACATCAGTTAATAGTACAGTGGGCCATTAAATGCATCAGTGATTTTACTGAACATTTCTTTAATGACATTCATTAGACTCTGAAATACAAATATTTTCAGGCTTGAGGTGTTCAACGCCTGCCAGATTAACACACCCTCTGGGCAAAAGCCCATTTGGGTGGAGATCTTGAGATATAAAAAAGGTTTAGACTTGATCTGACGCTGATAAAAAAGACAGCAGAGTTATGACGGTTCAAATGTACACAATCTAACAGCGGGAAAAATGGCTGCAAGGAATGTGGGAGGCTGAAGCAGGTGTTCCCTGGTGAGGGCAGGGTTATTTTGTCTGGCTCTGTGAGTGCTGTGTGAGCAACGTTCACATTAAAATCTGACACCTGCTTACATTCACTATGTCCAACACCTTGAGTGTTTCCACCATAGTGCAATGGATTTGCTTCAGAGCACCACAGATACTTTCTAGAATTCAAATGTGCCATTACAGCAAAGTAATTGTTTACATGGTGTATGTTTGTATGAAATAGCAGTAATACAGCTGCGTGTGCTGTATTTAAAACATTGCAACATAATACACCATGATAACTGTCAAATAAATCCCTCAAATCATTACTTGCACTATTATTTTGAGTCTCTTATGCTCATGAAGTTTAAATTTTTTTTTGATCCAGTTCAATATTTTAAAAAGTAATTTATTCCTGTGATGGCAAAGCTGAATTATCAACAGCATCTGCTGCATTATAATATGCTGATTTGGTAATATTTCTTATTAATTTCATAGTTAGAAACAGTTGTGCACATGAATGATTTTGTGGAAAACATCATACTTGTTTTTGAATTCTTTGATGAATAAAGTCCTTAAGAACATCATTTATTTGAAATAGGAGTTTTCTTTTGTGATAATGGAAGTCTTTACTTTACTTTCGATCAATTTAATGCATCCTTGCTGAATAAAGCAAGCAATATTACTAGCAAAATAATTAATTTCTTTAAAAAACAAAAAATAACATACTGACCCTGAACTTAAGAAGGTAGTTTATGTATACCAGTGGCCAAAAGCGATGTCCGGCCTACAAAAAATTGGCATCACCCTTTATTCAAATATCATTAAAAACTTGTTAAACGTTAGGTTTTGCGTAAACATTTGGTTTTGCATAATTGTGCTTGAAGTCAATTGTTTTATTTGTGATAAAGCAATGAAACACGCCAAATTCCAAACATGCAAAAACAAGATAGAACCAACAAAATATTAATAACTGATAATGTTGTAGTCAATGTATGCAGTTTTTTCTTTTTTCTTCATTTTTTCTTTTTTTTTTTGCATAGTAGAACAAATCCTGTAACCTGTTTGCATAGTACAATAAAACCGCTTTTCTTTTTTTTTGCCAAATAATTTGGTCAGATAAATACATTGACCAAGTTTAGGGTTTTATTCTTCCCTCGTATTTAAAAAAATATAAACATTTTCCTCATATTTTGGCGATTGAATCAAACTTGTAGGGTCATTTAAACACATCCCCTCCAGACTTCATTTTTGGCCACTACTGTGTATCCACAACTGTATGTCAATATCAATGTAGATTTAAACTGGTAAAATGTTCCAAGAATCTACGCACCAGATTACAGAGAACAGACAGCTGTATAAGACGCGGTTACACTACAATTGGAATTCCAGACAGGGTTTTCCCTGGAGACATATTGGGAAAGATGGACATTCCCTTTTGAGGTTAATCTGGTCTGATAATGCCCTACACCACTGCCTCCATAAGGACTTTTAAATTACAGCCTTGCGATTACATAGTCTGCAGGAGAAAAAAGAAAAAACAGACACAAAAGATCAACAAACTCCTGTAAGTCTTGTAGAACATATGGATATACAATTTCAGGATTAGATGATTAGCTAATTAATTACCAAACAGCTAGAGTTCCTTTTGCATAGTTATTATGAGTACTAAATTTATAACTAAAAAAAAAAAAAACACAAGAGTGAAAACAGAAAAATGCAAATATATGTAGAGAAGAGTTTATTCTGCAGAAAAGAGAAACACTGTTGTTAAATATCACTTTCATGAGCCATCTTTCAAAACTTCAAAAGGATTGATCAACTTTAAATAAACACCAGCGCAAAACGTATAAATGTATCCTAAATCTAAATAATCAAGTGCACCTAACTGTTATGAAAGATATAGTAACCAAAAAGAGATTTACTAAGGCCATTTTCTCTATTTAAAAAAAATCCACTTTATATTAGGCCTCAAAGAAATATTTGGTTTGAACCCATTAAATTACGGGTCCGCTGTTTTAATCTATTAACACCACTTTTTAAATGTACATGTCATTTTTACACTTTAATCCTCTCATTCCTTCTTATACTTCCATTATGTGTGCAATATTTTTTTTCCAAATTGTATATACATAATCTATCTTTCTACCTTAGAAAGAAATCTGAATATTGCAGATACATTTTAGCTTATCCCCACTGCATAAGCAGTGAAAAATATGATGATGATCGATGTACAAATAAATAACATAACTGCACACTTGTACTGCATGGGAGCATGTGTAGCAGTCTAAATCCAGGATCAAATGTCACTTCTTGATTAACTGTTATTGTACCTGCCACACCAAACGGCCAACCATTCATGGCACTCAAAACGGGAGGATTTTGAAAGAGTAGGTAGCGTTTTTGCAGAAGTGGGAAAGGTTTAATAAATCCATTTGTGTAGTGGATGCCAGACAGCATCAGAGAGTCTCTCAACACACTAGAAAAACATTAAACACCTCTCTTTGTCTAAAAATGAGACTCTGAATGTTTGCACGACATTAAATAAATGTTGGGAGAATGTCACAAATATTTGATAATGTAATCTTACTCAGTTTGCAAACTGAATTTGATTCTGTCAAACTTAGGACTCAGTTTAGTCAAATTTAACGAGCACGGGCAGCCCTTAGATGCTTTATCTTTTTCATTCTAATGGCAATCAGCCATTTTAGTAAATATTTGAATCCATGACATGGCCCAGTTTCTGTTCCATCTGGAACATAGTGTCCTGATAAGCTTAAGTGCTCTGAGTGGCAGTACAGGTGGACAATCACTGCTTGAGTAAATCTTTCAGCACGGCCCCACCGCTGGACTCAGCTGACACAGGTACAGGTGTGAACGTTGGCAGGGCGTTTGAGATGGGCTTCATAAGCAGGTGTCCCCCTGCTCCTGCAGTGCTGCCTGTACCTGCGGGATTGAGAAGGGGTACGGCAGCAGAGCGGGGCGCCAGGAAAGGGTTTGAATCCCCAGTGCGCTTACCTGGGCCTGAAACACCTGAAAGAACATGATCAGCGTTAGAAGTGATCACAAATATACAGGCCTGTTCACACAAAGAATGATAACTGTAACGTTGACACCGTTTACACGAAGGCCTTAGTCCACACTAATACGGTTTCATTCGAAAACACATTTTTTTCTCTCCGTTTTGGCCTTCCGTCCACACTGAGACAGCGTTTTATGAATGAAAATGCTCTCAAAAAGTGGATACATTTGAAAACACAGTTTTTCACGTTGTAGTGTGGACTGTCAAAACGGAGGTATTTAAAACCGATGATGTCAGTTTAGTCATGACGCATATTGTACCAATAGATATTCATGTTTGTGCCTGTTATGTGCTATTCACTTTCACACGATTACTAAAATATATTACTTTCGCACACTCTTCATATCACAGTCCTGCAAAGATGACAGAAAATGTACTCACATTTGCTGTCCTGCGGCAAAACATGAGAGCAGTTGCATTTTAGACCAAACATATGATGACTGAGCGCGACCCATTCACCATCAGTGAATGGTAAGATATTGTGCTAAATAAAATAATCCTTCCAGAAGAATTGCGCGATAACTTTATTATTTATTTTTTATTTATCTCAGTGAACTTTTACGCATGTGCAGTAAGGTGAATATAATAACGTTATCAGGCGTTTTCCAAAAGTTTCTAATCCACACTGAAACGTCGGAAAACGCTAGTGTGGACGGAGAGTTTTTAAACGAAAACGCCGTTTTCAAGTGTATCCGGATTAATGTAAACGTAACCTAAGTGCATGCTGTAGCTGTCTGTCGCTTTAAGAGCTCATGCTCTTTAAAGATAGATGGATTTTGATTGGCTGTCAATGTTTCTATCGTTCATCAGAAGGAAAATAAAGCATTCTGAAAGCATTTTTAACAAAATCGTTCCTCTGTGTCGGTATTGTTATAGCAGTAGTGTGGATTTCCTTATTCTCATGGAATTATAATGATTATTAAAACTTTATAGTTATTGTCCTTAGTGTGAATAGGAGATTCAAATATAGATATTCATGCTATAGCTGACAAATGGTCTATATTATTTTGTCTGAATAACTTTGAATATTAAAAATCTGTAAAAATTGAACATAAACAGTGTTACTTAGGTAAACTTACTCAAATCTTTAAAAATTACCTTTAAAAGTAAAAATAGGGGAAATTATCATGCACATTTAAATATCCAATACTGGCTGATACCGATCCATTAAAAAATAAACTTGCACATAAGCCAGTACCAATAAAAAAAAAAAAAAGAAATAACCGATATGGTACCAATGTATCGCACATCCCTATCAGAGATGTTATACCTGATGCAGGTGTGTTAGCAGTACTCCGGCCAGGTGGGGGCGCACTCAGGGGCTTGATGTCATAAACAGGCAGTTTAGGTGCAGGGAGTGCAGGAGTAGACTCTACTTGCAGGAACTTCACGAACATCTCAGAGAAGGACTTTAAACACAGACAATAGTGTAAGTGGAAGATGCACTTGTGTAATAATGTATGTGTGCATCCATTAGCATGTGTGCCCACCGAATTAAGGTTTTGTGCATGTGTAGGCCTTTGGGGGGTGTTGGGTACACTCTGAACGGCTCTGCCTCCCAGCCAACTCGAGACCCATCCGGTCATCCCACTCTTGCCCTCTTCTTGTAACAACTGCAAAAAGAGATGTCATAAGTCAGTTAGTCAGAGGGAGTGGTTACGTGTGTGCCATCTTTGGTTGTGTTTCAGAGAATTGTATTTTTCACCTCTCACTTAAACAGGATAACTGTACAAAGTTCAGCGAAATACTGATACAGAAAAAAAAACACTGTCCTCAGAGCACTCAGACTAGAGCAAAAGAATGCTTTATTTTAAATAAAACCACTGGATCAGGCAGACCGGGAATATTTGTAGCCTTTAGAGTAGTAAACAAAGAGGTCTTGAGTGGAAACTTAAACTTAATGTGTAGCATAAAAAATGTGAAGGTGTAGGGAGGAGTGGAGAAAGAAAATATGGGTTAAAATGGAAAGTGGACTGTGTGACCCAGAAAAACACACACACACACACACACACACACACACACACACACACACACACACACACACACACACACACACACGCACACGCACTCACGCACACGCGCACACACAATTACTTTCCTTCTCTCTCTTTCTTCTCTTGGGGCTGTTGGGTAATTCTGCTCACCACTTACTGAATAGTTGGGAGTCTCTTCTGCCAGACCCCAACCTACTTCTATGGGATTGTGGGTAAGGAAATGCTTTAGGTGCAGGATTGGCATGGGCCCATCATCTAATTCAGTATTTGTCCTTCTCCCAGGCAGTCTCTCTCTTTCTTCCTCTGTAACTCCTGATTTCTGCCTACTGTCTGTTCATCTACTATTGCTTACTCAGTATATTAATGAAACAATTAAATGAAAAAGGTTAATTAAGAGTATGAAGGGACACAAAATGCCAGCCAACTCTTATCATGCAAAGTCAGATTCTAAACAAAGTAACTTTTCCCACTTGAAAATTACACCTCTCGCATTAGGTCAAGCCCAACGCAACCTCTGCGGAAGTTAAAGGGCCCTATCTCAGTGGCCACACTCTCTCCTGCTCTTCTTCTGGTTGCTTTTTGTGTAAGACCTCACTTGGTCCCGGAGCCAGCGCACCCGTGCCGCCAGGGCCTTCATATCAAGCCATGTCATAACTTTCCTTTCTCCCGACAACGACAGAGTCAGGCTAACATCGCAAGTTTGTCATTTCTTCATTCAACCCAAAATATCTTGATTGCAACTTGATCATCATCAAACTACTCAAACATCAAGACTTTCTCCGGAGACTGCTTACGGGCGCTCGTTCGACAGCTAAGGCATTGGCTTAGTTGGCAAGTATATCGTACATTTAACTCACTAAACAGAGTTTTAGCATAAGCTTGTATAACGTGGTAAACTGACACCTTTCCATAGCTTTCATTCATTTGCTTTCACTCTCCATTTACCCATGTATGCGTGATTTTGTGTATGTGTTTGTTTAGGCTAGTTATGTATTTGTGATTTAGTTAAATCAAACTTTTGTGCATATTCATGCTAGTATTGATTCTGTGGTCACTGCTTGCAAGTCCCTTTAATGATGCGATTACAGCTACGTGCTCTTGAGAAGCACGAAAGAAAGAAAGTTATTTTTCTGTGGCCACAAAAAAATAACCTTTCTGAGAGTTGATAGACGATTAATACTGAGTGTTCACTGGGTGAACAGGTTCATTGATTGTAATATTAATTCTGCTACATCAAGTTAATTCTATTAACTGATCCAAATATTTATAGGCTAATTAATTACAATTACTTTATACTAACTATTATATCAATGATACTAAAAAAACACTGAGCAATATGGCAAATTAGATCTTAGTTTCAGCAAAATCATATTCAGTCTGATTCCATTCTGGTATGGAACAATCCAATTAAAGGGATAGTTATATTAAAGGTCCAATATGTAAGAATTTTGTAATAAAATATCCAAAAATCACTTGCACAGTGTGATATATTTCCTGCAGTTGTGTACTTACAATATCCCAAAAGTCTCCAAAGATTTTTTATTTCAGAGAAATTCCAATTTTAAATAAGTGGCCGTCCCAGAAAAAAATGTCGCCTGTCAATGACGCAATATCCGCGCTATCCTCGTTTTCCACTCGTACTGTCATAGCCATGACGTAACCATGGCGACAGACGTGGACAACTGTGTAGTGAGTAATGTTTAGCGGCACGCAGTTCTTGTTTCGTTCAAACATAGACCATGGCAAGCAGACTTTGGGACAAACAAGGAGAACTAAAATGAGGATCAATATCAGCGTGGCGTTTTTGAGATGCCGAGAGCTAGCGTCCGAGACTGACTTCCACTCGACAGAGAGCTAGCGTCCGTGACTAATTTGTACTTGACAGATCTTCACGAGTCACGACTTCACAGCTTTATTAGACAGGTGAGCAAATGTACATAAAACAAATCAATGTTATAACGTTAGCTCGACATGATGAAATGTTAGAATATGGTCAGTATGTTATTCTAATGTTGATCTAGCTGCTAGTTTCGAACTAACACATAGAATAACATTATAGCTTTCAACACACATTTAAAAGCCGTTTAGTGTGATAGTGTAACATTATACCAAGTGAAACAGCGCTGCGTTACCTCACAAGTTTAATTCGTCTAATGAACTGACCTGTGTGAGTAATCCAGCACTTGCGTGTAGTTCGAGGATGAAATGTCCTTATTCCTTTATATCAGCGGGACTCGCGTGTGATATCTTATTAGCAATCGTGACCTGCTTCATACCACTGTAATGTTAAAAAACGTGAGTGTTTTCACTCATCCATAAACATTATTAGATCCATCAGCTTGACAGCAAGTCCCATCATTCAGCTCGTCACTGCGTCATAAACATACGCCTTTGTAATTGTTGGAAACTGCGCCCTCTTGTGGCCAAAAAAGCTCCATATTGTACCTTTAACAGAATGTCCTGGCTTTTCCAAGCTTTATAATGGGAGTCAATGGGTATATTTTTTTGGAAGTCCATCAAAGTGCATCCATCCATGATAAAAGTGCTCGAAACTAGCCTGGGTTTCCCCTCCCGCCTTGCGCGCAGTGCGATTTTATTCACGCTGCTAGACAGCCTGGATTCCATGGACTAGATTTGCACCTCAGCTAGGGAACCAATCACAGAACAGGGAGGGAGCAGCAAGACGATGACGACATCTATGCAACACACCGAAGCAGTTTCTTAATATCTATGGATCCAACATGGCAGCAGACGCGAAGTTACCTTTCGATGCAGCCTTAGATATTGTTCTAAGTAGTTTACAACGCAAGTTTATTTAGAAAAAAGAGCAACTTTTCTGTCGCTCTACATACGTCATCTGGTATAATTGAAACGATTGGCTATGAGCTACGTACAGGCGCATTTGATAGACATTCATAGCACCCAATAAACAGCTCTGGGCATTCGTAAACCACGCCTCAAATACAAGAAAATGAACATGTGTTTCCCAGACCCACGTCTCAATGAGACTAGGGGCCCTATCTTGCACTCAGCGCACGATCTGAAACGCAAGTGTCAAAGCGCAAAGCGCAAGTAACTTTGTGGGCGGATCCCGGCGCTGTTGCTATTTTCCCGGCGGGATAAATGCCTCTTGCGCCTGGCGCAAATCTAAAAGGGGTTGGTCTGAAGTAGCTTCATTATTCATAGGTGTGGTTTGGGCGTAACGTGAAATAAACCAATCAGAGCGTCATATCACATTCCCTTTAAGAGCATGATGAACGAGGTGCGCTTGTTCCATGGCGCAATACTATTATAACGGCGCATTTACCAGCAGCGCTTCAGAATCGGTTCACAGCCGAGGAGATCGATGTTCTCGTCAGGGCCGTAAAAGAAAGAGAAGTGGCATTGGAGATGGGACAAACCCACCCAAATTAGCTTCGGTTATACATGCATATAATAATTTGGGTAAATATGTAGGCCTAAGCTTTATGCCTATTTTTCCGATCGTCATGGACACAACACATTAATACTGTGAAGCTGCTTTGATACAATCTCTATTGTGAAAAGCACTATATAAATATACTTGACAACAATGATTTCCCTCGTGTTTTAATATTTTTCCTTATAATAATGTATAATTTGCAAAAAGGAAAATGCATCTGTGTAGATGAGAGAATCATCTACAGTGTATGCGCGTTGTTCACACTCTGTATTATGACCAAGCACGCGTGCTTAAAATAGCATCTGAATGTACGCGCAACGCGCCAATGACTTTAGACTAGGTTTTTTCTGGTCAGTGGCGCAATTGTTTTCTGGAACTGCAAAATAGCATGAGGGAAAGTTTGCGCCGGAACACGCCTCCTCTTTGCGCTGAACCACCCCGGGGAGCGCAAGTGTATTTCTTAGTTAACCGACGTTTGTCTGTGGAGGGAAAAGTCCGCTTTGCGCGGGTGCAAAATAGGAATGATAAATGCGTCGGTGTACAAAGTCAATTGCGCCGGGTGCAAGATAGGGCCCCAGGTCTGTTGTTAGCCAGGCTAGCTCGAAACAGCTCTGGCGGGTTAATAAATGTCTTCTGAAGTGAAGGGATGCGTTTGTGTAAGAAAAATATCCATATTTAAAACTTTATCGACTAAAATAACTAGCTTCCAGCGGACAGCCGTACGCAAGTCGACTTAAGCCAAAAGACTAACACTTGAACTTTAGGCACAAAAAAAAAAAAAAAAAAAAAAAAAACGTTGCCCAGCCATGTTTGTTTGAACCGCGAGAGGCGTAAAAGCTTACGCTACTCCTACATCCTACGTCATACTCATACGTTGTCAAGTGTTACTCTTTTTTTAAATAAATTTTCATTTTTGGGTGAACTATCCCTTTAATTCCTAATTCCCATTTCCCCCCTCGCTGAAGTTTCACTCAGAAATATGAGACATTATGGAAGTAAAAAGGGAAGGAAAAAATTCCATACAGGAATATCCTTTGAGGATAGTGGCTAAAAGAAAATAAAAAAATAAGCTACATCCTGCTTTATCATTAGACCTGATCTGTCCTAGTTATTGTGAAATTCACCCCCACCAGGATCAAAACGGAAAAACAGATATAATTTTTTTTTTTTTTTAAACAGCCCTATTAAGCAGTCAGCCAACTGAATGTGGTCATATGCGTGCAGGGTTTTTGGGGATGCTGACATGTCATTTAGCACAGGCTGGAAGAGCAGAAGTCTCTCTACCCTGATTACCAACGAAGGCTAAACGCAACTTGAAGTCATCCTTCAAAGAACTCAAAACAAGAACCTTTTTCAACAAGACCAGCGTGTGCAGCTCGAGGCTAGTGCCAAATTAAACACATGAGGTAAGATGAGTGGAAAAATCTTTTTAACATCTGATAAACATCCTCAATGCTGACATCAAACATGAAATAGTTGTAAAAAAAAATTTAAAAAAAAGGAGTTAGGAGGTCAAATATTAAATCCACACTTGTTTAACCACAAAGTTTCAGAGGTGAGATGAGGTCTGGAGCAGAGCCACATTTGAGACTGATGAAAAGTCAAAAGGAATTTTACAACAAGGATAGGAGGAGGAGGAAATGAAAAAAAGTGAAGGAGGCTGCTCCTCCTCTTTGAAAAATTTAACATAACAATATTCACTGAATGTGAATCCAAAGGCACGTGCACATTTGCATTTGTAAAGACGAATACATTAAAAAAAAAGTGAATGCAAAAGGGAGGATAAAAAGAAATGTACATGATGAGAAGCAGAGAGCGCTGACCTACCTCGCCCACCTCATCTCGGTCCAACCCAAGCACATTACCCATAAGCCTCAGCACCTCCGAGCGCTTGTTTCGGGGGGTATGAAAATAGCCCATGTAAAGATTCTTCATCAGAACCCTGTGTCAGCAATTAATGATGTTAGATGATTTTTCACAGGAACACCCTTTTGAAAATATTTTGATCTAAATATATATGAAATATGTTTCCAATGCAGACTGTGTTTTGGACTCACTTATCCACTTTGCCTTCGGTGGTGTTCAGGAGGTTCATCAGTTTCCTCTGAGCCTCTTCCAACATATCCTGTCTCACATCCACTGCAAAACAGACACAAGCACAGGTTTGAGTATTAGGTGTTATTTTATCCTTCATTGCTGTCACAGTTTGGGTCATGAGTTATGGCTAATTCATAAAACCAACACCTTAATAAAGAAATAATTTACTTTGCTAATGTCTGGCTTCTATCAGATATGTCTTTGAATTTTATACACACACACGATTGTGTTTTCATGTTTTAAATTCAAAAGGGCTTTAGGGTCAGTAAAAGAATTTACGAAATTAATACTTTTTACTATAGACTGGAGTAATGACTGTTTTGCTTTGCCATCACAGGAAGTGCTATTACACATTTCACAAAGTTGCTGTCTTTATTGTAATTTTGATCAAATAATTGCAGCCTTGGAAACCATAAGAAACTTCTTTCAAAAACATTAGAGTCAAAAATAATTACACCACTTAAGTTCCTTAAGTTACAAGTACTATAAAGTTACAAGCCACCAGCAAGTCTTTTATTTCTAGCCAAAGTCAATTTTACCTGCACTTGGCGAGAGTTCATTTTGGACATTGTAAGATGCAGACAGAGCTTTCAGCAGAAGGTGTTATGACTTTGTTATCCATTAATGCAAACAGTCGAGAACAAGTGTTTGCATAGAACTAATAAGTATGTGTGTGCGCACCTTAACATAAACAGCAATAACAGTGGTATTGGGTAAAGTGTGTCTGGAAATGTTTCATGGAGTAATGACAAGGAAGTGTGAGAGTATGACGTGCTCTAAATGCCTTTATCACCAACACCCCTCACTGGTTCAGAAGGTTTGGCGGTTCGGCTCTTGAGAACTTTTTTCCTCTGAGACTTTACCTCCACAGACCACATGAACTCAGCGATAAGAGAGGGTGAGAGAGTTCCTGTCTGCGCTAAACACCCTGGAATGTCTGTCGGCTGCACTTGTGCTTTGCTAAGCAAAAATGAACCGTTCTCGATCATTCTGTCTACGTTCTCCTCAGTCGTTCTTTGACAGATGCAGTAAAAATCCCAGCGCTCATCCCTCACCTTCCTCTCCCTCTTAGACCGACTGCCCTGTATTGTTGATTTGGGGCTTGATACGGACAGAGAAGAAAGGGATGGCTGAGATAGAAAGGTAGGGTGGATGGAAAAAGAGAATCTTTGTCTACACACTTTGGCTACTGACATGCCATAAATATTGTCTCTGACAGAAAGGAGATGCGAAGGAATGCTAAACATCTATACCATCTACAGACCTGGCATCTCTCTCACAAACGCACACGTGTGTTTCTTAGTGTCTGCACAGATATTAATCAAACTTAAACCACTACATAAAGCACAGTCTCAAAGAGTCAAACATAATTTAATGGTACCTGATGTTCCTAGTCCTGTTGACATTCACAAGACTCTTCAGAAAAATGGTTTACAGTGCTACAAACCTAATCTCAGATCATGTGTCATGAGTTTTGTGGTGACTGAGCTTGAGACCAGTCTTTTTGCGGCGCACTCTACGTCTCAACATTTTATGGGATTATGTCTTGTGTAATAGATATATTATTAGAGCTGTACAGCACAGGATCATGAAGGTAACTGAAAGAAATGCAATAAAAATTAAGGCTGCGCCCCGACTAAAGATTTTTCTAGTCGACGATAATTAAATAAGCCATTAGTCGATTAGTTGCACATTTATGATATTAATTTAATTACTTAAATATATATGGTATATATGGAGGGGGGTGGCATTGGAAAATGGTTTGAGTTTTAGGGCTGAGAAAGATTATTATATGTAATATTGTTAAGATCGATCTACATTACAGAGAAATACTAACCCATAATAATGAGCATTTAAAATATAAATTAAGCACTCAAACACACACAAAGTTTGCCGCAGTGCACCAGCAAACGTAATGATTATGAATGTGTTGGGGGGAAAAAACAAAGGAGACTGTCTGGACTCTGAACATTTTAATTATTTATTAATAAACTAGTGTTTTCTGAGTTTTCTAGTACTCTGACTCATCTCCACAGTATAGTGGATGCGTTTATGGAGAGAAATACATGTTAATAAATTCTTAATTAGAATCAAATTGAATCAGGAAATAAATGCTGATACTCAGTGTTAGTTTATTCTGTGGTTAACATTAATGGCAATTTTTTTCTGTAGGTGTCTTATTCCTTGATCTCAGCTTAGTGCTTTTTAACCAGCGGACCAAAGGGGCCACAAGATTACTTAAATTGATTTGATTATACATACATATATATATATTTATAAAACGGTTAGTTCCAATCCTTGATTCTGATTGGTCAATAGCTGTGCTTTATTTCACGATAAAACACGGCTATGACCGCTTCACCCAATGGTTCTATGTATCACTACACAACACCCCTAGCAACCACTCTTAGCAACTTAAACAGATGTTTGATCTCATTGATATTGTTCATTTAAAGCTAGAGTAGAGCATTGTGAGAGATCGAGTAAGTGAGTGTAACGTTACCTGCATCCTTCAGGTCAGTCCTATATTCATAATAAAAAAAATGCGTTTGAATGTCCGCTGCGATATGTTGTCCTTTTAACAGTCATGGGGTTTTCCCGTGCATAACGTTAAGTTAGTCATCTGTCGCGTCTTCCTTCTCCGTGATCACATGTTCGAGTCCTTTCAAAAGCCTTCTCTACTGACTCACTCACTCATAAAGACAGTCTTTGCCGCCATCTATTGGCGAAATAATATGTAACTTCTGTTGCTGTTTACGGTCCGGGACTATTTTTTCCAGCGGAAGGAATGCTTATAGTGATTTTACTTCATGAAAGTTGCATAGAAACATCGTTTTCGGCTTTAATATTTTTATTGTGTGGCAACCGTTTTATAAAAGCAATAAGGTACTCGAGGCAAGTGCTGTATCGTGAATAAGTAACGGCTGAAGGGGTTGCAGGCACTCCGCTTCGCGTCGTGCCTAACAACGCCCTCCAGCCGTTACTTATTCACGATACAGCACAGCCTCTCGTACCTTATTGCTTACATACACTCACCGGCCACTTTATTAGGTACCCCATGCTAGTAACGGGTTGGACCCCCTTTTGCCTTCAGAACTGCCTCAATTCTTCGTGGCATAGATTCAACAAGGTGCTGGAAGCATTCCTCAGGGAGTTTGGTCCATATTGACATGATGGCATCACACAGTTGCCGCAGATTTGTCGGCTGCACATCCATGATGCGAATCTCCCGTTCCACCACATCCCAAAGATGCTCTATTGGATTGAGATCTGGTGACTGTGGAGGCCATTTGAGTACAGCGAACTCATTGTCATGTTCAAGAAACCAGTCTGAGATGATTCCAGCTTTATGACATGGCGCATTATCCTGCTGAAAGTAGCCATCAGAAGTTGGGTACATTGTGGTCATAAAGGGATGGACATGGTCAGCAACAATACTCAGGTAGGCTGTGGCGTTGCAACGATGCTCAATTGGTACCAAGGGGCCCAAAGAGTGCCAAGAAAATATTCCCCACACCATGACACCACCACCACCAGCCTGAACCGTTGATACAAGGCAGGATGGATCCATGCTTTCATGTTGTAGACGCCAAATTCTGACCCTACCATCCGAATGTCGCAGCAGAAATCGAGACTCATCAGACCAGGCAACGTTTTTCCAATCTTCTATTGTCCAATTTCGATGAGCTTGTGCAAATTGTAGCCTCAGTTTCCTGTTCTTAGCTGAAAGGAGTGGCACCCGGTGTGGTCTTCTGCTGCTGTAGCCCATCTGCCTCAAAGTTCGACGTACTGTGCGTTCAGAGATGCTCTTCTGCCCACCTTGGTTGTAACAGTTATTTGAGTCACTGTTGCCCTTCTATCAGCTCGAACCAGTCTGGCCATTCTCCTCTGACCTCTGGCATCAACAAGGCATTTCCGCCCACAGAACTGCCGCTCACTGGATGTTTTTTCTTTTTCGGACCATTCTCTGTAAACCCTAGAGATGGTTGTGCGTGAAAATCCCAGTAGATTAGCAGTTTCTGAAATACTCAGACCAGCCCTTCTGGCACCAACAATCATGCCACGTTCAAAGTCACTCAAATCACCTTTCTTCCCCATACTGATGCTCGGTTTGAACTGCAGGAGATTGTCTTGACCATGTCTACATGCCTAAATGCACTGAGTTGCCGCCATGTGATTGGCTGCTTAGAAATTAAGTGTTAACGAGCAGTTGGACAGGTGTACCTAATAAAGTGGCCGGTGAGTGTATATATATATTATTTATATTTATATATATAAATTATATTCTTATATATATATATATATATATATATATATATATATATATATATATATATATATATATATATATATATATATATATATATATATATTTATCTATAAATACATTTATATTTTCCTTTAAATAACTACTATTTATATTGAAATCAGAATCTTGAATCTTATAGAATCCCATAATAAATAACATTTAATTAAGCTACAGTCCATAGTTTTTCCTCTTTGTCACCATCTCTGTTCGAAATCTGCAATTGCAGTTATTTGCGGAATTATCAACTTTACGTGGGTTGTAAATCGGCATGAAACAGCGCGGATGAACACAATGTTTTGAGGCGAGTGCTGTCAATCACCGCGCTGTGTGGATACTGTCATTCAGAATCACAGATTCACATTTTGAAAGTTTGACTAACATAAGAATTTTCATCGGAAAATATCTTCTGAAAAAGTAAGTAACATCCATTTTTGTTCTGATCAACTAAGGGGGGAAAAAGCATTCGACATGTTAAGCGATCGTTAGATTTAATCAGCGCGATTTACAGCAACCGTGCAAATTATAGCCTACTTTGTTCTGAAATTGTTCATGTTAACAACATCAGCATTGCGTGACTAACGTTGCATTTAATGTGTTTTATTACCTGTGTAGTTCAGAATTCATATTCTCCATAATAGCTAAACGAGAAAGGCACAACAAGGAAACTCCATAACTGTGTGAATTAAGAAAACAGTGGTACTGTTACAAGATTGAACTATTGAAATGTCTTACTTGTTAAGCAGAAAAAGCCGTCTCTTCTTCCGTTTTGAACCCCTTCAAAACACGCAGTTCACGCACCTTCGATGTTTAAATCCTTGTGTTCGCATGAGACGGTTCATTTCTTTCTCTTTCTCTAGCCACCTTAAATCCGAAGTACGAAGTCTTTTGGGTTTCATAACTGGTGAATCTCCAGTTGACACTGATGATTGTTGTTTGGATCTTGAATTATGTAAAGTGCTGCGAGAAAAGCCTATACATATCTACATCTCCTCACGCGCAGTATAGCCGGCGAGCCGAAACACCTTCACTATGTGTACGGATGTGACGTAATGACGCAAAGACATGCTCGAATTTCCCGCGGAAACCCACCAGTACCACTGGAATTAAAATCATTATTACAAGCTAACCGTTTTGAATCTAGCTATGGCAAGCAGATAGATTTGAACACTGGCTGAAGATGTTTTTTTTTAAATAATTATTTTGGATTATTTTTTACTTAAAAAAGTTGCGGACAGCAGCTTTAATTAGTATGGCATTGCTCCCAGTTTTTGTTAATAAAGTTTGAAAATAACCACTCATTGTCAAATTTACAGCAGAAATACAAGAGGGATTCAAATCTTCAAATATTGTGTCGGACCACTGGGGCCTTCAAGTCAAAAGGTTGAGAAGCACTGCCCTTGTTACACAATGAGGTGAAATGCTGAGATGATTTTTTAAGAAAGTTCTCCAGCACTGATTTCAACATAGTCATTCAGTTGATGACATACTGTCTCACCTTGTTTCTTCAGATCTTCTATCTGTTCCTCTTTGAGGTCCAGCTGATCAGTGAGGCGGGAGGCAGATTCGAGAGCTGCGTTCGCTTCATCCAGGTTTATCTAAGATTACACACACAGACATTGAGCAATGATATCAATACTTGTGTCAAGCAGAGTGCAGAAAGGACAGAGGTTTGAACTGACTTGCAGAGCGGCAGCCTGATCCCCAAGATGTTCAGCTTTATTTCTCCACTCTTCTTTCTCTCTCTTGTATTTTTCCAGTTCTGCTGAGTACATGGCTTTTTCTTCTGTAAAGAGAGATGCAGATGTCTAATTTGTTCAGGATTGAAGACTTATTGCAGATCTTAAGTCTGCAGATCCCTCTTAATTCAAACATTTTAAAAAAGGAAAGAAAAAAAAATCTGAAAATGTACACTCTAATCAACATTTGTAATTGCTTTAATGGTCATCATTCCATACAAGAAAAACTGCTTCATAAATTATACCAAAAATGGAATAGCAATAATAGTGTACACTCTTGCCTTGTTGAAACTGTTCTAGCACCATCTGGAGGTTAGAAAGTGACACTGCATACTGGTTGACCTGATCCTGAGTGGAACGGAGCTGAATTAGTGCTTCATCTCTTTGTCTGACAGCACCATTTAGCTGCTCCTGAAGAGACTCCACCTGCAGGCTTGCCTGCTGACTACATACATGCACACACATAGAGACATTGGTGAGGCCTTAACAGGGCTCTCAAGTTTTGAGTGACATCCACCATTATTTAGGAAAATTGGTATTCATGAACATTGTAAGCAACCTTTTGGGGATTTAATGTGCAATGTACTCTGATCTCTTGCTCATAATTGCTTTTTACCTGACATCTTTGAAAGACAGATGCAATGATTACTGCATGCATGGCCAGGATATAATTATAAAATATGACATGATTTTAAAAGTGACCTATAACATAGAATATGCAATATACTTTAATTTATTTAGTGCTAATACAATTTGTAAGCCTATTTGGAGAGAGATAGAGATGTTTATAATATGACAATATGTCAGTCATTGTGTGATAACTACTTGTTCTGAGCAGGTGTTGTCAGTGAACAGGCTTTAAACTGTTGGCCAAGTTACAGACACTCATGAAAAACTGATGCTAATTATCTTGGAAACATTCTCTAACAGCAGTCAAGTTGTCATTGTTTGTGTCAAACAAGTTGTGAATTTGTTGTAACATTAAAACAGGAGATCATGACTTACTCTGTGCTCAAAGTGATGCTCGGAGATCCAGTGTTTCCTCTATGGGCGAACGAAACTTTCGAAAGATGATGTGCACAATCGTGAACAATTCCAGGATATGCTTTTTTTCATTGGTTGTTGCATTAAATCTTACCCAGATACAATAGTACTATTTTCTGATTGGCTATTGTGTATGCATTTTCTTTTTTTTTTTGATTGGCTTGTAAGTGGCAGGCTCGACTAAGAATTCCAGGGAAGACGCGCTTGATTCCTGCCGGTTCTATAGTGAGAGCGGCCCGGCCAGACACATTTTGGGCGCTGCGGCATATTAAATATATTATAAATAGTTTTTCCGCGTGAGAAATACAATGTGTGGCTCAATGCGTGACACTCGAGAGCCCTGCCTTAATACAATGTGTACATAAAAAAAATGAGCTGCAAGCATACAGTATTTAAACATTTTTAAATAGACTGCAGTAATTAACATTTTGTTAGAACCTCTAGTAAATTACATGTCATTTTATTTAGTTGTCTGTTCAGAGTCATAGGAGATTCGGGACCTCTACTTAAAAAAATAAATAAAGAAAAATCATGATTCTCAATTTATCCAGAATCGTGCTGCTCTAGTTGGTTAGCCTGGGAAAACCCAGACGAACTTCTGGCAAATTTAGATTTGCTCTACAAGTCAGTCTGACCAACAGCCCATTAAAGCCCATTTCCAATCTTTCCAAAACGAGGCACACAAACGTTGAGGCGGGCTTTACACAATGACGATTGATCTGATTGGTTTTAAGTCTATCCAATTGCGCCCAGAGGCATTTGAGCGACGTTCATTGGTGACGCCCGTTTGGAAATTGGCTGTGAATGTACCTTCCCCAGACCCACTCTCAGTTACGACTGAGAAGGGTCTGGTGTCAACCAGGCTACTAGTTGGTATGAATTGGTGTGAAAGCAAAAGTGAGAGAGTGTGTTGGAAGCAAACTCTGGTTAAGACCAAACAGTCTTACCAACAGACAAAACCTCTCTTACTCCCACCTTGCGCTCTCCACGGCATTAGAGGAAGATGCCAGCCGCTCTTCTAGGAGTGTCACTCTGCGTTTCAGCTCTCCCTCTCTGTCCTCAGCTCCCAAAGCCTCACGTGTGTACGAATCCTCAATCTCTAACAGGTGATTGCGCAAACGCTCCACCTCCTGCTTCAGGCGCTGCTCCTTATCACGCATATGTTGCAGCTACACAGAAAGAACATGGGAGTACAATAATTCCTCAATTAGTATTTATATATTTGTAATGGATGCAATAGCTATTAAAAGAAAATTGGGAGATGGTAACAGTTCATATTTGCAGTACTTTAGTAGGGCAATAAAGCACAGTAATGATGTTTAATCTTGGTCTTTGTTACCTCACTCTGCAGAGCAGACGTTTCCATTTGTTTCTGTTTGAGGGCCATCATCACTTGATCTCTTTCCTGCTGAAACAATACTGCCTTGTCCTGCATGGACCTAATTTCATTCAACAGTTGGTTCAGCTCACCAGATTTACCCTACAGTACAGACAAAGGCAGAACAGATTAACTTCACAACACACATAAAACCAGAGCAAAAGTTCATTAGCATTTCACATTATGAAAGTGCATTGTTTTCACTGTAGATTATTTTAGGGGGTGGGTGAACAGGAGAATTTAAATAAATTAAATAAAAAAGTTACTACCATTCAAAAGATTGGGGTGTGTCAATTTTAATATATTTTAAAATGTAATGTATTCTTGTGAATTTACAGCAGTTTTTACTCTAATCTTTAGGTTAACATGATAATTCAGAAATCATTCTAATATTTGCTCAAGAAAAATGTATCAATGTTGAACACTTTTCAAATAAGCTTCAAAATCTTTTTTAAAGTAAACATTAAATTATGTAATTTCTGAACCAAAATGGAATTTCTAAAATAATCATGGTTACGAAACCATACAGCCATCTCTGCATGTTAACTCTTTCCACGCCATTGATGGAATTTATTAACATTAAACAGCCTATATATCAAAACTGCCTAATGTAACTGAATGAAAAGTCGACCCAGGATGAGCTACGGGACTGTGCAAGCTTTGGGGGTGTTGAAGCACTCAATCTACATTTTGATCATCATTCTAAATCCAGACTTGTCTTAGACAAAAATAAGATTTTCTCAGCTTTTTGCTCAAAATGTTGCTTTTTTTCCAAATGAAACACCCACATTCAAGTGGTGATAAAAAAAGAATACTTTTAAGCTAGACTAAAACAGGATTTGTTTTGTTTAAAAGCAGAGGGTCTGTTCTTTATTCATACAACAAAACATTCTGGGGGCCATGAAATATTTGAGAAAATGATCAAAAAGGCTAGCGGTGGCAAGCAGCTGGAGGGGAAAGAATTAACTTAGGATAGGATAAGATATTTTAACAGCACACACAAATAAACAAACCTGCTCTTTATCTTTTAGCATCTTCTCCATGGCAGTGGCCTTTTCATTCACAGCACTGAACTGAAACTCTCGCTCCCGAAGCAACAGTGACACCTGCATGTTGGTCTCCTGCAGGGCACGGAACTCTGTCTCTTTCTCGCGAGCTTTAGCTGCTATCGCTTCATTCTCCTCCTTTAATTTCTTCACATCGAGTTCCAGGATCAGTGCACGCTCTTTGAGGTTCGTCACAGCCTGCTTCAAGACCTCGTTGTCATTCTCACGGTTACGTAAATTTTCACTCACCTAGAGTGTACAGGAAAAAAAGAAGAAGATAGATACCCTCTATCTAAGGTACTGCACATCTTACAGCTTTCCCTACCAACCATTCAACAAATCAGAATTGTAAGTCACCTGACTGAGCTGGTCTCCCTTGGTCTTTATGAGTAGATCTTTCTCTCTGAGGGAGCGGTGTAGCGATTCTTGCTTCTCTCTGGCATGCTTGAGCTCCTCTGCATGGCTTCTCTGCTCACTTTCAGACAGAGATGCAGAATTTGACAAGCGATGATTGTTTTCCTGCAGAGTTCTTATCATGCTCTCCTTCTCTGCTAATGTTCTCTGCATTGACTGCAACTCCTGATGTACATTCTCATCTTGGCCTGGTACTGCTGCCTCCTTCAGATTTGGAGGAGCAAAAGCCTGGGTAGCAATCATAGCAGAAACTTCTGGAGATTGCTTGACACTGCCTAGCTTCCCAAGCAGCACGTCTTTGGTGCTGCTCAGCTGGCTGATGGTCTGCTGCACCTGTGCCAGCTCTTGATTCAACAATCCCAGCTTTTTCTCTTTCTGCTCATAGCTTTGAATAAGTCTGGTGTAATCCACCGAGAGCTTTGAGCTGCAGTCGCTGTCGGCAGAAACCTGCCCCTGAAGCTTGAGGAGCTCCTCTTGCAACTGAGCAGATTCATGCTGCATGTTCCTCACCGTCGTGATCACCTGCTGTTTCCACTCTTCCATCTTCTTCACTTGTTGTTTGAGGGTGTCACGTTCTTGTAGGAGCTCCTCAAACTGGTTGCTGCTAACGCCTCCTGAGCCACCGCTCATGGAATCGTTGACGCCAGTTGTCTGCAGGACAGAGACCAGGGTCTGACATTTTTGAGTCAAGGCATCAATCTCGATATCCTTCTCACGGATGATGCGGGAGAGGTTCTGAATGGTCTCTCGAAACATCTCTTGACTGCCTGAAGGGTCGCTCATGGTGGAGAGCCGCTGGTTTTCTTGCTGGAGCTTCAACAAGGCTGCTTCCTTGGCTGCAACAATGTCCATAATTCGATGGTAATCTGAGCGCAGTTGGCTGTTCTCTCTGGTTTTCTCGTTGAACACGGCCAGCACCTGTTCACGCTCCACCGCATATGCTTGCAGTTGCTGCTGCAGGAACACCACATCTTGACCATGGCCACCAGACACTCGAGCGTGCAGCGCCTGGATTTCTAGATCTTTTTGAAGGACCATTTGTGACAGTTTTCCCAGCTCATTTTGAGCGACTACAAGTTGGTCAAGCTGCTTGGTTAGAGAGAGGTTTTTCTCATTTAGCTGGTTAATCTCAGTCTCTTTCTCCCTGATCCCTTTCACTAATTTCTCAATCTCTACTTTTGAAAGGTCGTGTTTCTCGTTACCATTTTCACCATTCAATGACTGAGTCTTGTCCTCCCGTAGGATTTCTACGGACTGTATTTGACTCTGTCCTTGTGTGCTAAGGCCCTCCACTTCTGACTGAAGCAGTACAATCTCCTCATCCTTGGCACTGATGAGTCTTTCATAATTGAGAGAGCTTTGTTCATGTCTTGACCGTGCTTGCTCTATTTCACTCTGTAGCACCTGTAGAGAACGCTGGGACTGCAGCGTTGTGGCCTGTTGCTCCTCTGATACCGTCCTCAGAGCTTGGACCTCTTCTTCGAGCTGATCTCTGGCAGCTTTGAGCTGGGTCACCTCTGCCTCAAGCTCTGTGATGATGTCCAGTGTCCGAGGCTCTGACAATAACTGCGGTCTGCTTTGCTGGTCCCTCACACGGTCAATCTCTTCTTTCAGATGGCTGTTATCTTCCTTCATGGCTCCAAGCTGTTTGTCCTTCTCCTCCACTAACCTTCTCAGAGAGTCACACTCTTGAGTTACTCTCAAGACACTGCCCTCTAATTCCTTTTGCATTTCCACAGCTTGAGCTTTCAGGGTTTCGGCAAAGGCGTCCTTCTCCTGCAGAAGCTCTGAGAGTTGATTTTGACCTGCCACAGTGATGTCCAACATTTCGCTGGTGTCTTTATGGTCAGAGACCATCTGCTCTATCTCACGCCTGAGCTCTGCAATCATGAGATCTTTCTCCTGATTCAGTTTCACCATTCGCTCATGTTCGGTCTGCAGTGCAGAAGCATCCATAGAACGGGCTCTGGTCAGTTCATCAATGGTTTGTTGATACTGTTTGGCCTGATCTGATAGTCGCTTCTCAGATTGACTCAGCTCAGACTCTAACTGGCTTTTCTCGAGTTTCGAGGCTTCAATGCGGGTATCTTTCTCCAGGGAAATCCTGCTTAGAGAGGCTTGACCATCTTGGATCTGCCTTTCCAAACGGTCTACCTTGTCCAAAGCCTGAGTGCTCTCTTCTTTCAACTTCCTATTTTCAATTTTCAATTCAAAGTCTTCTGAAGTAGACCTTTCGAAGGAATTCTTAATTTCTGCTAACTCTGTTCTTAAGTCCTGAATCTCTTTATCCCTTGCCTCAAGAACCTTCCTGTGTCCCTCAAACTCATTCCCTTGATCCCCAGACTGACTTAACTCCTCACGAAGTGCAATAAGTTCTGTCTCTCTCTCCTGAAGTGCCCTCTTGAGGTCGGAGGACTCCTGCCGCAGTTCTCTGCCCAGATCCTGTGACTTGCACAACTTTTCCCTCAACTCCTTTAGTGTGGTTTCCAGTTGCTGCTTTGTCATGTGCAGTTCGTTCAAGGAGAAGGCACTTTGACTTAGCTTCTCCCCATGGGCTTCCAGCTCCAGTTGAAGAGTCCGTCTCTGGTCATGAGAGGAGCTGAGATCTGACTGAAGACGGGCTTCTTCTGCCTCAGCCTGTGTTTTCTGCATGGACAGCTGGTCCTTCACTGCAATAAGATGCTGGAGAAGGAAAATAGAGTAAGTATGCAGTATATTAATTTAAATTTGAATCACATTTAACAGATCGAATCATTGTTTCATTGTTTCTTATAACCATGGAACATTGGCTTAATAAGAATACCTGTGTGGCCTCCTGGTTCTGCTTGTCAAGTTCTTCCAGTTCAGCACTGAGAGTCTCTATATCAAGATGGGCTTGCTTTAGTGCTTGGTCCCGTCTGTCTAGCTGGCTCTTTAGGTCTGAAACTTCCTGTGACAGTTCCACAGCACTCTTTGACTCTCCAGTCCTATGTCTCTCCTCAGCCAGAGTCAGTCTCTCAACTAACGCAAGCTAAAAATAAAAATTGTATGAAACTAATTTGTCTGATAAGTACATATTACCCTATGCATGATAACACACAAGTGTCCTTTCAAAAGGCTACTGAAGTATTGTTCACCTTATCTTGCAAAGATTTTGGTGATTTGACAGATACTGCACCTTCTGATTAAAAACAAGAAAAATTTGTATTATTGTGTACCATAACTTTGTTAACATATCAAACCTTTTCTCTCTCCATCTCTTCCTTCTCTGTCCTGAGTGTATCAATGATGGTGTTGAGCTCCAGAATGTCAGCATGTTCCACTTCTTCTATAGGACCGCTCTGAATTAAATGGAAGTAATAAAATAAATAAAAAACATGTAAAAATATTATGACACTCGTGCCATTTGAAGAATAAGCCCAGGTGTACGGCTACACGATTAATAGCAATAAAACCGCATGCGATTTGGCAAAGGCTGTGATTATTTTATGCGCAGGTTTTCAGTGCAGTGCGGCTGAACATGCTGCTCCATTTGAACGCCAGAGGGCGCTCACGCAAACACAATAATTATGCCCCGCCGCAGAAGTACAATAATGCGCATAATTCCAGGAAATCCCTATTGCTGTAGCTGAATAAACAGAAGATTGAAATGCTTTGATTGATTAAACATGACTTATAAATACACGACTGCCTTATTCTGTGTAAGAAGCCACATCATCTCACAAATTATGCTCATCTGTCATTATGAAGTGAGTTTGGAGTAAATGCATTTTATTAAATGTTATCTTTTGTTGGACAAGAGGTTCATAAATGCTTCTCATGTTTGGAAAGATGTTTCCCGAGTGTTGCTTTTTCAAATGCACGTTATAAGAGACTCAAAGTCACAGTACTTTCAGATGGAGCCGCGTTTACAGAGCCGTACATCAATGATGAGCTGCACGTAAAAGATAATCGCAGCCTTTGCGATTTCAAAATCGCAATAAGACATCTCGATTTAAGTGCGATTACATGTAAATTGCGATTAATCGTGTTGCCCTACCCAGGTGTGTTTCATTTGGCAACCACAAAATGTCCAAATACTTTGTCTAAATTTTGAACATTTACATCAATTGTTTTATACTTAAAAGTCCATTGGATGCAAAATTCACTTTTGTATGGTGTATGCATATAAATGTGTCTTTGCAGTATGTGGACACAACCACAATACAATGGAAAAAATCCATTCACTCCTTTTTTTTATCCTCAAAAAGCCTAAACACTCAATAATCAAGCCGTTTGGATTTTCTGAGCAATATGATGTCATATTGCTCATGCTCCACCCACGACCACTGACGGACTGTCCCGTATTAGCATATTTCCGACTTTACTTTATGTGTCTTGCGTTGACACGCCCCATGGAAGAGAGGGGAGGGGTGAGCAGTTGCTCATTACAATTTAAAGAGACATGCACCGAAACAGGTTACTGTGAACAGAGCTGTTTTTGAGGAGGTAAAAAGGGTGTTGTTTTACACAACCATTGAGGAATTTTAACCAAAGTATGTTACAAACTTTAAATGAAGACCCTAAAGAATCATACCAACTTGTGGAAACTGGGCATCCGGTGACCCCTTTTAATCCTAAGCATGAATAAAAATGTCTAAATATTGTTGGGCCACAAACTTCTAAACTGTGCAGAGGAAGGTTTTCAGCATATTTACCTCAGTGAGACTCTTCAATCTAGCCATCTCTTTCTCTGCACCTAAAAATACAATACAAAAATATAACAGTAAATAGAGAGCAGTTTATGAATTTCCCATTCAAGAACAATATATGATGTGATATGATGAACATAGTCATAATGATCATACACAATTTCTGGGGTTCTCTATACCTGCCAGAGCTTTTTTCAGGGTTTGTATCTCATTGTCTTGCTGGGCTTTCAGCATAGACTTCCCCTCTTGCTCCTGGACTCGATCCTGGAGTTCATTTACAGACTTCTGAAGGCGACTGTAATTTTGCAACAATTCTGTATTTTCTGCGGTAGCCTCCTCCTTCTCCTGCTTGATCTGGGCTTTATGATGCTCAGCCTCCTCCAATCTGACCATTAGGTCTCTGTACTGTTTGTGCTGAAGCTCCGCCTCCTCCTGTAAAGACTGAATGGTGGATTGCAGCTCTTGAAGTTTGGCGGAATCCTGCACTGTGGTTGATTTGACAACACTTCCACCATCTGGGGAAGAGGGAGATAAACAGAGCGTTGTAATTTAAATGAAATACAAAACTAATTTCAACTGCATTTAACTCTAATTTTAATATACACCAATGCTCCTCCTCACCACTCTGAAGTTGCTCCTCGAGCTCCTCGATTCTCTCCTCATACTCTGCCAGCTCTAGTCTGTGCCGTTTTGAGATTTCAGCCATTTTCTGCCGCTGGGCATCCTGCAAAGCTGCCAGTTCGTGCTGGTGCTCATCCACCTCCCGTGCCATTCCCTCTCTCAGCTCCTGTTTGGGTCCGAACGTGAATTAGGTTTAAAACAGAACCTGATTCCGAGAGCTGACCAACAGCAAAGCGCCTACTCTATGTTACAGTTCCAAAGATTTTTCACCTTGATCGTTCTTTGCATTTTCAAAACTTCACCCTGGTCTCCATTCCCATCAGCTCCTGGCAGCTTTGATGCCTGGTAAATTAAAAGAAAAAAATTCTAGTTCGATAGCTATACCGTGACATATTTGTTAAACTGTATCCGAGGTAAAAATTAAAAGTGACCTGTGCAACTCTCCTCCAATGGGCCACATCAGCCTCTAGACGATGCACCTCATTAGAAAGACGGTTAATTTCCTGCTGCGACCACAGGACATCACTGAGGTCCACCTCGTCACCATGGAAGCCTTGATGGACAGCTGAGGACCGGTGCAGAAAGGAAGACGAAGTAGTGGTAGTGGCAGCAGTAGTGACGGGAAGCACAGCAGCATCGGTGAAGGATGAGCTGGTCGCAGCTTGAGAAGAGTGTTGGAGTTTCTGAACCTCGTCCTGCAGACAACTCTGACGAGCCTTGAGGTGACTGATCTCCACCTTCACAGCAAACACACACATAAAATTATCAAAGTTCAATTGTTCATTTTAAAGTTAAATACCAAATACAAATTAAATACAAAACTAATTTCGAATGCATTTAAAAAGTACAAAAAGGTCCAGACTCTAATTTTAATATGTATCAATTTTAATGGGATCAATGGATAAGTGAAGTTAGTTTTGACCCAAACCTCTTTTTGTTGCAGTAAGGTTCTGTTTTCCAATGACTGCTGTTTGATCTGAATCTCTGCTGCCTCAAGCTTCTCCTCCAGCTCAGAGTTGAGTCTTCGCAAGCGCTCATACTAAACCACACAAAAATAAAGACAAATTTTAATTTACAAATCTTAGCATGCATTCATTCAAAATGTTTTGAAATGACTCATCCTGTAAATTATTCAATTGTACTTCATTACGCAACATAATTTAAAGTAGAAATGTCTTCCTTTAAAAGCACACGAAACATTGTCTCATGATAGAATAGAGAAATATCAGCATAATATAGCAGACAATATTTTTTTGTGTGAGCTAAATTAATCACCTCAGATTTCTGTGTTACATATGAAGTCTCCAGTTCTTGAAATCTAGAGCTGGACACCTGCAGCTCAGACGCCGCAGCATCTGTAAGAAAGGAAGATAAAGTCATTGTTTCTGAAATAGCTGAGCCTACATCTGTACATAAAGCTCAATTGTACAGCAAGGCTGACAAATGGTTTTCATTTACATAAATATAATATATATATATTTTTAAATATTATGGGACCTTCTGTTCATCTGTAAACTGTCCAACATTTCCAAGTCATAGGAAGAAATGAAGATGACTAACTAGCCTACACTGACTAACTACAAGACCTCACTGGTTAAAGGTGAACAATCTTTGACAAGTGTGTTGAGCAGAGACATATTAAAGCCACCCAGAGACTACAAAAATATTACATGGACAGTTTTGTCAATTGTTGGGTGACTGTCCCTTTAAATACCAACATTCCAGAGGACATGGAGGATCAAGTTCCTCCCAGCAGCTGCACAGCCGGAGCAGAATAATACACGTGTATAACCAACGAGTTGGAAATAAATACAGATTGGATTCTGTAGGATTCTTAAGTAAATAACTATAAGTAAGAGCACAATATACTGTATTTAAAACTCTTAAGAGTAGAAAAAAGGTAACAGCATGTTAGTACCTCTGCAAGCTCTAAACAGTAAGGCTCAGCCTACATGGTTCAGTGTAGGTTCACATGACAAACAAGACACATTTACACACAAAGCATACTCTTGTCTCAACCACACTGCCAATTAAAACACACATAATGCTAAGATGAAATAACTTTTTTTCATTATTTAATGCATAAAATATTGAGAATCTAACTCTTACATTATTACATTTGAGCATTAAGGAAATCATACCCTCAGGAAATGACAGAACAGAACAGTCTTAAAAACACAATTGGGGTGTTGTAGCATAGTGTGTAACAGCAATAACTTTATTAAAAGTCCATTAGTTAGATAATCCACTTGAAGTATCATGAAGCTAAACCTGGCTCAAGGACACAATGGCCATGGCTCGTTGCAATCTGGGTCTTGAACCAGAAATCATTTTAGCTAGAAAACCACACAAGTTAACAGCACCAACTAAATAACTAGGCCTACTTTATATTGTGTAAAAAAACAGTGATGAAGTCACTTCAATATAGCAATTATCTAATGCAACAAACAACAGTCCACTTATATAGTGACAATCCCTCGTAGTATTGCCTTGCTCAAGGGCACACTGCATGTAGCTGGTCTCTGTTGTTGTGGAATGAGACAAACCCCTACCAGTGTTACACATGCCACTTCCAGGCAGCCAGCCAAAGAACTACTACTATACCATCTGCAACACCTTTACAATAAGTTTCTCTACGTCATTAATGCAATATGACATGAAATAACAATAAACAATACTTTTAAAGTTAATGAAAATAAATAAATCATTAACATGATTACCGGTAATCATGTATTAGGAATGAACAGGGATGAACAAAAATTATATTAATAAATTATGTTCAATGGTTAGTGAACAGAACTCTTTGGCCACACCACCTTTAGGCTTTATTTAGTATAATCTGTTTTGAAAGTGCTAACAGGCCGGTCTATGCATCGTGAGGCATGACAGATTGACTCAAGGTCTGTGCTTCGCTGGAAGCTGCTGATCAAAGTTCTCAGTGTGTGCTGTGTGTGTGTTCCACTCCTCCAATGGTCAAAAAGGGCATATTTACTTATGACACCAGTTTGTGTTGGTAAATTTGTTTGTTTTTTAGCATTTGCATAATTAATAGAGCAGATATACATCAATGACCAAGACAGAGATACCCACCGAAGTAGGCCTACTTAATTATTAAGTCCTCATTCACAAGTGAAAACAGAGGAAACCACAGTTCTAAGAAAATCAGATGACAGTGATGATTTGAGCAAGACATATTTCATCAAAATGGTGTGTGATGCTACATGTTGTAGAGAGATGTAGAAAACTGACTTGTTGAATATACCATGTTGCTAACACACAAAAGCTAGAAGCACAAAGGTTCATGCGTGACTTCTTGAAAAACAGAAGGCAGAACTTTACATGGCTTTACATGGTTCTTTACTTTCTGGATTAAGATAAAGTGACTAAACTCCAACCACAGCTACATCTCTGATAGGGATTCAACAGCTGTATACAAACAAACCTCTTACTCTTGTCTTACTACTATAAATACTTCTAGCAAGGTTATGACAGCTATCACTTTCACTTAACAGCTAGTCACTATTCACTTTCAATGCATAGAATGGAAGATGCAGGTCCCTAACATTTCATTTTGTGTTCCTCAGAAGTCAGTCATTGAGGTTTAGAATACTAAAATGTAAACAATGATAATTTCTTACTAGAGGACTTTCTCTTTAATAAGTTTAATTTAATTTAGGAGATGCCAATGTATACAAAATTACATCTTCAAAAATCTGACAAAACAATCATCTCTCAACAATCAGACAAAATCAACTAATTGTTAGGACATTTTACAGAGAAATGAACTCTCAATTATCTCTGGACTGACTGTATGTATTCATAAACTAATCAACATAAAACATAGTCACATTCAGCAGTCTAGCCTACAGTTGTGCTCACTAAATATAAAAAACAAAAACAATTCACAAAACAGCCTGTCCGAAACTACACAAACGTTAAAAGTATGAGAAATGATATGATCTTCATAACTGTTGTCAACTCACCTCCCACTTCCTCTGCGCTTTCCAGAAGAATATCTTTGGTAAAATTAGAGATCTGTCCGGTAAACGAAGACAAGCTTCCCCCGACCTGACCCAGACTCTGACCCAGGCCAGAGCCCAACCCTCCCAGCCAGGATGACATGACGAGCCGAACCGGATCTAACCCTAACGTTAAATCACCGACCCGGGCCTTTCACAGCACAGATCCGTGCGAACGAGCGTTTCATGTACTCAGGCTAACTAATAATGATTAGCGTCTTATGTTGGTTTGTTTAATATAAGTAATAGTTAATCATAAATCAGCAGCAGCTCCGGATTCCAGCTGGTTCAAAACTTCATGACATAAACAAAGACAAAACGCCGGATTATACGCGTTAAATCCACGGCAATTACGAAGACCTGGTCGCCGGGTTATATCCACATGTGGTCAGGCAGGTTTCTGGTACGGGTTTGTTTTGGGTCGCTGTGTTTTTCACGCGGATAAAGTGCCAGCTCAACCGCGGCCATCACAGCCGGACTGATGATCATCAGTCAGAAGACGTGGACAGCACAGATGGATTATGGGACGGTGGAGGACCAACATAATGCAGCTCACACTTCCCACGTATCCACAGCGACGCCACTGGACACGACGAGTACTGCAACCCAGTGATAAAACCTACTCCAACTTTTGTCTATATACTTTTAGGACAGCAAATGTGATAATATTAATATATTATGATACGATATATTTAGTATAATTAGTTATATAATATATACACTACTGTTCAAGTTTTGATGGGTCAGACTGAGTAAGATAAAAAAAAGAAAAATAAATTATTACTTTTAATTAAGCAAGGATGCATTAAAATGATAAAAAATGACAGCAAATACTTTTACACAATTAGAAAAAAAAAACATTTCAAATAAATGCTGTTCTTTTTAAACTGCTATTCATCAAATAATCCTAAAAAAAGTATCAAGGCTTCCACAAAAAATATTAAGCAGCAGAACTGTTAATAATAATAAAAGTTTCTTGAGCACCCATGAGCATATTATAATGATTTCTGTCAAGTCTGGTCACCTTTATTTATATAACGCTTTATACAATACAGATTTGTATCAAAGCAATTTTACAGGGATAACAGGGAAATTATTCAGTGATGTAAAGAGTTCATTATGGCTTTACAGCAGCTCTAAAAGAAAATTAAGTAATTATTCAGCAGAAGTTAGTTCAGTGTTGATTCAGTTTCTTAAGGTGACATGTGACACTGAAGCTTCAGCTTTGCCATCACAGTTATAAATTACATGTTAAAATATAATGTACTGTATTTTTTATCAAATAAATGCATGTTCCATGAGCATAAAATACTTCTTTCCAAAACGTTCAAAAATCTTACTGACCTCAAGCTTTTGTGTTTAATTAATCATACATTAAAATGTGTTATTTTTAAATATTAATTTATAATATATTTGAGCAACTTCTACATTTTCCTCATCTCCCCTCCGGAGTCCATCTGTATAACAAAGTCACAAAAACAGCTGGGAGAATAAAGATTATGTCTGTGTTAATATTTATTAAGATAAATCTGCTTTACAGCGTCAGAAATACATTCTGTTATTTCCTATGACAAAAATAATTATGATTACATTTGCGTGAAATAGAGATGATTAAAAGAGAATAGATTCTTAATCGAATAAAACCACACCTTTACATTATACCTTAAATATTTCACATTAGACCGCTCTTAACACTCATACCAAAACTTTACAGAAAATGGGCCAAAACAAAATAAATGAGGTGGAATGAGGGGAAATGTGAGTATACCAGAGGGTGAGAGAGAGAAAACAGCCAACAGCATGTCTGTGCAAATTGTATATGAATGCATATTGAGCCACTGTACAGCAGCCTGAAATCTCCTTAAGTTTAACCTTTATTAACTTTCACTAATCACAAACAGATTATTTTGTCTTATTATAGATTGAAAGTCCTTCATCTTCCACCAGGATGACTGGGGTGCATCTCTGGTGTATATGTCAAAAGGACAATCATTACCCAAAGGTGTAGTAGTGCCTGCAACGAAAAACACAATCAACACATAAATAAATACAAGCACACTCAATATTTTCCCTGAAAGTTTAAATTCAATTTTTTTTACTTTCAAACATTCCTTGACACGCTGTGAACTCACCATATAAATAATAACAAAGACCCTGGCCATGGGGTAACGTCTGAGGAAGATTCCTAAACGTATACTGAGGGGGAAAAAACAAACAAACAAACAAACATTTTTATAACGCTATTGGAACACCGTAAAATACATTTAGCAGACTTCCAGGGATGCAGTTACCTGAAGCGGTCGATGGTGCTGGCCGCTTTACGAACCTTCCCATACACTCCTGTACCCGGCCCGTCTGCATCACTAAACAGGATTGGTGTGTTCCTCTGCCTAGCACCTGTACACACACAATCATGTTGGGCTGTCAAAAATAAATAGTTCCATTCAAACAAGTCTGAGTTGAACTGATCCAGTTCCATCATGCAGTGCACTGACCTGGTCCCTCAATGGCAGCCATGTTGATGTGTGAGCCGTTGTTCTGACCACCCTGCAGGCTCTTCAGTTGCTGTTCCAGCCTCTCCAGCTGAAACACCAGCGAGCTTTTCTCTGTGCCCAGGGCCTCTAACATGGTCTGCTTCTGAATCAGTGTCTCTGTCAGCTGGTGCAAACGGCCCTCCAGCTCCACCTGACTGCTGTTGCTCAGAGCCTTATTGGTCAGCTAGCAGGAGAATTGTAACATTCCCCATCAAAATTCAGAAAACTTGGAGTGAGAGCACAGAGGTTTCTATTGAACACGCTTACTGTAAAACCTAAATTGCTATTCCGTCTTCGTAAATTTATGTCCACGCATATGTGTGTGACGGTACCTGGTTTCTAAGCTTCTGGATCTCATCTTCTCTGTCTTTGACGCGACCCTGCAGGGTGATTTTAGTTCGATGATGCTCTTCTTCAATGTACTGCAGTTCCTGCATTAAAATGAATCAAGATTCACTCACTATTCAGCATATTCCTCAACCACAATACACCCTCTCTAAAAACCTGAATGGCGCCATCTCAAGTACCTGTTTGGATCTCTCCAGTTCTGCCTCCATGTCCTGTTTGGCTCTAAACTGCTGGGCATGTTGTTCCTGTACTTCAGCCAGCTGTTCTCTCCAGTTCTCGGTCTCATTGAGCGCCTGGGTTTCCAGATCCTAGAGAAAACAGAAGGTATCTACTGTGTGTTTACATCTGGATTAGAGCTGGCTGATATACATTCATTATATATTTTAAGTAATTTTGCTAGCACTAAAATTAAGCAACATTGTAAATATTTGGATTTTATAAATTTTTTAAGTGAAAGAATGGAATGTTTGGCATTTATTGCTATTTATTACCATGTATTGTTATAGTAATGCATATGATTCAATCAGATTTGTAGTTTAGTGTGGAACGATAAATAAATATGATTCCATATAATATAATATAATAAAAAAAGACACGTTTTCTAACATTTTCCAGTTAAATTTGTAATTATATATAATATGATCTATTGATATATTTCTAATGATTTTGCTGGCAATTAAAATTAAGCAGCATTGTAATTATTCTGATTTTAAACTATACTTTTATTAATGCGAGGGGAAAAAATAAATCTTAGTAAATATAAATTATAAATCAACAAGTAAATATTGCTATTTATAACCATGTATTATGATAGGGATGCATATAAACAAAAATAATTAGATCAATTTTTTTGTTAATTTAGTGTTTGGTATAATTTTTGGTTCTTCAGCCTTTAAAGGATTAGTTCACTTTTTAAAAAACTTTTGCTGATAATTTACTCACCCCCATGTCATCCAAGATGTCCATGTCTTTCTTTCTTCAGTCGAAAAGAAATTAAGGTTTTTGATGAAAACATTCTAGGATTTTTCTCCATATAATGGACTTTACTGGTAGCCAAACCGTCCAAGGTCCAAATGACAGTTTCAGTGCAGCTTCAAATGGCTTTAAACGACAACAGACGATGCATAAGGGTCTTATCTAGCAAAACGATCGGTTATTTCTAAAAGAAATAAAAAAGTTTAAGTTTTATTAGCACAAATGCTCAGCTTGCTCTGTTCTCCTGTTCGAACTCGTTCATCAAAATGAACAAATCTTTTTTTGAGTCATTTCATTCATTCAACGAACATAATGAACGAAATGACTCGAAAAAAGATTCGTTCATTTTGATGAACGAGTTCGAACAGGAGAGTCACGACCGCGGATCACAGAACAGAGCAAGGCATATAACTTCGTTTTTTATTTATTTATTTTAGAAATAACCGATCGTTTTGCTAGATAAGACCCTTATGCATCGTCTGTTGTCGTTTAAAGCCATTTGAAGCTGCACTGAAACTGTCATTTGGACCTTGGACGGTTTGGCTACCAGTAAAGTCCATTATATGGAGAAAAATCCTAGAATGTTTTCATCAAAAACCTTAATTTCTTTTCGACTGAAGAAAGAAAGACATGGATATCTTGGATGAAATGGGGGTGAGTAAATTATCAGCAAAAGTTTTTTAAAAAGTGAACTAATCCTTTAAAGTAATTTAAAAGCAAACTAACAAAAATAAGGAGACACACTAAATAACTTCAAATGTTGCCCAGCCCTGATCTGCATCTGCGGATTTGAGATTGTATATTTTGGAATTTTGGTGTGTGTGTGTGCGTGTGTGCGCACCTGTATCTCTGTCCGCAAGCTCTGTATTTGAGCCTGTAGTTTTTGAATCTCTTCTCTTTGCAGCTCTTTCTCATGACGTAGCTCTTCGAGTTCAACTCCAGCCCCAGCCCCCTCCAGCACCTCCAGACCTGAGCCCTCCTTCAGACTGCTGATCAGTTTCTCCTTAGACTAGAGGAACAACAACAACACACACCCATGATACTTCATACGCTTATCAAACACAGATAAAAGTGCCATGAAAATAAAGAGGATGATACCTGTAGTATGCGTGACGCTTTGTTTTTGTAGTCTTGTAGTTCCTGTTTGGTGTACTCTGCTGCAGATCGGGCGCTCTTGACCTGTTGCTGTAGTTCCTCAGCTCTCTGTTTCTCTTCCGTCACCCGACGCTCTGCGTTCGTTAAAGACTCCGCCAATGTCTGACGCTCTGCCTCCACCTTCGCCAGTCGTGCTGCAAACTCACTCTGTGAGAAAATGGCACGTAACTAAGACCAACTAGATCCATCTGTTAATCTCCAGGTGCTACAGAATGTCTTCGGACCTATAGAGATAGCAACATAAATCCTGTATTTCTTTATTGCCCCATTTACACCTGCCAACTCACCTGCATCTGTCTGTAGCTCTCCTGTTCTCTCTTAACTGCTGAATCTGAGTCTCTTACTCTTTCCTGTAGTGTCTGTAAAGCCTGAGACTGAAGACTGCTGCCCTCACTCTGATCCTGAAGAATCCTAAAACACAAAAAACACCAAATAGCATTTGAGGTTTGTTTATTGACATAAGAGAAGATATGGATTAACTTCAGATGGTGAACTAAACCAGAAGTGATGTTCTGCTTCTTTGAGTTGTTGAAGAGACCGACCTGACCCTCTCGCTCTGAGCTTCCTCAAGGGCTGAGCTTCGGGCCTTCAGTAGCTGATCTGCCTCGTCCAGTCGCACTTTCAGGACCGCCAGCTGACCATCTTTTGCCGACAGGGCTTCTGTGAGGTCATCAACCTGCGCGCTCAGCTCTCGAACCGTGCGATCAACGCGAGACTGGTCAGAGTTCCACTTGTCAGCACGAGCTCTGGCAAGGTTCACCTCTACACAAGTGGAGGAAATAATAATTTAATGGCTTCAGCGTATCGCCATTCTTCTCACACTACACGACTGTCTGGGCCTGGGGTACCATTTAGTTGCTGCTGTGTGAACATTACGCGACGGATCGGAGACAGGGGGTTACACATTACAATACATTTCAATAGGAAGAATTGCAGACAACTAAGTCTACAAACTACGTTTCACAACCAAACACATGCAAAAATGTATACAAGAAATAACGTAAAATCATGTAGCCTGCAAGAAGCTTGCAATCCAAGTTGTTTGTATTTGCTGATTTACAGAGAAACAGAAAAACGAAGAATATGAAGTAGAGAATAGTTGCTTGCAGAATTCATGCTTGCTGATGTTCTGTAACAGGTCTATGACTCCTCCCCCTGAACTGTATCTTGCTCTCTCATTGGCTGCAAGTCGTCTCCAACATAATTTTAACATGTTTCACAATACATGATTCGCAGACAGGTCCAGATATTTAGCATGCTAAATCTCTCAGGGGCATGAGCGCTTTTGTCAGATCACTTCATTGATAACACACACCATTTGACGCCATTTGTCAGCGATTTTCACAAAACTGTCGTCGAGTGAAAGTTGGGGCTAAAATCATGTAGTCTGTACCTGGCATAAGGTTCTGTACTTATTTTTAATTAAAACTACTAACAATAGTTTTCAGTAATTGAAATAAAGCTGACATAAAATAAATATTAGATGAATAACTTAAACTTGAAAAACTGCTGGCTTAGAAAATTAAAAATACTAATTGAAATCAGCAACTAATTGAAATAAATATATATATGTTTGGACTTAAATGGGCAAATGTTTAAGATTCTATGATTGGATCATTATTATATGTTTGGGAACAGTTCTTCTAACCCTAATTGATGGAGCGTGTAGCTTTTCATTTCTTAAACAACCATATAGGAAGACACATTATAGCCCAAATTGTGAAAGAATGGTTAGGAGGGAGCATGAATAATCATTTTCACACATCAATTGGCACCACTGAGTCCAGACCTTAAACACTCCAATTAGGGTCAGAAGAACTTTATCTACAGCAACTTTTTTTTGGCTGGGCAGTGTATATAACTAATACTGATTGATAGCATACAGTTCAACAAAAACAGGTCAGAAATCTCTCTGGCTTACCCTCCTGTGTGTCTTTGGCTCTCTGGATTAGAGAGGCCATCTCCTGGTTAAGAGAAGAGACTTCATTGCGTAAAAGTTGGTTCTCGAGACGAAGGTTGGAGATCACCTGTTCCTGGCCCTGCTGCTGCTGAAGCTCTTGATGGCGGTCCTGATGTGGGATCTCCGGTGTTGGCTGATCCTCTGCGGGAACATCCAGCCCTGGGTTCAAACTCTCTGGAACAACAGCTGGACAGAAGATATGAAATAAGAACTACATAAGCCTACATTTAACGGTGTGTGCCTAATTTAAAAAAAAAATAATATGTTTAATAATATTTAAACGCATTGCCATTTCAGCCTTTATAGGATAATAGGATATTGCATGGCAAATACAGACATTTATTAAATTCAACAATTTTGTATATACAAACTCTATAGAAAATTATTTAATTCTACTTGTAAGACAAAATAACAAAAATATTATAAATATCGGCCATTTATCAGCTGTCAGGCATGACAAATAAATAGTACATTAAAGTCAAATTAGTCTTTACATTTACTCTGTCCCTGGCCTAAAAAGTAGACTTAGATCTCATTATGGTCCAGTTGTATCCACTATCTACTATCATGCTTTTTGGAGCTGGGCTACTTAAATGTTATATTAATTTACCATTACAATAATGAATATTCTTATTTTTATAATTGTTACCATTAATATTATGCATTATTATATAACATTAATATATAAAATATTTTTCCACACTGATACAGCATTGCATGGCAGTTCAGTTAAACCCTTGTTACATCAAATGAAGGAAGATCTTGGAGTTTCATTAAACTTAGCAGCTCATCTATTCTCAGTCATTAACCTATAGCCTAATGGTCCAAAATTTTAAATAGGCCAAAATTCTTGCCCCCAGACCAATGAAATTAACCAAATGTTAGAACACACAATGTACAATGCATCTTTTGTACCTTGGCTTTGATCTCGAGTGGAGCCATCATCTGTTTTAATGCTGTGTGAGCTGTTTGAGAGAGAGCTGAGGCTAGAATTTCTGGACAGGCCCTGTGTGGAGGACGGAGTTGCAGAGGCAGAAGGGCCCAACTGGAGATCGCTGGCCACAGAGAGAGGGGGCGTCTGGGTCTGAGTTGAACCCCCCGTAGGGCCCAAAGCTTTAGATGCCGTTTCTCTCCTGACCTCCTTTCTTTCGCTCTGTAGTGGGTCCGAACTGTTCAAGAAGTCAAAGAGCAAATCGTCGTTCACTTCTGGCTTTTTGGGTCGCACAAAGTTGGATGATACTTTGCTGCTGGAACCCAAAGGTATAGTGCTGGAGACATTAGCTGTACCGGCCAAAACTGTGGCTTTGGGTTTCTTTATGTTCCCAGCAGCTGCAGAGATGAAAGCTGAATTTCCGAGAGATGAGGCAGAGATGGAGTCCATGTGCTGTTGATCATGGGTGGAGCTGTAAGCTGCAGAGTTGTACTGGATTGAATCTTTGGTGTCAGGGCTGTTGTAGGACAGAGAGGACTGATGAGCGTTTTTTGTCAAAGCGGTGGCTGCACCCTGGTCCACTTTATTGAGGAAGTTCTCGGCCTTCCCGGCAAGATCAACAAGCCAAGACATCCTAAGATCGTCTGGAATAGAAAACATGCATGCAGAGATATTAAAGTGAAGACATGCCTGCTAGCCTGTCATGCTATGTCACCCCTGTTTCCTGCATTCAACAACTTGCCCATATTTGTACTTTATATATACACACACATATATAATATATATATATATATATATATATATATATTCTATTTTTCCTGAGACATCAAAGTGCATCACATGATCAGTCAGGTCTGTAATATTTGACTTCTTCAATGCAAATACGAATTGAAAGCGAAACCCATCCCTTAAAGTATACTCTGGATCCACGTCCAGGGCTTTTAAACTCCTCTCATTTATATCAATGCTGATATTCTCTAACATAAAACATACATTTAAAAGTATGTCGAATGTATAAATGATTTCAGAATCTATCAATTTATTATACTAAGCATATTAAAGGAATAATTGTTTATGTATAGTTTCTGACATATCTTTCTGAAAAACATTGGTTACATTTGCGTCCAAATCCACTTAACACGGTGTATTTACACAAAACTGTCAGCTGTCACTTTAAAATCATTATACACTACATTTCGTCTAGTTATCGAGTAAATTACATGTGTTCATTTGTAGAGTAAATCCTCTAAACAAAATGAGAGTAATGTTGAGCATCGCATTGTCAGTTTCACGTCTTCTGCCCAATAAATGCATTTAAGGTTATATTTTTGTACCTGGAGGGGCTCCGATCTCTCAGAAAGTAAAATAATCTTGCAGGGTCATTTTTTTAGAGAATATCAGGCGAAATTAGGTCTACGTGTGTCTTGATCATCGGTGACTGTTTTTATTTATCCAGTTTCTCATTCTGATCCAGACCGACGTGGACCAGGAACTACACGAAGGACCCATAACAGTGTGCCCTGCACATTGCCTGACTGAAAAAACGGTACAAGTTGTTGCTCTGCCTGATTGCAATGAAGTCATTTCAAAGTCCCGTTCTGTAATGCAATGTAAAATAATATATATATATATAATACTTAATGCCTCTGTTCCTTCTTACCATGCAGTAATTTTTATGGCCCATGGATATATTAATTGACAATTTGATATATTAATTCACAATTTAAATTCCACCCCTATTTTCACCAAATTGTGATATTAGGTGAAAATATAATGTATTTAAATGTTTACTGCTTTGAATTGAAATTTTCTCTTCAAACTTATATGAATAACCTCAGTACAAACACGAGCAAGAACAGTAAAAACACAAACACAGGGATTATGAAACAGCTCCTCCTTTATTCAGCAGCGCTCACTCAAGATCGCTTATTTACAAGGCATGCCACAACTATACGAGAACTGACTAAAAGACTTCATCAATAATTAATGATCAATAACACTTACATCAGCTCTGAGGGAGACAGAGGGATGTGGAAGAAAAGGAGCAGTAAAAACAAAAAAGGTACATCAATTCTCAATGTTTTCTTGCCCATGGCAGACACGTTTATTTTGATCGTCTTACATGAAACAAACGTTTATCTTTAGGGAGTGTGATGACATTGTCTAACTCTCCCTCTGATTGGTCGGCCCCTCAGCTTTTTTAACCAGGGCTGTCCTAACAACCCCTTTACACATGGGTTGAGGTGAAGAAAAGCTTTAGGGAGTTTATAAGAGAGCGAGGCTGACCCAATCACATTATTGACAAGTAAAAAAAACTTTCAAAAAACCCAAGATTTGTGTCGTCTTTTTTTAATAGTGTCCATAGAGATAGTCATTCACAAGCTTGGATATAAAAGGGTCGTTTCTGTGAGGGTCTGAGAGGGAGAAAATAAGCTGCATACATTGGTACGAAAAGGAGAATCAGAGGTAATGCATTTCTGTTCTCACGCCGGCACACGCCGTAAATAATGCAGAGAAATTTTCACCTCTCAAAAAGTGACCCTTTGCAGGAAAAGACCTGAAAGTTTTCATTATTCATGAATATTTCCTCTTACAAACAGGTGAAACATTTACATACACACTCATACGGTCTCTGACACGCTCAGCCTGAAAGGTACACACTTTTTCTTTCTCTTTATCATACACACTCTCTCTCTCACACACACACACACACTTTTCCAAACACACTCACACACACAGGGGTGGCCGCAGCTTTAGACCCCCTGGAACAGGTGTCCAATCATGCAGGGGTGGATAAAAACGTAGGTCAGATGAGTCCTCGTCTCTTCTTGTAGTCCTCCAGGTTTAGAGATCGGCGTGGCGCTCCATCTTTAACAGGCAATGCATTTGAACTCACCGACAAAGACTTTGATTCTGTTGATGATTAAAATAAATAATAAATTAATATAACAATAAAATTGAAGATATCACATCATAGGATCAGATTCATATACACTCCCATTCCAAAGTTTGGGATCGGTAAGATTCTTTAATGCTTTTGAAAGAAGTCTTGCTCTCAAAGGCTGAATTTATTTGATCAAAATACAGTAAAATACTGATGTTGTGAAAATTATTAAAATTTTAAATATGGAACAGCATTTATTTAAAATAATCTTTTAACATTATAAAGGTCTTTTAAACACACAATTTATTTCTTCTTTATTAGGTACACCTGTTCAACAGCTCGTTAACAAATATCTAATAAGCCAATCACATGACAGCAACTCAATGCATTTAGGCTATATTCAATCTGTCAGTCCACATCCAAATATTTGTGTATCCGATTAGAAAATAATCTAAATTATTGACTGTCCACACCGAGGTGCGCTTTCATTTTTCCAGAATATCTGCATTGGTTTCTATGGCAATGAAATAATCTATGGCAATAATATCCAGTGATATCTACAGAATACCGGCAGTTCTGTGGGTAAAAATGCCTTGTTGATGCCAGAGGTCAGAGGAGAATGGCCAGATTGGTATGACTTCAAGCTGATAGAAAGGCAACAGTAACTCAAATAACCACTTGTTACAACCGAGGTCTTCAGAACTCACAACACGTCAAATCAACAAGCTAAAGCAGACGGGCTACAGCAGCAGAAGACACACCGAGTGACATTCCTGTCAGCTGAGAACAGGAAACTGAGCATACAATTCACACAGGCTCACCAAAAATTGAACAATAGAAGATTAAATTACACACTGCTTTCCAGTCGGGTGAAAACAGACGCCGACAGGGGTAACACACTGATCTGACAAAACCCAACAAAGTGTTTGTTGCATTTCTCTGTGTGATGTGTATTGGCCTCAAAACTAAACTAAAATAGTAATATGATTATTAGACATGAGACACTTACCAGCATTAGGAACCTGTAGGTCAATTTTGACATCAAAGTCGTGAACTTTGAAAAGGTCCTCTGAGAGGTCACTGTTTTGCTTGGTAATGTCTTTGTCTTTCTGGCTAGCCTGCCCCTGCATAATAAACAAGTTGAACAAGTGAATTCTGGGTCAGAACAGGCTGGTCAGATGTTGCTGTAAGCTTGTTTATGAGATGAGAGTTACCTGTTTATTAGCCTGCAGGCTGTTATCTTGCCCTGAGCCTGAACCGTATTTCTGGTTAAGATGAGCCAAAATAGCGGCGTGAACTGAGGGATCTCTTGCCTTAAAAAAAAAATAATAAAGAAAAGTCAGTTTTTTAAAATGATCAAAAAAGGATGAGAATAAAGGAAAAGTGGAACAGCAAAGCTGACAGAAAAATGCCTTACATTGGACACCATAGTCGGTTTACACTGCCGTCTGGTGAATGGATCCATCTGCTGGTTCTTCGCGTTCTGACCCTCTGCCTGAAACACAACCAAGACATTTTAGATTCTAGAATATTCTTTAGGAGAGAAACAGCTCAATAAATAAATAAATTCTGACGAGAACACCTACCACCAATGCCTTCTCAGACTCCACAATATTCCAACTCCGATTCCTCTGGTTGATATAACTGAAAAAAAAATGAAAAAAAGAAAAGAAAAATGATTATGAAGAGGAGGGGTTAAAGGGTTTGTGTGTGCATGTACACTACTGTTCAAAAGTTTGGGATGAATAAGATTTTTTAATACTTTTATTGAGCAAGAATGCTTTAAATTGATCAAAAGTGACCATAAAGACATTTATAAGTTCTTAATTTATAAATAAATTATGTTCCTTTGATCTTTCTATTCAAAGAATCCTGGACTGGAGACTAGAGTAATGATGCTAAAAATTCAGCTTTGCCATCACAGAAATAAATTACATTTTAAAAATATATTAAAATAGAAAAGTTATTTTAAATTGTAATTAGTGCTGTCAAATCAAGTAATTGCGATTAAGAAATTCCAAAATAACAGTGTGTGTTTATATTTGAAATATATTTGTGTCTGTGTGTATATATACACACACACATATAATATATAGAAATATAATAATATATACACATTATATAAACAAACTTTTATTTTAGAATCAATTAAATCGCAATTACTTGATTTGACAGAACTAATTATGATAATTCACATCATTATTGTTTTTACTGTATTTTTTAATCAAATAGCTTTTGAGTGGTTGACTTGTGTAGTAGTAGTATTGAATGTGCGTTTCTGACCTTATAGCAGAGATATTTTTGGTTCTCTGTCGGTCAAGTGCTTCTGCCCTCTCCTCCAGCTCATTCAACTGATCTTGCAGTACTTTCGCCTTTTCTCCATCCCCACTCTCCTCAGCCATGGCCTGTACACACAAGTTATGCATGATTAGCATGAGAACAAGTAGGCACTTAAACACAAGTGCATATCTATTTGTAGTACATCTAATCATTACAACCTTCTCTTTGAAAAGTTGTGTTTTCTTCATGGCATAGTTTGATGGCGCCTTTCGGAATCTGTCCTTCTCTTTGACAATCTGTCATTACAAATATTTCACATTAATACAATCATTAAGTTGATAACCATCAGAATATACAGTATTAAAAAGACAACAGGAAATGACATAAGTGGGACATACATCCTCAATGTCTTTATCATTAAATTTGTAGTTGACCGCCTCCTTGATGGACTGCTCTTTTTTGGAGATCTCATCTAGAGTAGGAAACTGCATTCCTGCTGACATCATCTGAAGGGCAGCAACAAGGTTACTACTGGATATGCACATCCCATAATGCTATAGTGTGACAGCACTTTTGAGATTAACCTCAAATTCAACTAAAACTTAGTTTCCATAATAAATTTGCTTAAGAGAGTAAATAAAAGTTTAACTACAAATGAGACAAGAGAAAAAAAAAACAATACAACATACTTCTACGTTTTTTTAATGAACATTCCACATTTAAAACTCACCGCCTCTCTCCATTTCATGAATTCGCTTTCAGTGAACTCTTGATTGGACACAAATTCAAGTCTGAAGACGCGCATGTCATTTCCATGTCTGCAAACATGCAACACACATTACACAAGTCATAAACGACAAAGAGATGAACGTACATATAATCGGTTTTCCTGTGTAAACGTACCGGAGCTGAAGGCCTTTATTTGTTCGTGTGGACCCCAGCTGATAAACTTTAGCCGTCTCCACAACATCAGTGATTTCAGCCACCTACAGGATTTCATTTCAGAAATTTACCATTTACAACTCTGTATGTTCCATGTGATATCATAAAATGTGTGTTCTCAGGTTGCAGTAGTTTGTGGTATCACAACAGCTGAAAGATGTTTATTACGTGAATGGATGAGAAACTGCAAAAAATGTCACTGACCCGATAAACAGGCTTGCTGCTGCTGTTTCCAATGCCAATTCGAACAAAACAACCAGTAACAGTTTTAGCAAAGAACGGCATGTGACACCAGCGCTCTAGTTTGTGCCGGGACAGTCGGATCCGATTCAGCTCGTCTGGTAATGACACTGGCTGAGACTTGGGCGGAGCCTCCTCTTTCCTGAAATACAGGTGCAGTTGATAAACAAGCTTATTACAAAGGAACACAACTTTCACACCATTTATTTAAAAATGTATATACCAATACTGTTTTATCAATCTATAAACTTAAAATCTAGAAGTACTGTATATAAATTATAAAATGTATACATACATTTGCATAATGTATACATACACTAAATGAAAAGTTTGGTGTCTGTAAGATTTTGGTTAATACCTTTATTGCATTAAATTGATCAAAAGTGAGAAGAAAATTATGTACGATGTTACAAAAGATTTATATTTCAAATAAATGCTGTTCTTTTGAACTTCATATTTGTCAAAGATTCCTGAAAAAAAATGTATAACAACATTGATACGAATATGCTGAAAATGCAAATAGAAAACAGTTATTTTAAATTGTAATAATAATAATAATAATAATACACATTTTTGTGTATTGACCTCAAACTTTTGAATGGTAGTGTATGCCCAAGTAAAATCATCTAATTTATTATTTCATTTTTAACTGATAATGTAACAGTTTGTCCAAATTGTTGTTTCATACTATGAAGGTTAATGTAAAGAAGGTAAATCGTCTAATACTTACTCCTCCTCTTCATCAAAGGATGAAGACCTTGAGCTGCGGTCACTCTTTACTGAAGACTTGTCATCATCATCTTCCTCCTCCTCTTCATCATCCGAGTAGACCTCACTTGTCTTAAGCGGCTGCCTTTTGGAAAGGAGCTCAGCTGAAAGGTTAATAATTATAGATCATATACTGGCATGACTGGCTACAGAATGCTAATTTTCTGCACAATACACGATATAGAGAGCCTAAGTCCCTCCCCTTCCGGTTAACCACCATGGGACCTCAATTCGGAAAAATATTACATGAAAGTCAATGGCGAGAGACAACAAATATTTTGATCCCGTTTGAATTGTGCACTGAATTACACATATGATGTTTGTCAATTTAAAAGATACATTTTAAAGTCAAGAAAGTCGCAGTATGGCGTAAAACTGTTGAGGTATAAGACTGTGAAAATACGTAATTACAAAGACTACAAAACCCAAAAGGCGCGCGCGAGACGTCATACCTTTTCTCTCAATGAATGAAGCTAACTTCACTAAAGCTAACGTCTGTCATGTTTTCTATAGTCTAACGTTATAATCGTAATGTTACGCCGTAATGCCAGTGTGTTTTGTACCAGACTGCACACACACGAGCTTGGTGCGAGACGAGAGATGTAGTTCATTGAGCGATTTTCACATAAAACTAACTGTTACTCTCCAGTTTTATGACAAACTACGACTTTCTTGACTTTCATAATTACCTTTTAAATTGACAAACATCATATGTGTAATTCAGGGCACAGCTCAGACGGAATAAAAAGATAAGTTGTCTCTCCCCATTGACTACCATGCATATTTTTTTCGAAATAAGGTCCCATGAGCCGGAAGCGGAGGGGCGGGACATAGGCTCTCTACACTACTTATTGTTTTGTTTTAAAAAAAAGAAATAAGCTTAATAAAAGAAATGTTTTAAACATATGCTACATTGTAGTTCGATCACCCTGCATGTAAGTGCCATCCAGTTATAATCTAAGGGTGTATTCACACCAGGAAAGTCCGATAGTTCACTTGCTTTGGTCCGGACCAAATAAAATGTTTTTTTTTGGTACGGTTCGCTTTCACACTGCTCTTTTTGCAAGTGAACCAAAGTGTGTAAACAAAACCACACGTGTGCTAAGGTCGTCCATTCATTGGACAAGGATTCTCAAGTAGGGAAATCAGGAAATGCAAAAAAGGCTCAGCATGGAGATATTTCATACTGCAATATTTGTTCTTTTACAAATTTTGTGTTATTCTGTACAAACGCAATATGAAGAAACTAATAAGTATCATATGATACAATGTCATCTATACGATGTTGTAATTCGGATTTTGAGAAGAATACGATGTGCGACTAGCTTTCGTGAGGCTGCCGTGCGCGCGCTGCGCGCAGTATGTTCTGTCTCGCATACGCGCTCCAGAATCCGGGAGATTTGAACTAATTTGCGGGCTTCAGGGAGACGCTATCAATATGCGGGAGATTCCCGGAACTTCCGGGAGACTTGGGATGTCTGATGAGGCAGCTCGTCTCTTCGAAGCTCCAGGTCAAACCACGACTCATTTTATCAAATGTAGTAGGCTACAACAGCTCACTTTCCCGTAACGCAACTCCGACTACGGAAGCCTGTTAACTCAAAGGCGCAGTGCTTTCTTGCAATTGGGTCGGTTCATGTTCACACCGTAAACGAACCGTACCAGAGTTCGTTTGGAACCGTACCGAGACCACCTCTTCAGCTGGGTCTCGGTTCGGTTGTTTGGTCCGCACCCGAGTTCGATTGCTGTATTCACACCTGCCCAAAAGGTCCGCACCATGGGGGGAAACGAACTAGAGTTCGATTCAATCGAACCAAACAAGGCAGGTGTGAATACACCCTAAGTAAATAGGGTTATTTTGGATTTTTAATGATTAATTCATATTTAAAATTCTGTCTGTTATTCAATATCTTCTGATTAACAACGAGAAATGATAAGAAAAGTACCCGTTCTGTTTTTCCTCTTCTCTCTTTCTGCTTTCAGCTCTTCCATGGCCTGTGACTTCTTGTCCAGCTTCTCATCTCTCTTGATCCGCCTCTCTTTGTTGTGGGACATTACCTGCATTAATAGAGAGAGGAAACACGTGTGTAAAACCATATTTGCGTTCCTATTTTAGAAAAGGCTTGTTGGCTATACAGTTTACTTACCACCTGAGTATCTGGGACCTGAGACAGTTTTCTCTTCTCTTGCTCTTCCTCCTGTTTCTTCTTCTTTTCTTCCTTTTCCTTCTTCTTCGCTGTCTTCAGTTTTTGCTTTATTTCAAACCTTATTGGGAGAAATAAACATTTATTGATAAGAACCGTTCTTCAGAAATTATTTGAAAAGTCAATTCTGACTTCATCTACGGCAAGATTAGATTTATTTCAGCACAATACAACCAGTGTTCTTATTATATATAAACTAAAACTATTAAAACAATTCAGTAATTGACACCTAATGGATTAGGTAATGTATTTTTTCCCAAAATAATTCCAATAAAGTTTAAATAAAATAAATATTTAAACAAAAATTTTAAATGGAAACTAACTGAAATACCTTTCAGTACTAAAATGACGTATGCCTGCAACAGACTGTGCGATTTCAGCAATCACATATAAGATCATTACAAATCACACTGTACAACATGGATCTAATAAACTTGGGTATGACATGTTTGTAGACTGTACAATGATGACACCTATTGAATCGTAGGCTACGGCGCAAGATAGTATAGAAGAATAAAACACCATCAGCATGTGCTAGTGGCAAACAAATAGAGCAAGATAAATTGGCAATTGTGGTTTTTATGTGTGCTGAAAAAAGAGAAGGAAGCGAAAGAGGAGAATATTGACGCAGTCATGGCTACGGAAAAGAGGCCACCTTGGCATGCCAATTTTGTAAATGGAGCTTGAGGCAAGTAGTTTTAAGTTTTAGCTCCATGTCACGTTGATCAATACGCCATTTCATGTTGCAATTTTATTGGCTAGTCAGTAGACGTAGGTCGTTGCAGGAAACAGTGTCGAAAACAAAACGCCTATTTTCCATATCTGAATTTTAGCTCCGGAGGCTTCCCCGGCATCTGATAAACAGTGATACCAATAGTAACAATGGTGTTGTTGTTTTTTTTCGTATCAATTCTAGTGTGAGTCCTCATCCTTTTCAATTGCACGCAAAGCGGACTCGCAGCACAGAAATCATTGTCTTCTTGACAACACAAACCAAACTTTTCCAGGCCTCAGCCACAACTAGTGATTGAGGGCGGGTCAATCTAGACATCATTCACAGGCAGCCAATGAAAACCATAGGCTGCCATCATGCAAATTTATGATGACTCATTTTGACAGTTCAGAATCCAAGTTCATGCCAGGTCAGATTATTTATTTTAGGAGATAATAACTTTATTTGTCGTGCACTTTGATCTTTGAAACTTTTAAGACCTTTTACATTCACAAAAAGCTGTTACACAATGCATGAAGGGTAATGTCTGAAAAAGCATAATAGGGGTACTTAAAAAAAATACTAAAGCCTAAACTAAAATGACAACTGAAAATATAAAAATTAAAGACAACTCAAAATATGAACAAATACTGTAATAGCATATTATTAATACTAAAATAACACTGAATACAACATTGAGAATATTGCAGTACTTTAATGCTCTTTTTATTAGCCAGTTGTGATTTCCAAAGACCATGTAATTAAGGCTATTTTCACAGTTCTGTCTTTTCTTGCAAGTAAAAAAATATTTCGATTAAATCAGAGACCTTGGCCGCTCAGATCTGAGCTTTGAAACTCCTCTCACCTCCTCTTGAGGACTTCTCTCTTCTCTATACGGTTAAACAGCTCCTGTTCTCTCTCCTTTTCTGTCATCTGCTCCAAACGGGCCCTGTCCTCCTCATCCCCCATTAGATCATCTCCATAACCATCCCGGAAAACCTCATCCTCTGATGACGAGTCAGAATCTGAGCTGGAGGATGAGCTGTTACTGTCAGAGTCTGACACCTCACCTTATGAAACGAAAAGCAGGAATAAACAACTTTTGAAATGTACCTTTCCAGAAAACAGCATTACAGAATCCAAACCGCTGCCTTACCCTCCTCTGGAGCCGAACTCTCTGCTGAGCTGTCTCCATTCGAGCTGCCGGATGAAGCCGCCTTGCCCTTTCTTTTCTTGACTGTGTTCTTCTTTTCAGGCCCTTTACTAGGTTTCCCCTTCTTTTTGGTTTTAGTGCCTCCAACAGTCCACTAATAGATCAATAGAACACATCGATAAGGAGTTTAAATTTACAATTTTAACATGGACACTGAGGATTTCTTTCAGACCCAGGATATTTTCAAAAGCATTTCAAATACGTAACACACACTTCAGTCACCTAATCAGAGATAAGACACAACTGATTCGATGCATTTAGTATTGTAGTACTTTCTAAATGTCGCTGTATATTTTGCCAAATTATCAAAACTACACCTTTTTTTGCTCTCATCATAGTACATTTAAATAACCATAAAAACCTGCAGATTTCTCCAACCTTACTGCAGTGCATACGCTTGAAAAAAATTTGCTTTCTCATTACACTAGCTTCTGATTTGCATTGAAAGTCTACATGAAATGGTAATCAATGAGAAAATAAAATGGTGAGATTGAGATGTGATTTTAACCTCAGGTTGTGGAACAAGTTCACCCTCAATATCATCTCAACAAATCTCAAAGGTGGAACTTCTTTTTAAAATCTATCGTTATTTACTATTGAAACCGTAAAACACTATTACATTAACTACCAGAAAGATTTTCTACAACAATAGCAACACCTTAAAACAACACCAAAACTATTGGTGTTGTTTTTGCCTATTGGTTAACATTTATTTTCTTAGGAATAACAAACCACTCAGAATAAGACCAGAACAGTATATTGAACAGAATGGAAATGTAGCAACAGGTTTTTGATTCTGTATTATAACGTACATCTGAGTGAAATTAATTATTAAAAAAATAAATAAATGAGTGAGTAGGTTCAAGTTCTCTGTGGTTGTTTGGATGGAGCAAGATCTGAATGCACACTTGCTGTTGATTGTAAGAACAGGGCAGGTTTAAGCGGACTCAACTGTCAGATTTCAGCATACGTCACCAGAGAGAAGTCTCATTTCACTGGACGATCGATTTATGACACTTTGATCAAATTTGTTTTGATTTCAGAATTTAAAAAAAATAATTAAACATGAACATGATGATTAAAAGTGTATTATCATCGTATGATACTGTACTGATTAGCTGATTTGGCAGACTTCTTGAACTTTTACTTGCATTTACAAATACAATAAAACTGTGATGGTAATTTGCTTGGTTCCTGTGATGTGGAAATGACGACAGCTAAAGAAGGCCCGTTGAGAGGAGTAGGATCAACTGCATTCACACATCTCTGATCTTCAATGTTCTAAATGATATTTCTAGACTAGTGTTGGGCGATGTTCCATAACATTAACTTAACATAACATATTTATTTACTAATTTAATAACTTAGTTTTATTATTGAAGGAAAATGATAATCGTTGGTGATAGAGAGGGAGAGGGAGTTGGTGATAAAGAAAAAAAGTAATGTCGCATAGAAGTATTTCACCCAAAAGCTGAGCTTGTGGATATCACACAGTCAGTTTGTTATACCAGAGTTATACCGGTGAAGGACTCTCAAACCACAGTCAAATAATCACTGAAAGTGAAACCAAAAACTGACTGAGCTTTTGGCTTCTTTACTGCATTAACACCGCATTAATTCTAAGAACTGAATCTCTCTCAACATACTGTATGTATGCTGATATCATTATATCGATTATCTTAAATTATTGCCATAATATTTCTCTTGTGGACCATAGAATAATGATTGAGTTTTTTTTTTGTTGAAAAAATCTATATTTCTTGTTAAACTAATTTTTGTCTTAATTAAGTCTGTGTTTGAAGCTGCTTTTTTTCATCAATGACTGATTATTGTTCTGTGTTCGGCCCTAAAGACTATTTAAAATTATATAATAATAATAATACTAATCTGTAATTGTATTCGTATTAGTGCTATTGTGTCATTAAAATGTTTAAATGTGCTATGGAAACAAAATGCCTTGACTTAAACAACAACTGTATTTGTTGCGTTTCTTTTACAACAAGCACTTTTGACAATTTGTGAATAGAACACCTTTGATGTGGGAAGTAGTTTTGTAGTCTGTTTTAAAAACATTTTCATTGAGGTCTTAATCCTCAAACGCAAGTAATTTTGGCAATTGTGGTTATGCGGTGAAGTCGTTATGACATTATGGAAGGAAAATTAATTGTAGGCCCTAATATTAATTTGATAATAATAATAATAATAATAATAATTTAATACATTAATGGAAAAATTTGCCAATTATCATCTTGATATCGTCAAAGGGATTGGCTACTTTCAATGTCTCTGACTGTCATCTATCGATACAACCCTATTCTAGACTTCGCGTCCAGCCGTGAACGAGCTCAAAACCTCACAACACTAAACACTGTTTATTTTGGTTTTGAGTGGTGGTTGTACCCATTTGTTTTGTGTGCAGATCTCAGAGCCTAGGCTGCCTACAGAGACGCGGTTTTTGGACGGCATGCTTATGGGGCGGGCAGCTAGCGGATCGTTAGGAAAGATTAGGTGAATGTGATAATTTATGTTTCGGCCTTTTTTGGGCCTGAGATCACTGATACAACCTTTAAATTCTCATAGAGGCAGGCAGATTTTTATTTTTAAAGGCCAGTTATTTCATGGATCCAGGATACTATGCATCCTGATAAAGTTCCCTTGGCCTTTGGAATTAAAATAAACCCACATCATCACACACCCTTCACCATACCAAGAGATCTGCATGGTTTCATTTTAGTTAGCCAAATAGCTGGTTTGATTTGCATTGAGAGATGATCTTATAGAAAGTACCCCATGCAGATATCTAGGTATGATGAAGGGTGATTATCTCCCAAGATTATTTTTTATTCCTCTTTTTAGGCAACTTTAGCATGGGTGTCCAAACTTATTCACAACACTGTATCTGTTGAGCGTGTGAATAGAATATGCAATCAGATGTGTTAAAGTTAGACAAAATCCACTTAAACATTTTTCAAAACCATGGCTGAGTTTTTGTTCAGCACGAGTTCTGCACACTTGTGAATACTTTCATTAAGTATTAGAGAGTAAATGCACAATAACAGAGCTACCATTTTTTCTAAGTAATGTGATACTTAGTTGTTCATTTTATTACAAACTTTTCAATCAGTCACTCACACTCAGTGACTTTTTAGTAGGGCTGGGCAATTTAATCGATTCTGCGATATAAATCGATATTTTTTTCCCCAAGAAAGTATCGATTTTTAAGCCGCGAGTATCGATACATACGTCCCATTCAAATCCCCCGTGTTTTCCCCCGTTCGCGTTGCAGGACGAGCGATTTGTTCAGCCAGCTGCTAGTGTCGCTGTAGAGTAAACTTTACACAGACGCTGACATAGACGGCCGCTGGAGCGTGCAACTTTCCCATACCTCTCATACCGGGAATTGAGAAAAATGCCTGTTTCGTGTTCTGCTTGGGACTTTACAAATCACTCCACACAATTGAAAACAGGTCTCGAGGAATTACCTTTCACAAGACTGAACATTTGTTTCTGGTTGTATTTGGTCATCATGATATAATTAGTAATAGTAACGTTCAGAGGAGAAAGGCCGCGAAATTTAAAAATACTGCTGTTATTGTGTCACGAAATGTAGTTTTAATAGTCTTTCAGTCGACAGTGTAGTTGTTTAAAGATCAAATCTGTGGTTTATTTATAAAGATACCGCCTATTTAAAACTTTGATCTGACGTTTTTGGAGTTGTGACATCCAGGAGATCAGCGGGCGCTCATGTACCCCGCCTGGAACAGCCGTTACCTCGGCTAGTGCTTCTGACGTGTGCCGCTGGCTCTGGTGGCTCTAGTCTAACGTTAGTGGTTAAACATGAGATATAATTCGTCTTGTGTATATCTAACGGGCTATCTTTGGTCTCATTAATCTATAATTAGTTTTCTGGCAAATCGAGGGCAAAGTGAAGTTTCATAACTTTATATTTAGACTATTAAACTATTTACTATTACTTCTCACTTTATCTTATATTTATTTGCATTGCACTGTAGTTGTACCATATGTATTACCATAAATGATCCATCAGTTATCTTTGTTATTGGTAAAATTGGGCCAATCACAGAAAATGATTTTTCCACAATAAGAAAACTATTTAATTTAATGTGAAAATTAAATTATATCTTAGTATAATGGGAGTCTTCACAATTCTTATCCAAGAATAAAAAGCCAGATACATGACAAGCCTGAGCTTTGACAATTCCTTATTAAAAAAATATTTTATAAGTCTAACTATCGAGTTTTTAAATAACTAGAGATGGAACTGTTTGTACACCACATACAAACCACTGAAATCGGCTGATAAATGTAAAAAATAAAAATTATCTTACAACATTGCATAAAGTACTTTGCATTTTCAAGCTGTAGACCCTCTGTCCAGTCAGAGTCAATATATATATATTGTGTAATTGATGTTTTTAATAAAAATTTATGTTTTTAGTTTTCAGTTTTAGTTTAGTTTTAGTTTTCAGTTCAATTAATTCAATCCAAGTAAATGGAACACTCACAAGATGTCACAAATCACTCTTTCCCTTTTAAATCTTTCAGAAAATGATGTAAGTGTATCGAATTATATCGAATCGTATCGTTGGCTGAATATCGTGATATATATCGTATCGTGAGCTGAATATCGTGTATCGTATCGTATCGTGAGATTAGTGTATCGCTACAGCCCTACTTTTTAGATATACATTTAGAGATTTTTAAATATAAAATTCCAAGCACTTTATTTTATCATCTGTCCTGACAAATTTTTTTTTGTTTCAATAACAAATAGGATAGATTAATATTACAAACTGTTTTTGGATTTATTATCAGTGCTGGGCTCACAGTTCACATAGGTAGGGTCCCTTGAACTGTGTGTGTGGATGACCGTGTTCATCCGCCTCCACCAAAGACCATTTTTGACCCAGGAAAAAGCCTGAATCCAAAAAAAGTCAGCAGCACCAACCTTTAGTAACTGAAAAGCTCCATACCTCATCATCACTGTCTGATGTCTCTGAGTCCGAGGAGGCGGCAGGTTTACTAACAGGCTCTTCCTGTTCATCAGAATCCACACGCTTTCTCTTGGCAAGAGACAGCAACTCCTGCACAAAGCAGAGGAAGAATGACAGCTAAGACTTTCCCGAGTGAAAATTCCTTGTTATTGGTAAGGAAAGAAGGTGAATCCCCTCTTTGTTGTTCATTGAAAACCAAAAGAAACCGTGCAGGCTGTCATAATGTCCACAAAATTCTACTTTATGTTTGAAGCCGGCAGGGAAGGTGTGGCAGCAGAAATAATGCTACATATGCCATTTATGAATAATAGTTTTAAAGAAGAAAAAGCAGTTTTTCTTTCTGTTTAATAAACCTAAATAGTGAGTGATCTATAAGCTTGCCTTTCACTGTGTCTGCTTTTGTGCTGCTCATTTAATCCTGAAGTACAAAACCACATAACAGAGGGATTTGGGATAGTTATAACCCAACACTCCCAATGCTCTAACAACCACTATATGGCTAAACGGGGTCTAATCATTTCAAAGCACAGACAGATGTCAAACTCCACTGAGAATGGGGTTTTCAGTCCAAATATGACCTGCATTTGAGCAAAATTATGTTATTGTACTCATTTAATCTGTTAGTATTCATTAAAATTTCAGCATAGAATATGCATGTAACACACAAAAAAACATTTCTGTATAGTAATATAGTGTCAGTAGTCACACTGCTGTTAAGTGTTTGTCTTGAGCTCTGTTTAGCTGCTAGCTGGCTAGCTCTGAAATTTGTCAACAACATCGAAATGAAAACAAGTGTACAGGTTGATATGTAGTGTAGTATGGAGTACTGCCTATAGGGGGCATATCATGGTTCAAATTCATGTGTTCGCCAAGCAAAGGTTTTCAAACTGGGGCCTGGGGACACAGCGGGGCCTAGGGAGGCATCCGTGTAAATTTGTAATGAAATAATAAAGGTAATAATGTAATACGATTACTAAATTAAAATAAATTAAAATTAGAATAAAACTAAAAACTATTAAATCAAAATTAACTAAAAACGTTTAAACAATAACAGTACAGTACTAGTTAGTAGAAAAATTTTTTTAATACAACTTAAAATAAACTAAATATTTTCCAAATAATATTTTAGACAAATTTATAATATTTCTTTTCACTGTATATATTAAGTCATTATACAAGCAACTTTATAGGCGGCTTTTAAAATTTAGGCTGGGGGTCCCTCACAAGGGTGGTCATATATAGGAGTCCATGGTACCTGAAAGATTAAAAACCTTACCATAAAGCAAATGAAAATTATTATTGCTATTTTTGGATTATAAATCGAAAACTGAATATTTGTAGAAATAAAATCACCATTAAATTAAATGTAATGTATATAAGCATTTATTTTTAACATTTTATTTAAAAAAAAAAAAAATATATATATATATATATATATATATATATATATATATATATATATATATATATATATATATATATATATTTTTTTTTTTTTTTAAATGACCATTAGCAGTTAAGCACATCATAAATCACCTAAGCTCTTTTGACACAACAGGAAATTTTATTACTTGAATAGGTCTCCATATTCTTATTTTCATGCATCATGTGACTTTCAACTGTCCAATCAGAAACTGCTTTCAGAACGTGTTAGAGAAGAGCCTGTCCTCTCTAGTCTCTCGTCATATTTCTACGGCCACAACCGAAATAGAAGTTTAGCCGCGGCGCTGTGACGTCATAAAACAGAAAAGGTTCTAAACGCACGCGGCTACCTTTGGAAAGCAGAAATAGCCGCGTTCTGCAGGCGACAATAAAAAGCACGTAAAATATCAAAATTACAGGTGTTGCTGTCTTAAAACCAACACGACGGCACCACACAGGCCCCTGCTAACCAGCTAGCTTTCCTACATCACTTAGCATGGGACTTCAACACACACATACAGTTCTGACACCTTAATGCCTTAGAGCTCGGTAAACAGCGAGGTTTTTGGATCACATTCACGTGAATGATATTCCTACCTGATCCAAATTATCATCGCTTGCACTATCCTCCGAGTCAGAGTCAATCACGACCCGACCTTTCCGTTTCTTTACATTCACCATGGTTAGCTGCCTGGCTCCCCTGTGTGTGTGTTTAAACAGCAGCGCCGCACTCCTCCACACAAAGGCGCTAGAGCTGCACTACGCATGCGCACACGTTACTCCGAAACCCAGCGACGACATACACAGGGCCAGAGACGTGCTGTATTTGTTAATTGTACATAATATGTGTATACATTTATTTACCCAAAAGTGTAATATGATTTGTTAATCACTTAATGTGATGTGGATGGGAATCACCTGCGAGAGATATTTGGTGTCGGTAGGACCACAAGCACGTGTGCTTGTTTCGGGTAAGGACAGATTATATGACGGACTTCAATGGCACAAATGAGTAATTGCTTTTCGAGACATATTTTACGTTTGTTCTTTTATTTTTAGAAATCACAAATGTGTTCACCCTCAGTGTTTGTAGCATAGCTGTAACATGTAATAACTGTCATTAACATTCAATCACGCAGTGGCTTTGTTTTTCCATGTATGACTTCTGAATGTCATCCGGTCAACTAAGATTACTCCCATTGCCCATTACAGTCAAGTGAACGTGTAAGTGTTTGCAAGGAAAATAATAAAAGAGAGATGGCTGTAAGATATTCAGGGACTTTTTACATGTTAATGTACTACTGTGGTGCTCTTTAAACTAGGGGTTTTCAGTCTTTTAGATTCCAAGGACCCCCATTTATGATCGTGCAAAAGACCCCCATCCTAAAATGTAAAAGGCAGCCGTATATTTTCATGTATAAAGACCCAATTTAAGCTAATTCAAATGGACATACCATATACTATACAAATGTAAAATATTAATTGGAAAATATCTTGTATCAATCAAGTTTTTTTTACCCACTATAGTACTGCACTGGAATATGTATTATGTATTTAAATCTAATTTTTGTTGTTTGCTCATTTAATTTAATCCCAATTTAATTATTTTAATCTAAAATGTGTTATTTATTTTTACTCTAATTTTTATTTAGTTATTTATTTGAATGTATTTATTTATTTGAATCTTTTTAATTTTAGATTTATTTATTGATTTTCAAACCCCTGGGGTTCCCCAGAGCCCAATTTAAAAAGTGAAAACATTTGAATCCAGAAGATCAACGGTATGTTATATGACAGTTAATACAAAAAGTTATTTCATTTTCATTACATATGATGTTTTAATTATTTCAGCATATTCTACTGATCTGGTCACAAGAGCTACTCAGACCAAATGGCTGTATCGAGGAAAGCATTAAATGCTCTGTCAGGAGTTTATGGAGTCACTCACAGGCAGCCACTGTTTTTTACATCTGTGCTCGGATGCTCAGTTATACTGAGCACCAGGAGCGTCTATGAACGGGATTACCGCAGACCGGGTCAGCCCCCAGACACCCGTTGGCCTTGGCAAAAGATAAACTTTGATTTCTCCAAAGGTGTGGAGGGTATCAAGAAGCACATTGGATTGTTGAAGGATGAGTTTGTCCAACGCTGGACTGGACCAGAAGGAAGGCCATTAGTAGAGCACATGCTGGAACTGACCCGTGTCCAGTGGGAGTTCCGTGGGCCGGAGAGTCTCGATGAGTGGGTAGTGTCATCTGATCAGGAAATTGGGGGCCATAGTGTGGCATACACCAAACTGGGAAAGAACAACACCACGTGTTTTCTGTACGGATCTTTGTGCTCCACGCCTCCTCGTGATGGAGAGACTCGATACAGTGGATACTGCACTCTGCGCTCCAAACAACCTTTGGTCAGTACATCTCTCTGTCTGATCCATAATCTGATTACTTATTCATCACATTTCAGATGTCTTATTCCATTCTTTTCTTGCTGTCTGCTTGGTTTAATAATAAATAAAGACTGAGCTTTCTGCAGGACTTTTTTCAGTGGGGATTAAGGTTATTGATGAGAATATAGCTAGGATGAAAAAGTTTTAATGAATTTGTAATATAATGACTCGTTCCTTTCAAAATTATATGTTCTATTGTGCATTAAACTGACACAAATGACGTGAAAACATGGTTTAGACAGAATCTTGGATTTACAATACCGTTCAAAAGTTTGGGGTCAGTACATTTTTAAAAATGTTTTTGAAAGAAGTCTTATATGCTCACCAAGGCTGCATCTATTTGATCAAAAATACAGAAAAAGAGTAATATTGTGAAATATTAAAATAAATGTTTTCTATTTTAACATATATTTAAAAATAAAATTTATTGCTGCGATCAAAGCTGTATTTTCAGCATCATTACTCGTTTTCAGTGTCACATGATCCTTCAGAAATCATTCTAATATACTGATTTGCTGCTCAAGAAACATTTATTATTATTATTATCAATGTTGAAAAACAGTCGTGCTGCTTAATATTTTTGTAAAAACTGATTTTAAAAAAATTCAGGAATCTTTGAGGAATTGAGGATTCAAAAGAACAGCATTAATTTGAAACAGAAATCTTTTAAAACATTATAAATGTCTTCGTCACATTTGATCAATTTAATGCATCTTTGCTGAATAAAAGTCAATTTCTTTTTAAAAAGTCTGATTGACCCCAAACATTTGAACGGTATTATATACACTCACCGGCCACTTTATTAGGTACACCTGTCCAACTGCTCCTTAACACTTAATTTCTAAGCAGCCAATCACATGGCGGCAACTCAGTGCATTTAGGCATGTAGACATGGTCAAGACAATCTCCTGCAGTTCAAACCGAGCATCAGTATGGGGAAGAAAGGTGATTTGAGTGACTTTGAACGTGGCATGATTGTTGGTGCCAGAAGGGCTGGTCTGAGTATTTCAGAAACTGCTAATCTACTGGGATTTTCACGCACAACCATCTCTAGGGTTTACAGAGAATGGTCCGAAAAAGAAAAAACATCCAGTGAGCGGCAGTTCTGTGGGCGGAAATGCCTTGTTGATGCCAGAGGTCAGAGGAGAATGGCCAGACTGGTTCGAGCTGATAGAAGGGCAACAGTGACTCAAATAACCACCCGTTACAACCAAGGTGGGCAGAAGAGCATCTCTGAACGCACAGTACGTCGAACTTTGAGGCAGATGGGCTACAGCAGCAGAAGACCACACCGGGTGCCACTCCTTTCAGCTAAGAACAGGAAACTGAGGCTACAATTTGCACAAGCTCATCGAAATTGGACAATAGAAGATTGGAAAAACGTTGCCTGGTCTGATGAGTCTCGATTTCTGCTGCGACATTCGGATGGTAGGGTCAGAATTTGGCGTCTACAACATGAAAGCATGGATCCATCCTGCCTTGTATCAACGGTTCAGGCTGGTGGTGGTGGTGTCAGGGTGTGGGGAATATTTTCTTGGCACTCTTTGGGCCCCTTGGTACCAATTGAGCATCGTTGCAACGCCACAGCCTACCTGAGTATTGTTGCTGACCATGTCCATCCCTTTATGACCACAATGTACCCAACTTCTGATGGCTACTTTCAGCAGGATAATGCGCCATGTCATAAAGCTGGAATCATCTCAGACTGGTTTCTTGAACATGACAATGAGTTCGCTGTACTCAAATGGCCTCCACAGTCACCAGATCTCAATCCAATAGAGCATCTTTGGGATGTGGTGGAACGGGAGATTCGCATCATGGATGTGCAGCCGACAAATCTGCGGCAACTGTGTGATGCCATCATGTCAATATGGACCAAACTCCCTGAGGAATGCTTCCAGCACCTTGTTGAATCTATGCCACGAAGAATTGAGGCAGTTCTGAAGGCAAAAGGGGGTCCAACCCGTTACTAGCATGGGGTACCTAATAAAGTGGCCGGTGAGTGTAGGTGTTTTCAATTTAGAATTGTACAATTTATGATGAAAGTACATTGAAACACTATAATTCATGATTAGAAGTTATTAGAAAACATTAGAAACCCAGCTTTAGCGTTTATTTGCATAAATGTACATAATTTAAATTTAGCCATAAAGGGGCAATACATGTTATTTGACTGTATAATATTTCTCTCTACTGCAGGCCTCATTTGACAGAAAAAAAACCTATGACTGGTCAAGTTTCAACACTTTACATATGCGTATCCGGGGAGATGGAAGACCGTGGATGGTAAACGTGTCTGCTGAGACCTTCTTTTCTCATCAGAGAGATGACATCTACAGTTACTTCCTCTACACTAGAGGGGGACCCTACTGGCAGGATGTTAAGGCATGTCTTAAGAATTTTACATTATTGGAAATCTAGAGACACTTCATCTGCAGTTCATATGAAAGTGCATTTAAATTAATCTGTTTTACAATACATTTAAAAGTTTGGGGTCAGTAAGATACTTTTATTCATCAAGGAAACATTAAATTGATCAAAAGTGACAGTAAAGACTTAAATTGTTAAAAAAATTCCTTTTCATATAAATTTTTTTTTTTTTAACTTACATCAAAGAATCTTGAAAATAATGTACCACGGTTTCTACAAAAATATTTACTGTTTTCAACTGATAATCAGCATATTGGAAATGATTTCTGAAGGATCATGTGACACTGAAGAGTAATTATGTTGAAAACTCAGCTTTTTTAATTAAAATAAATTTTTTAATTAAGATTTCACAATATTACTGTTTTTATGATCAAATAAATGCCTTGGTGAGCATGGGACTTATTTTAAAATACCATACTATGCCCCAAACTTTTGAACGGTCCAATCTCTTGCTTGCTTATTGTAAAATCATCACTATCTTACAGATCCCATTCTCCAAGTTTTTCCTTTCCAGTCGGGGAAGAATACAGGATAACCAGCATGTCCTCTGGTTAGATAAGGTCAGCATGACTTTATTTCCTGTTTACCTAGTAATTGATATGAGCATCTAATCATTTATCCTTCTATTTCGTCTGATGATACATTTATGAGAGCATTGTGGTGCAAATTCATCATACCTCAGATTTAAAACTTGTTTGTGCTCTTAGGTCAAGAGTATTGGTTTTACACTGGGGGACAAAGCAGACGGTCCATTTCAGCTGGAGATTGACTTCATTGGTCTGTGTAATGACCTTGCCCACACAGAGGAGTTTGCATATGAGCTTTACAAGAGAAATCCTGAGGTCTAGTTGGATTCAGCAAATCACAGATAACAAACGTAACAAAAGTTTTATTAATAAAAACGTTTTTTTTTTTACAAAGAAAGAATCATTTGATGTATTTTTTGCAGGCCGATATCTTTAACACATACACATATATACACACAAAAATGACCATGAAGGACAAAAAAGTACAAAATGATAATTTATGAATATCGCTCAAGTTCAAATAGACATTTTGTGTAACCAATGACTACTGTTTTTGTCCCAGTACAAATTTAACCATTCATACTAAATACAATTCACCAGGGCATCTCTTCACACATAAATCAAAAACAATATTTAAGATATAAAATCCTTATCTATAAATGGATTGAAGAAATGAAAGATTTTGCCGTACATTAACCTATGTTAATAAACAGATAGAAGAGTAGAAATGTAAAAAAGTTTGGAACAAAACAGACAAAAGTTAACATGTACAGTGAGTGTCCAAAATAGCAAAACAGAAAAGACAATAGAGTTAGGCCATGACCAGGCCTCGTCTGGCACCCAGCATATTCTCCTTCTTCTGTTTTCGGTCTACTGTGTGCTTGGCACGTCGCTCCTCTCTGAAGGTTAAAAAAGGCAAAGCATATTCAAAGAGATTTCAGTCTATGAGACAGATCAAATTTAAATGCACGCTACAGTTTAAAGTGGGGTCGGTAAGTTTCTTTTTTTTTTTTAAGTTCTTGAAGTCTCATGTTCACCAAGGCAGCATTTATTTGATCAAATGCAATAAAAAAAAAACAACAATACTATGAAATATTATTACCATTTAAAATAACTATTTTCTATTAGATTTTAAAATTTAATTTACTCTTGTGATGGCAAAGCTGAATTTGCACATGATCCTTTAGAAATCATGATAATAAGCTAAGTTGGTGCTCAAGAACCATTTCTTCTTATTATTATTATCAGTGTCAAACAGTTTTGCTGCTTAATGTTTTCATGGAAACAGTGATTTTTTTATGGATTTTTTTTTATGTATAAAATGTTGGAATTAACAGCATATTTTTAAATAAAAAATATAGAAACAGAAAGAAACAACTGTCTTTACTGTCACTTTTGATTGATTTAATGCATCCTTGCTAAAAAAAAAAAAAAAAAATTCTGACCCCAACATTTTGAACAGTATTGCATCTCTCAATACATAACCAAAATAAGCATCTAACCTGGTTTGAACTTGGTGCTGTTTATAGTTTTTCTGGTGTGAAGGAACAGTCTGTGATTTATTAAGTTCTATGTTCTCCTGTGCAGCTCCGAAAGCCTTCAGTTTTCCTGCAGAAATTAAAGAAGACAATAAATAGCAAGCAGATACAAGATTCAATTCAAGAAATATATTTGTATGAGTGTGGACAAACCTTTGTGGGGTTTGTAGGTGAGTGGACGAGAGAGACTGGCCTTCAGATCAAATGTATTCTTGTTGGTGGTACCAGGTGTGACTGACATGCTGTTGTTCCCATTAAAAACAAACGGAGTAACTCCTGCAAAAAAAAACAACAACAACAAATTAAACCAATGCTTCATAAAATCCGTTATAAAAATGATTAGTGCAACACAATGGCATTACCCATACCAGGTGTTTTATTGATGGTGACACTTTTATTAAGGTCAGGTTTGGTATGAACATCAGATTTTCTCCCCGGAGTGGAGGTGAGACGGACAAGAGGAGACATACGAGCTGGAGTCTTTACCAGAGAACGCTTGTATTCGTTATCATGAGTGGCCTTTGAGAACCTAGAAACAGAAACGCAGCAGTTAAGTGAAAAGCCACTTTATTTGCTTGACTTTAGCACCTATATTTAACTTGATCTCAATACTAAAAGGATTATAAATGTAAGTGGATTAAAGCATACGGATGTATTTACCTGACATTGATTTTATTGGTGGTGAGGACGGTTGGCCTGAAGGTGGCGCTGTCCTTCAATGCAGACTTGCTGGAAGTCTGCTGAGTGAGCCTGCGTCTCTCTGGCACTGGTTTCTTCTCCTGCACTCCAGGACTGAAGAGAGATGCTCGGCTAGAAGGCACCTTCTAACGGGAGACAATACCAAAGCTTGCTTATGATTCAGGTCAACCTCTTCCAGAAATAACAAACTTGTTTGACACAATACAACTTGAATCTTCATATGCCAATTTAATTTAAAAAATATTTGACACAAATTTATGATCAGGATGTGTGCGAATTCAAAAAGTGAATCCGGACAACTGATAGTTGTCTGGTGACTTACAGTTGGAGCCTTTGTCTCGACTGATTTCTTCAGCGTCTTTTCTGACAGTGTCTAAAATTACAAAAATAAATAAATATATAAACCAAACAACTAATAAATAAAACCCTCGGAACTCAAAATAACAGTGTGAACTCCAAAATGCTCAAACTAGTGTTTTTTTTATATTATAGTTTAATTCATATTTGAATTAGCATCTTTTAATGTTTATATTTAGCTTTATGTGTTCATGATTTTAGTGCAACAACTGAAACTTATTTCAAATATTTTCAGTAAGTTGCAGAGCAAAATTATTACATTTTCATTTAATTTCAATTAACAAAACATTTTTTGTATTAATAGTTTAAGTTAATGATAATAATAACCCTAGATCATAGTTACCTTCAGCTCCTTGACTGAATTCCTGATCACCTCCATTTGTTTGTTCTTCCTTTGCACATAAGAATCGATGGACTCCAACTTTTTGAAATGAGCCTCATGGAGTTTTTTGAAATCTGGGAAATTGAGATTTGCAAATGGATTACTGAAGGGCAGAGCTCAGAATATTTGGTTACAAATCTTAAATGAGCTCAGACGGAACAGTCATCTAAACAAGAAACTGTCATTTGAATATTACAGGAACTGGAAAATATATTTTCTTTTCACATATATAACGTTAGTTGGAAGGATCGTATTACTAGGAGTTGTCGGCCGCAGTGTAGGTTTCCTCTTCATCAGACCTTCATGACGAGGGATTTTACCCACGGTTCTTCTCCCCACACCTGCAAGATATACATTTTAAAAGTTATCACCACATACACTGTACAAACACAAATTAATAATAAACGGAGCAATTCCAAGAGGGTCCTCACACCATTGGTGCTCGGGCCCTAAATAACCTCCTCAACTCCCTTATCTATTAGATTGTAATTAAAAGGATGATTGATAATATCTACTCTCCATGAGCAACTTGAAATTGAGTATAATTCTTTAAGCCTCACCTTTCACACTTGGCTCTGTAGAAACATCTTCTGAGTCTGGATTGTTTTCCCCAGATTCTAGAGCTTTCTCCACAGTATCCTCTTTAGTAGAGATTTCAGGTGGAATAAGAGTCTGTGTGTTCTTGGCTGAGGACACCTTCCTTTTCTTGGAACCCCCCCGGCTCTCCTCTTGTGTCTGCTTTTCTTCAGTCTAAATATTACATATTAAAAACAACTCATTACAAAATTACATAACGTTTTATAAATTAGAATAAAAAGATCTGTTCAGTACATTATGCTCGTGTATACCTGAGCAGTGACAGGTGGGGAGTCACTGAGCTTTCTCTTGGCAGTGCGTCCTTTTCCTCGGCGCTCGGTCACAAACGTTGCCGTGTGCGCGCTTAGCACGTCAACGGGCGGGACAGCATCGTCGTGCGCCGCGTCGGCTACATCATTCCCCTGCAAACAATGTAGTGTTGCTTCTGTTATTACAAATCTTCACATTTCGAACAGACTATGGGTGACAATAAACAAAGATATTACTCACATTTTTCGATGCCTGCTGTTGTTGTTGTTTTGAAAAGTGCTCTTTTAAAGCTTTCAATAGTTTTTCGGCCTAAAAGCAATTAAAACCGAGCATTTAGAAAATAGAAATCATACAGCCACAAAAAAACCTATATATAACTTATGTGTGTGTGTGTGTGTGTATGAATATAAAGCAGATCATTTAACTTAGTAACGTTACACATGGGTTGTTGGCAGCATGCAAACAGCACTGCATCACTTACAACAACGTTAACGTTAACTACTTAGTTAACGCGATTTACCTTCATATTCGCTTTCATTCCAACCTCTTTAGCGAGGCGCTGCAATTCCGCATATTTAAGCGAGTCCAAATCCATATTGTGGATAATCTTAATGCCAAATGCAGAAATATAACGTAATATTGACTCGCTCTCTGGTGTACAGATCGGTTTGTTTAGGTGGGATTGCCGTTTGAAAAACGAAATAACCGCGTTTCAAAAACAGCCCTTTCTGTTACAGGATTGGTTGAGAAGCAAATGACGACGCTGCACTACAACCAATAAGAAGTGGCGTTTATGTCTCGTTGGCTTTGATTGGCTGAAAGGCAAAAGCGGGGTTTGATTGAGTGACGCCACTTAGAGTTCAAGCCAATAAATGAATTAACGTGGTTGGTTGCGTCTTTTGAACGTGTGTGAGCAGAACGAGGACAAAAGTAGCTACTAGCTAACAATGTCGAACAGCACTCGAAGTTTGCTCGAAAGCTCTTATGATATCGGTCCATGTGACTCGACACAGACTAGTTCAATTGCAGATCAGTTAAGAGCAATGACGACCAGAGAAATGCGTATGGTAGACTATAGGAATTGCAGTGTTCTCCAATGCATGACATGCAACACAGTGCTTGGAGACTCTCTCGGCATCTGCGGGGAAGTCCAGAGCCTCCAGAGTATCATTTCATTGAGTAAGTTAAGTTGTAATTGACCTCATTTTAAAAGCATGCAGACTAAAAAACTGTGCAGATATAGATACAGTTATGAAAAGGTTTGTAAAATACTCCAAACACGTGGGTGGGTGTGTACGCGTGTTGCAATAATCTCTGCAAAGACATTTTAATCTTTCCCTTTGCAGATGTTACTGAGGATGTGAGGGTGAATACAAATCTGGATATGAGTTTGAAGGGTAAACTGGCTTCCTCGTAAGTATTGCTCTCAGCCGATTCTGCTCACGTCCAGCATGTGTGTCGGATGTCCCATTGTGATTTCTCTATCTGTAGCACCTACCAGGTCCTTCACTGTGCTGGCTGCCATGGTGCTGTTGGCCTGGTTCTTCACTCCACCCCAGAGCACCTGTCTGCTTTACGAAATCTCTTCCTTTTACGAAAAGAGCTCATCAACTGGTGGGAGTAGTTTATTATAATAATAATAATGTGCACACTAACATAATTGCAGTAATATAAATCATAGGATTCGCATGTGTTTTTTTTAATGGTTATATCGCCTTTTTTATGACAGCCATATCTTTTTATTTTTACATGTTTTTTTATATATTTTAGTTACATGCTAAGAAGTGGCACATGTGTTAAAGCCTCCAAAATCAACTTCAATCACAGACTCATGGACAAAAATATTAACGAGGTTTGTATTTATGTACTCGTGCATTCACTGCTTATTGTACAGAAGGAGAGCAACATTATATTCTATTAAGCTGAGTTGGATTGAAAATTGTGGATTTTCTTTCTCCATTTTCTAGCTTAAGCAGTATTTAGAAGCTCAACTGAAGCAGGTGACGATTCTGGAGGGAATGATGGAAAAATTGTCCACACACAATGTAAGCTAAAGAAATGGCTGGTGTGGAATATGTACAGTTTTCTTGTTGTAACAGTGTTGTAATAAAGTATTTATATATTTGTATGATGTATTGAATAGGAGTTTGGTTCTTCAAAAATGTGAGAAATATTAACTAGCTTGGTTACTATGTTGCATTTCTTTATTCACTTTATGGTCAGACTGAGATATATTATGATAAATTAAAAAACAATGTAATATTGCAGGAAAAATGTCTGATCTCTTACACTACTAAAAAATATAACACTGAAGAAAGGAAACAACACATTTTATGATTGGCACCATGCTGCTTTTTTTTATTGCTAAAATGTAATATTTTGTACAAAATCATGCGGGGTGCATCTGTAGTGCATAGATCAGACTAAGCATAGAGTTTCACATTCAGAGGCAAAATCGGCAACACAAATCAGGTCAGCAAAGCATATAAACTGCATTATTTGCATTGAACAAGAATAAGCTGTCAAATTTTTATATTTGTTTTTACATTTAAACTCACAATTGTAAAGGCTTTGCTAAAAACTTATTGTATCCGACTTTGCCTCTTGAATCACAGACTCGTAACAATTTCATTTTCATCATACAATGTTCAAATCCAAAAAGTAACATTTCTTAATGAATACATCTGTGAATAATTTACAGTAGAGATAAACCTTTGGGATTTCATGCATTTGAAAAAGAAAGTCACAACATTGGTCCACTCATAGATTTAGTTATCACATTTCTGCATAAATATGTTCAAGCCAAGCTCAATTATTGCATGCAGCACAAAACATTTCTTATCCACTTCTACCATGCATCAGCAAATGTTATTTTTTTGCATTCTTATTAAAAATACAAGTAAATTCCCAAATGGATCCTCGGTTTTGTGGATGTATTGTGGTACATTTTATTTACCCAGGATTCACTGATATAATGAATCAAGCTACTACCCAGAACACTGCTCATATTGCTGTCAATGAAAATAAGCTATAAATAAGCATACAGCTTATGTGCGTTCCACAATGGTTTGTATGCAAACATGCAAAGTCATTAGAAGGGCATAGGCCCTGCATATATGTATATATCCTATCTACTTTCTTCCACCTGTCCAAAATAAAAAGTTCTTTAAATTAATATTTGTCACACCCTCAGTGCTACCTTCACATATTTATTTGGTGTCCGTGAAAAATGGGGCTGTTCAATGAAATGTATATAGTTCCGTATGAGCGATGGGATGTTCTGGATAAAACACTTACAACTATCCCAATTATGCTACAGATTTCTATTTCACAAACACCACTAAACTGTTCTGACACTATAATTCATGCATGAACTGATTATTGCTTCTAAATCATGAACTTAATACACATCATGGCTTGCATATCTTCGAGTATATTTAAAAAATATAGTTTGCATTCCAGTCATTGAGGTATTTATCTACATTACAATGCTTTGATAATTGCTTTATGCCACTTAATATTCTACATGTTACTTTAAAATCAAGAGTTTCTGCTACTAGGAATAATCTACCCACAGCTCTAGTCTTAGACAATAATACCTGATGGAAAATGCAATATTAGAGGTATGAATACAAACACAGTTCTAGGTTACCCTTTCTAATCAGGAAGAGAGTACTCTATTCTCCTTTGTGTCTGATTATTACAGACCAAAAAAAAAATGATGTTTCATTTGAGCAAAAGTCTTTTTTTCCATAATAAGGATTTATCTTAAAACAGGTATCGAATGAAATTCTTCAACACATGTAATATCTTATAAGCTAACAAGACTTTTTTTTTTTTTTTTGCCCGTTAGAGACTTTCATTTTGATCCAACTTATTTTTTTACAGTACAAACTAGGACAAACTCACACAGTGCTTTTGAAACATACATGTATTTCAGCATGGCCAGCCGCACGTCAATACCAACCGCCATTGTTCTAATCCTCAGCATGCTACAACACATTATTATTAACCAATAGATTACCCATGAATAAACAACCGTGTTTGTCAATTAAAAACTAAAACAAACAAACTCTGAACAAGTGAAAATGACTCACCTAGTTGCTTCTTAATCAAATGGATCAAGGTGTGGATGCTGCATCCATGGTGGTTACTATAACTAAATCTTTGTCTGCCTAATTTTATTTTCTAAACGACTTTATTATAGCATATACTGAATGTCACTACGACTATTAAACTCAGCAAGCATCGCTACCGTACATGCATGGCCACCTTTATGCTGGCACTACAAATCCCGCCACCTTAAAGCAAGCGGATGAAACTATACATCATTTAATGGAAGACATTGGTGATTTTGTTGTTTTTGCGAACAACTTGTCACTTGTTTGTACAATATACATATTCATCTCAAAACAAGACAAAGGAAACAAACAAATATTGCACATTTCCCACACTGAGGCCTCACTACTCTTCTTACTGCGTACATAACACTTCTATTTCTACCAATCCGTATGATAGAAACTACTATACAAACAAAATAAACATTAAGTGCATTTTCTCCTTACAGATGAAGTTTATTTCCTATTTTCACAGTGCACTGTTAGCTGAGGATCGAGCACAGGCTGTGTCAGATACCCAGAGACCAACTTGCCATAATCTATTTGAGATGTTACATTAAAAACATACTAAACTATTAGCGACTATTATCGACCGTTGTGACCAGGGCCTAACATGTAACCATTTTTCTGCCTTTCTTCAGGCCTAATGAGAAGGATAACCATGAGAATGTTACTGGATGAAAGTGACGTGTTTATCTCGCCCTGCATGTTCTCCTGGAGAACATATAGGACAAATATACAACCAGTGAACTATAAGGTCTCTAATGTTACACCTATTAATAATGTAATGTACAAGAGAAGAAACATCACTCCTCTTCTATTGGACCACCAAAACTACTTGACAGACAATGACTATATTTATATAACAGCGAGAAAAAGAAATGTGAATATAGTTTGATCAGAGCGCTTGCTGTGTGGGTCTGAGCTGTGGTAACTTCTGAGGTAGTAAAATAATTATATTTCATTATGTCCTGCATCTCATCAGAACCCCACCCCTACTACAAAGGTTTAACTGTGGAATTTATAATGCTTATGCTTGGGTCAGTGTGTCAGTGTGCCACTGTCTATCTTGGTATGTCAGTACAAGTACATAGAAAACATGAAGAAAGGTTCATGGTTTTGCTAAAGCACCAATATCAGTTCAGAGATGAGAAACATTTTTTGAAGAGAGCTTTCTGTCTACAGTTTGTCGTCTCATTTTCAGGCATTTTCAAAGACTAAATAAATGACCAAGCAGTGCTTTACTTGTAGGTCTGAAGCTAAACTAAGTTATGGAAATAGTCAATTGAGAGACAGGAGCTGGGACGTGTCTAGGCACTTAGTCTGCAGAAAATAAAATTGTTGGATGAGGCTACTTCATCTTGCTTGCAAGATTTAGTTTTTAAACGTGCATTTGTTTTACCTGCAAATCAAGTGCGCTTTTGCTCTTTCCATTTTCACTTTCTTTTAACTCAACCTGCAACTATATAAATACTCCACTGGATTTATTTATAACAGATATGACCAGACGATGGTTCTTTACTGTGGCACAATCATGTTGTTATTTAAGTTTACGAAGAGTTTATGGTTCTTTCATGAATAAAAACAACTTCAGTTGTCATCTTCAAAGTGCAGAGATGATATGTTCATAGAGCAGGGACAGATGGTATGCTGAACAAACACTTCCCTGAAATATCGCTGGAGGAAGGTCAACTTATCAGGATGGAGGGCAATTTGAAGAACAAAGACAAGACGGTCTCATCTGCAACAGATCAGATAAGGCAAGGAAGTAAGCCCAACAATGACAATATCGATTACTCTATCTATCTTTATTTTGATGTACCGATATTGATTAATAAATCCCAAGATTGATCTTTTAGTGAGTCTATGCTGTTTTCTTGTCGATGCATGACAACTTCTCTAAACATTATTTATTGTAAGCCTCACATTCAATAACCACAATAAGCTTTGTGCTTTGTAACTTTTGATACGAAACAGTCTAAAGTTTTCGAATGAATGAAATTCTAACAATAAATATCGTTTTGATGCTTTTTCTTTTAATGTGGCGTGACAGAAGGGACGTTGAAGAAACAGTGTCTGAAATGTCTCGTAAGCGCGTAATCATGGTTTCAACCACGGAAACAATGATTAGGTCACATTACATTACATTTACCTCACTCATGAATTATATTGAAAGAAAATGACTAAAATGCTAGATATATGTACTATATCACATATTTATTAATTATATTTTTACTAAACCTGTTAGTGATGTCTTATTATAACTTATAATATTAACGTACCAAATGACAGGGTTGCTTGTGTAGGCTATTTTACAGAATTAGTTGAAAATTACACACTTGATTGAAAATTGAAATTGAAAATTGACGTACTGTACCTGATAATTCTCCAAATTAATTGAATCAAATGTAAATCAGAATGAAATCATATCAAGAGCTTTTGAAGCTGAATCTAATTAAATCTTGTGTCAATACCCTGCCCAACAAGGAAATATCTTGTGTTATTTCTGCAGCACAAACTGACCTACCTGGTCATGAGTTCCTTTCCGGACTGCTCCTTTCTCTTCTTGTCGTGACATATGAGGGCCACTGTTTTGATAAGACAAAGCAGATTAATTAATATCTGCATTTTCCTTAAACAATGTAGCCATTAGTTCTACTGCACTTATGGAAGGAATGGACAAAGTAGCTTGAAAGAACAATGAAATTGAATATTCATGCACAATCAAATAGTGTGCATCTCGACTCCTGCACAATGCATGACCATCTACCTAGTGACGCAAGTGCTGGAATGCGAAACTGCAACACAAAGATTAGACAAAGCCAAGCTCTTGTAGTACAAGTCAATCATTATCGTGCACTTACCGTCTCCGGTGATCTCGTGCTAGTATGAAAGCGAGTGAACTGGAGCGAAAAGTCATCCCTATCATACTCGTTGGCTGGAGTACGACGGGCCAGGCTCTGAAATGTTCAGTGAGCCTGGCCCCGCTGCGCTGCTGCGGCAGTGGACTGCGCGCTACGCCATTTCAGTCCCGTCACCGTGTGCTGGTGCTGCTCTCACTGGCTCTGCAGCGGCGGCCGCACTCTTCCGGCGCGCACCCGTGCGCATCGGTCTCTGCGCTCTGATTGGACAGCGGAGCGATCCGTCAGCCGAGCAACACCCGCCCTCTGAACACAAGAGTACAGGTGGAGGGATATTATTTATATAGGCTATATTAATTATTAAACACCATTATAAATAACAACCAAATGAAAGGGACAAAAAAATGCCACATGGAATCAAAAACACGATACGAAGACAAATGAACAGAAAAAAAAATTAAATTGTGAATATTGTGAATAATTCACATACTTACCTTGACTATTAGGAAAACTTCCAAATGTTTAAAGTCTTGATGGCTTTAATGTCTGCTATGCTCTTCAAGGCTGCGTTTATTTAATTAAAAAATACAGTAAAACAGTAATGTTGTAAAATATTATTGTATATGGTTACAATACCATTTTCTATTTTAATTGATTTGAATATGCATAATTACAGTCTTTAGTGTCACATGAACGATCCTTTAGAAGTCATTCTAATATGATGATTTTCTGCTCAATAAACATGAATTATTATAAATGTTGAAAATGGTTATACTATGATAAATTTTTTGGGATTCTTTTATAAATAAAGATTTCATAAGAACAGCTTTTATTTTTAGTAGATTTGTTTGTAAATATTCTAAGACAATGTAGGCTACAAATCTTTACTGACACTTTTTGTCAATTTAATGGATCCTTGCTGAATAAACTTTTTCTTTTTAACTCATTGACCCCCCCAAACATTTGTGTTTGTTTATGGAATTTGCAACAATTATAATAAAAATATTTTATATACAAGGGAAATAACACAGTTGTGTTTTATACCGTACAATATAGTACAAAATATATGTTCAATAAATATGTATAAACACATTGTATTCATTAACCTTTCCAAACCGGTTCTTTTCTGTGTAATGTAATGTAGGCTATGTGCTTGAGGTGCAGCAACACGATGTATAGGGTGTGACAAAACACACCACACAAAATACACGAATGTATGGCGCTCGCAATGTTCCATTCGGCGACGAGACTGACAAGCACGACAGATAACACACGTGTATACGTGCGTGTACGTCTCCATTTGTTTTATATGGAGACGTACACGCAAATATCACGTCACGTATACACGTCAATCACGTGTAGCTGTTGATCTATGCAGACGTCACGGCGGCGTCACGTTAGAAAGTTAACGTGTGGATTACATCTTAACGTGTGAACGTCTGCCCGTCTGCACGTCTGCCCGTCTGCACGTCTGCCCGTCTGCTATACGTCTGCACGTCTGCACGTCTGCACGTCTGGAGTATTTTTCCTTATTTTCCCTCACGTCTATTTTTCCTTATTTTCTCATACATTTACTTATTTGTATAATGCTGAATCTGTTCATGTACCATAGGTATCCCATAGATTTTTAGCTTTTTTAATAAAAGTCTATTGTCATGTATTTTGATTATAAAATGGGCAGGTAAAATTCCGAAAAGGTGGGTATTATCATTATATATTTGTTGGTTTAAGATGTGTCAATGCTCTGCAGCAGGCAGGGTCTGCATGCCTCAAGTTCACTCATAGATGCTGCATTTAGCATTAATTGTTCCATTCAGAAACCCTTTTAGAACTTATTGGATTTTAAGCTAAAATTAGTTAGCCTACTTGTGATTGCTTGGATTAGGCTACTGCTATTCTTATTCTGAAAAGTAATAATCAGTAGGCTACATTTATGTTAAATATTTTTAAATTGAATATATAATAGAGCTACACAAAAGTTTTTATAAAGCCTATAGCACTCTATTAAATGTAGCCTAGTCATAAACTATGGCTATACGATTTAGTCTTGTCTTTTTCTTTATATCACAATGACATACATACATATACATTCATATATATATATATATATATATATATATATATATACACACACGTGTGTGTTTGTGTTAGCTACATTGTCTCTATAAAGTATATTTAGTGTATAATGTAAAATGAAAGTGGACAACTGTAATACAGTAAGTAGGCTAGTATTACAGTACAGAAAAACAATGTCTGATTACATACCTGTTCTGTCCACAAACGTTTGAATGGCGTTTCCATTACAGATTTGCGCAAAACGTTTGCGATATTTTCTAAATATCGATAAAAAACTATTGCGAAATGACGGCGTTTCCATTAACCGATGTTATGCGACTAAAACGTCCTTTTTTCTTCTCGCGATAAGTCATTACAAAAATTATGGTAACGGACGTTGGTAGGTTTATAGCCTATAGGCATATCAGAGCCACCGCACTGGACATTATTATTATTATTATTAATTGAAGGAGACGGGGCGTGTTATCCAAGCATTAATGGCAAGGAAAGACCCTTAGCAACTGTGAGCGGCACTATGAGGATCTGGTGTTTCTCACTCATTTCTATTTCAAGGTCTTGATTGTGGCATTCGTATTCTGTCCAAACGGTCCGTGTACTTTTGCGTCCATTCGTTTTTCCTTTTTTAATCATTAAAAAATAAATAGGCTCTAGATGAATTTTCAGATTTTTGTTTATGACTTTTTGTCCCTTTATTAAACATTTAAAATATTTACAAATTAATATGGAAGAAAATTCAATTTTACTGGTTTTCTAAGGCCAATTAGAACCCGATGATATTTTTTTAGGCCTATTAATTGCTTTTGATTTGAATTTGTTTATTTAAAAGTGGACATTTTTATAGCCTACATAGGCTATATTTTGTTTCAGTTCACGGAGATCATGAAAGCGCTCCTGAAAGAAGAACGGTTTCTTGTTATTGTGAGTATACACAAATAAAAGTAGTTGCGGATTATGTTTTATTATTTTCTGTATGACCAGAAATGATAGAGTATTTTAAGTTGTTTCCACTGTTGATAGGAAAATGCAAGTGTTCGCGCCGGCGCCTCCATTTCATGCAGTGCGCACTCTGCTCAAACCCTTTATGCGTCAAAAACTTGTTTATTTGTGATAATCTTAGCCCTGTATTATTATTTTTTGATAAAAGCGTCTTCTAAATATGTAGTCTAATAAATGTAACAGCCTAATAATAATGATAATTATTATTATTTGCGTTTATAACTATAAATGAGTTCACTTAAGACAGTAATATGCTAAAATAACTGATGAATGTTTTATTTTTATATAACCTTTTACAGGTTTGGAAATTAGTTTGTGTTAGCCTACTATATTTATTTTTTGTATGTGAAGTCTTTTTTTGCTCAAGAAAGTTCAAGAAATTACAAAGAACTGATATCCTATTTACAAATCTGAGAGGGCGGATTAGGATATCATACAGTTTATTAATCCGTGGGCACGATTTGTTAAACCGATCGATCCAGTCTAAAAACTAATAAAGAAGAAAACATGTTTTTCGGATAAGTTAAAGGAAAAACGAATGGATGCCAAAGTAGCCACGGACCAAAAACACACGCGCCTTCTAAATGCGTGACTGTAAATGCGCAAAAACTGTTTCCATCGCAGTTTTGCGAAATATTCCTTTTTCGAATTGCCTGAAAAACCACCTCATGCGAGCGTAAAATCTTTTTTGCGATAAATGGGAGTTTTTGCGAAATTGACGTGTTTCCATTGAGCGTATTTTTAATTCGCAATTTCAATTTGCGCAATTTGAAGGGTAATGGAAACGCACTGTTGTTCTCCAACATTGTCTGCAATAGTGACCGTTATTTCATTAGAAACATGTCCACAATCTTGACCTCTTCACTGTTTTGCCTCCATACCCACACATCTTTACTCCTCTTCTTGCCGGCTGTTGACCTGGTTGTTATTCCATTATCTGAATGTGTATGACTTGTGCTCTGTCTATATATGCTTGCCAAATGAAGCTTCATGAGATGCACCTCTGAGCTATTTCAGAAAACTGGTTGATTTAAAGCTTTACATTCCCATTAATTAGTGGAATGCAAAATTCATAGACAAAAAATTGTTGCTGTAATTATAACATTAAAATAGCATGTCATGGGAACCTACAACGGCACATACATGTAGGCTACATATATTTCTATTTGTAATGCAGTCACTTTAAATTCACATAATGATGAACTTCTGGGTAACAGTTTAAATATAATGAAAATTAACTGCCAATTGAGACAAAAAGTTGAGAAAAAATACCAAGTAAAACACACATTTGTAAATATTTGTTTTAATTTTTCTGTAATGAGCAGTTTTTAGCTTTTTAAAAAAGAATCATTAGAAAACCAAAATTCCTGTAAATAAACAATATGTTAATACAATGAACATATAGTTCCAAACAGCACCACAGCAGAACAACTGCCTAAAGAAGTAGCTGTGTGGGTATTAAATATATATTTGTGTTTTTGAAAGAATAGGTTGAACATTAACCAGTGATGTCAATAGAGCAGTGCCTTGCCGCCATCTACTGGCGGTTTTATATTTATATTTAGTAGTTTCGTATTTGTTTATGCTCTTTTCATTTCGACATTTACAACTCGGTTTAAATTAGCTTTTCATTTCGACATTTACAAATCGGTTTAAATGAGCTTGCTAGAAGTTCATAGAATGATTTTATTTTTTAACAAGTGTGTTTTACTTGGTATTTTTTTCTCAACTTTTTGTCTTCATGTTTATTTTATAATCAAAATACAAGACAATTGACTTCTATTTAAAAAGTTATACCTTTCATTGGGATACCAAATGTATGGTACATTAACAGATTCAGAATTATATAAATAAGTTGATCAAATGTAGTCCTATAAACTGTGCCAAAATAAGATTATCTATGATAGTGTCTATAACAGTAAAGGTATGATAAAATAAGGAAAAATAGACGTGAGGGAAAATAAGGAAAAATAGATAGCCCCAGACGTTAAGACGTTTAAGACGTGCAGACGTTAAGACGTGCAGACGTTAAGACGTTTAAGACGTGCAGACGTTTAAGACGTGAAGACGTTTAAGACGTGAAGACGTTAAGACGTTTAAGACGTGCAGACGTTCTCCACACGCATGTCACACGCACGTTAACACGTCTTTAAGCTTGGTTAGGAAAGAAATGACACAAAGCGAGCGCCATAGAATGTGCTTTGATCTCACACACTGAACACGCATGCACGCGCGCGCACGCTTGCCTCCTCCCCCTGCGCGTGCGTGCGTGCGCGGTACAACATCAACAGAATGAGCCCTCCTCGTTTACTGTCAGAAATAAAACAAACTCTTTACTATCCAAAGTAATTAATTCTGTACCTAAGTATTGAGTGCGTTTCAACCTAAATCCTACAGTTGCCTTATCTGGACTAAACTCCGCGGTTCAAAGTGGTAAGAGACATTTTTCCGATTTCTTAAAATTAGATTGTGCAAATGCAACAGTGCTAGGCCTCAGTCTTATATTCGAGCATTCATTTATTTCTCTGCGTGAAGACTCAAACAGACCTGAGAAATGTTTGTTGCATTTTAAGGCAGTTTGGTTTCAGAAAATAAACTACATGTCTTTCAACCTACGTGTTTAACAGCAACGCTTCCGCAAAAGTTAGCTATCAATAAAGGCTGGTCTGCAAAACACAAGAGCGATCAGGAAAGATTGTTCATCGGTTTAAGCAGAAAAAAAAATCGTAAAATACTAACCATAACATAAAAGCATTATTTTGGCTTGCTATAGGCCAGGGAGACACCATCGTGGCACGTGCATTGGTTAGCCAATAAAGCTGTATGCATGTGGATCTTTGTCAATGTACTGTGCATGAAACCAGTGGTGATGGAGCTCTCTATGATATCTTTGCATTGGTATAAATCTGCTGGTTCAATTAGCCCTTTAATGACAAAACATAATGTACAGTCAGACTCAATGCAAATTGGTGTGATTTAACAATTGTAAAGGCATTTTAGTAATCTTCAGGTTTAACATCAAAAGCTTTCAGTTCAGATCATGAAGTCCATGCACCTTCATGCACAGCAAGTGCCTTCTCACTGCTTTGAAAATTGCTGCCATAAAAGGTTTTAAGATGCATCTAGAATGAAAGTTGTACAAGTGAAAGTAACCTACAGTTATTATTTGAGGAAGAGTTTGGAAACAAATAATTGGTCAATTCATTTGGTACAAGACCAGTAGTGTTGGTAACTTACAGTAAAAACATTTTAAAGACTGGCCAGCGTCTACTAACAAGTAAAAACTAGTCCAGCAGACGTAGTTTTATCACAAATGCGATACTGCAGCAGCATGTTGGTCTACACCAAAAGACTGCAACAGCTTTTTCCCTCAGGCTGCAAGTTGTCCTGCTGACCTGGTAAAACTACATTTTGTGTCACTATATAGCTTGAATGACATGACAATAAACCAAACGGGACTTTACTTGTAATACCATGGTATTTTATTAAGTGTTTTGACTCATAATAATGATACAATTAAATGTTTTTTGAGCGCCAAATCAGCATATTAGAACAATTTCTAAAGGATCATGTGACACTGAAGACTGGAGTAATGATGCTGGAAATTCTGGTTTGCCATCATGAGAATACAAGTAAATAAATAAAAAAGTAATTTTAAATTGCAATAATAATTCACGTTTGTATTTTTGATCAAATAAATGCCGCCTATGAGCATAAAAGACTTATTTAAAAAACATTAAATCTTAGCATAGAGTAAATGATTATATGACATGATTTAGTGTATATCTGACCTAATTTTTTGTCACATTTCATTTAGTCTTACTATGTGTTTGGAGCTTATTGTTGTGGTTTGTTTTTGCTGCAGGTATCTAAAGTGTAACCAATTGAGACGGGAAGGGGGATCTGGAATGGCAGGAGGAAGAAGAGGAGCGAATAGAACGACATATTGTCGTTCTCCGCTGAGCAGCGAGACAGGCTCCGTTGGCAATGGCAACCATTCCACCAGCTCACCTGTGACGGGTGTGAGGTCACGGACCAGGTGAGGGTAAAGCTACACATAATAAACTAATGTTTTATTGCTTTGGTAACATCCTCTTCCTATGTAACCCACCTATTTCAAATATGTGTGGTCATCAGGAATGGGTCCGGAACGGGAATGTCCAGCCCTCCATTGGCCACTCAGACGGTGGTGCCACTGAAGCACTGTAAGATTCCGGAACTCTCCATGGACCGGAACGTCCTGTTTGAGCTCCACCTGTTTGTGTGCCATCTTACAGCACTGTTCGTGCATTATGTCAACATCTACAAAACCGTGTGGTGGTACCCCCCATCACACCCACCTTCACACACCTCTCTGGTGAGTCACGTCTCAAGGCAAACAAATTTAACTCCACAGAAGCATTCAATCTTATTTTTTCACAAAGTGAATTTCTTTTTCTTTCTTTTTTCAGAACTTCCACCTAATTGACTATAATATGTTGGTGTTCACCATCATAGTTCTGGCACGCAGGCTAATTGCTGCCATTGTAAAAGAGGTAATGTGGATTATTTTAGATATTTATGTCATTGTAATAGTTAAAAAAAAAAAAAATGAACGAGTAGTGTATCATATTTTGTGCCTTTTTTTGCTCCAAAGGCATCACAAAGTGGGAAGTTGTCCTTCCCACACTCTGTCTTCCTGGTGACGGCTCGTTTTGCCGTCCTGACTCTTGCAGGATGGAGTCTGTGTCGGTCACTCATTTATCTCTTCAAGACGTATTCCGTACTTAGCCTGCTCTTCCTCTGCTATCCGTGAGTAAAAATCTGCATATCCACTGCTATTGATTCTAATGTTTTATTAAGGTGCTGTCACATTTACTGTCCTGCAAAGTTTTGCAGGCAAAATCGAGTTTCTGTAATCCAGGCAAAATCCATTTCTATAAGAATCCATGTAGTCTTGAATTTCTTGTGAAGGTGAAATATTTCTCCTCACGCATTTCACATCATGTTTAAGTTGGTCACACAATGGATGGATGGATAGATTGATAGAATGATTGATTGATTTTAAAGTGGACAGTCAGAATTTACAATCATAGCTATCCATTATGATATTTTAAAATGTCAACACTCTTCTTTATCTTTCCCCGTCAGGTTTGGAATGTACATCCCTTTCTTCCGACTCAGCTGTGATTTCCGCAGGGCTGGATCCATGTCCCCGTTAAGCGGCATGAGTTCTAAAGAGGTGGGGGGGGCTGCTTTGGGACGTGGGGGACGGGACTATCTCTCCGTCCTGAAGGAAACGTGGAAACAGCACACCAGTCAGCTGTACAGTGTTCAGCCCATGCCCACCCACGCCTGCTGTCTCTCTCCTGACCTCATCCGCAAAGAAGTGGAGTACCTGAAGATGGACTTCAACTGGAGGATGAAGGAGGTGTTGGTTAGCTCCATGCTAAGTGCCTACTACGTAGCGTTCGTACCTGTTTGGTTCGTCAAGGTGAGTGCATTGACAGGTCTTCTGTACACTCACGTGCATATGCATAAACATACAATGTGTGAATAGAGAGAACAGGGTTTGTTCATGAGGAATACAGGTGATTCATATGTAATAACTCCGTACATTCAGATCAGATTAGCAGTGGTTTCCAAACTTTGTAGAGTGGTGTACCCCCTGAGGCATTTAACATCCTTCTGCGTACTCCCTCTCTTCCACACCTTTTCCATTTAAAGGGGTCATGACATGTTTTTTTGTTTTGTTTTATTATGTTCCCTTAGGTGCACTTATAGTATTACTATTGTTTTTTTTTTTACAAAAAACTTTAAAAATGTAGTGATTTATGACCTTTTCCCACCCTGTTTCTCCCCCTCTGATTCAAACAGTCTGTTTTGGGGGCGTTCCCCCTTTAAGACTTCAGTGTTAACGCCCACTGTTATGATTGGCTAACGTCAGTGCTGCTTATGCATAAATTATTAACGTTAATCATTTTGTATCACATGTAGACTACACAATGCTCCACCACGTGAAACTTCGGTCTTCCAATCTTTTACCATCGTGTCAATTCTCAATTGATTTTGATTCATTTGCGCGGGAGAGGGAGAGAGGGAGAGAGGGAGAGAGGGAGAGAGAGAGAGAGAGAGAGAGAGAGAGAGAGAGAGAGAGAGAGAGAGAGAGAGAGAGAGTTTGAAGGCGCGCTCGCGGCCGGGGCTCTCTCTCTCTCTGCTCGTTCTTTCAGTAACATTCCCTGTCACACTCATCTCACTCACCGTTCAAATAAAGCTTTGGCGCGCTGCATATGCTGCAAATAAACTGCACCCGACTGCTTTCCCTGACGTCTGGATCGTTCGGCAGCGTACTCAAACAGGAACAGCACATCTGCGTGGCATAGCAATCTTCTTGTAAACAGACCCACTCGCTGCACGTCGAGTCGTCGACTGAACACACGTGGGCACGAGCCGCATGACAACGATGCGAAATGAGGCGTACTTGTCTTGCGCTGGAGGCGGTCATATGCAAACGACTGGTACGTCACTTCGCACCGTGACGTCACTTCATACCATGGATCCAGAACGAGCTGTATTTAGAGCTTGATTAAATAAATGCTTCGTTTATAATGGGGAGGACGTCTTAAGCTATGAAACTTGCAGTAAGTTTTAATAGTACATAGATCTCTTATATACCAAAAGATCAAGGCAAATTTGGTTTCTCATGTCATGACCCCTTTAAATTACTCCTGTGGTCAATAATTGTATCCCTTAAAACTCATCTTTGCTCACTAAAATGACATTTAAAAAAAAAAATCCTGTAAAATAATTTCTTCATGCCTTAAAATAGCTTGAATGTAACTACACCCTTGCTTCATTTAGTAAACATGGATCGGTGAATATACTTGTTAGTCTCCGCCTCCACTCACTCACACCAGCTCAGAGATCCGCTTGACTTGGTCAACTTTACTGTAGTTAACACTACACAATGGCTAGTGGAAATATTGTTTAATTCAGCCACATATGTTTAAACCAGAAACTGATTCAGAAGAAGTGGAAGAGCGAATTATACAGGCTCTTCTACAAGTCGATGTATCAGAATGGTAATGAGTTTTATGTATCGCTCTCTACGTCGGACACAGTACGGTTAATAATATGATTAGCCTTTTGCTTGACTACATTATCAAACAGCTAATAATGTGTTGCTAATGTTACACAAACCATGTTCCTGTTCGCTATCTCAGAGTCAGACAGCTGCCTTCTAAAAATCAGCATCATCAGAAACGCTTTGAACAACTCAAAACGTCAGTGGAGAAAGGCATATAGTCCAACATAACATCATACACATAATTCACTTGCTATATTGCTTTTTCATATCAACAGAAAAATATACCAGGATATATTTTATATATATATACCCCCCATATACCCCTGCTTCACAGCATAGTAATGATGATGTTATGCTAAAGCCCACCCACACGTTGTCATTGATGTGATCGGTTACACCATGTTTGTAACAAAGAGAACAGGGGTGGTTTCTAACCGCATTTTTGAGACTGTCTTTAGTAAACTGCAGTTTTAAGGAGAAAATACTCAGCAATGGTGTTGACTTATCAATTTGTTCATGGTTTGTCTTAAAGCATATAAAAAACACAACATAGACATAAACAACATTTAAAAACTTTTAAAAGATTTTCACCACAGGAGGTCTTTAAGGGGCAATATTTCCCCTCTTAAATTAATTTTCTAGTACAATTTTACCTTTATAAATACCTTTTATCAAATAAATAATGTTTTAAATATAAAATATTCAATAGAGAAATATGCAATGATGGTAAAAACAAAGTGATACTTATATTAAACTAAAACTGCCAGTAGGTGGCGGTAAGTCACTCTTAAGTCAGTAAGTTAGTCTTAAAGGTGGGGTATGTGATTCTCTTTTTTGTCCATTTTTTCAAAATCACTTGAAATCCTATTCATAACCCACTTACAAGCCACTGAGTTAGAAGCACTGAAATGAAAATGAATCAATTTAATCATCTGTGGAACGGGCAGGACTCGAAAAACTCCAGCCAGTCATTTCCAAGACCACCTAGAATCATAGGACAGTAAGTCCGTCAATCAAACGGTTGTACCATACGCCCCTCCCCCATTCTTCCCCTCACGCGAATCAGGGCCAGCGTTGGAAAGAAGGTAGGACCATTTGAGTTGTGTATTTTCAAAATCTGCTGGCCGTTTTGCAAATCCCATACCCCACCTTTAATGAGTGAGCCATCAAGTCATTCATATATTCAGAAAAGAAGCAAGTGGATTTATTTATGAATAGGTTATTGAATCATTGACTCAGAATATGATCAAAGCCACAGATTAATTTACAAAACTCCATCGTGTGTTGTAGTTCTGCTGTGGCTTTCGTTGGAACAATTGTTTTGTTTCAAAACAGAAGCAAACAATACAAAATGTATATCACTTAGTATTACACTTCGGTTTGTTGAACTGTTGTATAAAATCAATGTCACATTTGCAGTTGTGTGTGTCACATGATATTTCAGAAATCATTCTTCAAATCAACTTTGTGCTGATTATTGTTTTCGTGTAAACTGTTTTTTTCAGGATTCTTTGATGAATAGAAAGTTTAAAGAACAGCATTCATTTTGAGTAGATCATTTATGAAAGATTAATAATGTTTTACTGTCATTTTTTTGATCAGTTTAATGTCATTGCTAAATATAAGTATTTATTAAAAAATATAGGCTATTAGAGGTTTGTAGGTTACTCTGTAATACCTAGCACAGCACATTTTGTATTAAATTGATAGTTCACCCCAAAATTTTAATTCTGTCATCATTTACTCACCCTCAAGTTGTTTCATACCTAAATATTTTTTTGCTTATGCTGAACACAAAAGAAGATATTTTGAAGAATGTTGGTAACCAAACAGTTGATGGACCCCATTTACTTTCATAGTATGGGGGGAAAAAACGTCAATGGCAGTTAATGGGGTCCATCAACTGTTTGGTTACTGACATTCTTCAAAATATAATCTTTTGTGTTCAGCAGAAAATAGAAATTCATACATGTTTGGAACAACTTGAGAGTAAGTGTTCTTGGTGAGTTTGAGGGTGAGTTTAATTTTCGGGTGAGCTATCCCTTTAAGCCTGAAGAGTTTGAGTGAATTGCTTTACATTCCTACACACTTGACTTGTCTTTTTTTTGTTTGTTTTTTTTCTTCTCTGTTTGCATAGAGCACTCAGTATGTAGATAAACGCTGGTCCTGTGAGCTGTTCATCCTGGTGTCCGTCAGTACTTCTGTCATTCTGATGCGGCACCTACTGCCTCCCCGTTACTGCGACCTGCTCCACAAAGCGGCTGCGCACCTGGGCTGCTGGCAGAAGGTGGACCCCTCCCTCTGCTCAAACGTCCTCCAACACATGTACGTCTGACCTGGGGTCACTGCTGGGGTCATAGAAGTGTCAAAAGTTTAGGTTGCGTTAGAGCTTTTTGTGCGTCTTTGCTGGATTTTGGTAAATATAATAGTATGGCAGGTGCTGACCGATTGAATCCAAATGCTTTTAAAGAAAGAGCCTAATTTTAGTGTAGTGCTCAGTTCTTGGTCACACCCTTACCAGAATGGCTGCATTGTGTTGGATGTTTTAACGTGTTAATTTGATCTTGAGTGTTGCCATCAACAACAGATTTATTTGTAGCACATTAAATGAATTTGAAAACCAATATGATTTTAAACATGAACATGTTTTGGTTTTCAAAAGTGTACACCTAGAGCATATTTATCTTTCTATGTTTTTTACTTTTGCTTGTTACTTTTATTTTTACTACTGGCACTAGATTTCTTTTCTTTTTTTTCTTCTTTTTTTAACCCTTTTTGGTTTTCCTAAAGTCAAATTTTCTCGTTTAATTATTATTATTATTTAAAAAAAAAAAAATTGTATCTAATATTGATAAATCGTGTTATAATCCTTTGGTGCAATGTGTTTACTTTTGTTTGTAGATTGTAATCTCTTTCTTTTGCTTCCCTCCCCTACAGATGGACAGAAGAGTACATGTGGCCACAGGGAGTTTTAGTAAAACACAGTAAAAATGTTTATAAGGCCATGGGCCATTATAACGTAGCAGTTCCCTCAGATGTTTCGCATTATCGTTTCTATGTAAGTATAAACTGTAGCTGAACTCTGACAAAAAAGTGCTTGTTTTTGGTGTTTGCTGACTCATCAGAATGATTGTCAATGTTATTAGAAATATTATTACTAAGAATGTATTATGGATTTTTCTTGTGAATAATATTGCAATAACCATTGTTCCCTTTCTTTTTTGCTCTCTCCAAACAGTTTTTCTTCAACAAACCACTTCGAATATTAAACATTCTCATAATCCTGGAAGGTGCAATGATATTCTACCAGCTATATTCATTGATGTGTTCAGAGAAATGGCATCAGACGATATCATTAGCTCTAATATTATTCAGTAATTATTACGCCTTTTTCAAACTGCTCAGAGACAGAATAGTTCTGGGAAAAGCATATTCGTATTCAGCCAGTGCCTCTAATCAGAAAGTCAGTTAGACAAGTGTAAATTATTGTCAGTCAACACAGATGAGCAGAAAACATGCATGAGAGCTGTTTATTTTTTCTACAAGTGCATTTTTTGTCTGTTTATGTTCTGACTTGCCATGAAATAAAAAGGAAACATATTTTTATATTAAGTCTGTTTCTCTGAAATTTTTATTATTAATGCACCACTTCTTACATGGCTGTCATAATCATATGACATAATCTGGCACAAATGTGTTATTAGAATTAAAATATTTGTATTTATTTTGAAATCAAAAAGCCCTAGATTTATCATCATAGTATTTCTCAGGTTCTGGGACCCAGGAGTAAATATTTTAGTCAATTTCTATTTCTGTGACACCATATGTGTCACAGTTTTACAGTCTGGATGTCCTGTATAGAGCACATTCAGCCAAATGTTAGGTTTCACCATGACAACAACTTCTCCTTGGTCTTTAAAATTGACATTAATTTAGAGATCAAGTTAAGCTGTCTAATGGATAATATTTTAAATTATCATTTGAGTCTGACAAATTTTCAAACTGTTTGTCATATATATATATATATATATATATATCCTGCCTCCTATGAAATTGGTATTATTGTGAAAATGTTGCCAATTATTCTCCCATTTATTTATTACAATTTTTTTTTAATTACATGTTGCCCTAAAGAACACATATGCAAATTAGATACAGTGTAATGTGGGACTACATTTATGGCCATTTTACCCACATTTTGCATTTAGTAAAATGGTATATCAATCCATTCTGTTATATATTTCATAACATAGTTGAGAATCATCTGTAATGCACAGGTTTTGTTAAAAAAAATCTTGAAACCTACAAATTGATTGGTGAACCTGAGGAGGATGTCATTCATCGTTAATGTACCAATCGCCTTTAGATGGCGACACATGTCTCAATGGCTACAGATTACGGTTGACTATACATGCAGAAATTCATTATAAAGCCATTTATTTTTGTAGACTGTAATGGCATATTAAAACACGTTGTATAAATAGCAGCTGTGTGGGTGAGGTTTTAATAGTTAGTGTGATGCTCTGTGTCTTTAAACGAGAGCTTAGCTTGCGTCCTATTGTGACCACTTTCCTAGTATGGCGAAGGTTTAACTCATGAATATTGTTATGTTGACGTTGCGTACCCATTGTTGAGGTTCGGCTCTTTAATATTAATTACGTAGTTAGGACGCTTGCGGCTTTTTCCAATAGCGAAAGCGCATCTCATGAATATTAATAGCCAAGCTTCACCATAGTACGAGTTGCAGAATCGCAACCAAGGAGAGCTCCCGCTGGAAACAGCACGCACTTGATCTCGGCTTTTAAAACGGACCGCGTATAAATTATACGTCATTGGAATGGGAAAACCAACACAGGCGTCTTAAATTTGCGTTGGAAAGCTCAAAGAGCCCCATCCTTATCCGCCAGCCGGTGAGTAAATCGTTTTGTTTAGCCATATATGACGATGTGCGCATCGTGTCTCATAGGGCTTCCTGTGCAAATCCTTTCCATTCTGTGTAAAACCTCTTCCCAAAATGAGAAATGTAGATATCGCATTGGTAAACATATCAACTTATATAAGCTACACTTCTATAATTGCAAAGAAAAAAATGGAGTATCGCGTAAAAACAGTAGGCTATAAAGTGCATTCATTAAAATTTAGATTTTGACCCAGATTGTTCAATATTTACTGGCAATGAACAATCCTTCATCTGAATGGCTATTATAATATAGAATCTATAATATACAAGTATGTACAATTCATATATTCATCATTCATTTATTTTATATATAATTTTTATTCTAGATTCTTATTTAGAATCCACCATTTATATGGAATTAAGGGTGGGCAGGAACATACAAATTGCTCAGAAATTAACTTATTGCTTTTTTCCAACCTATTGAGTTTAGGATTAGGATTAAAATAATAGGCATACAGTTTAATGCTTTTCTTCAAAATATTGCTTATATTTTCAAAAAGGCCAGTGATATTCTTACAGCTGCCATGTTACTTTTATACAGAAGGTTGAATTGATGCCAGAGTGCAAGAAACCTGACCCGAGTAGTTGCAATTTCTAAGAAAAAGCTTGATAACAAGGTATTTCTTTACACAGGGTGAGAAACAGAACAGGAGAATAAATAAATCAGAAAATGGCAGAGGCTTACTTTATCCATAAGAACCAATCTATAGTTTTGGTGGAGGTTGAAACAACCCCACAAAGTTAGGATGATTAGAAATATGATTTCATATATACATTAACCAATGACATTTATCAAGCATGTGATATTGTTATTTGACTTCATGCAGTCACACAAAACATTGAATTTTCCATTCCATCTGTTTGCAGCTCAAGGTCAGACAGTAATAATTGCTAAATGTTTAACGCCAGCTTTCACTGACCTGCTGTAATGATTGAAATCTGTTCGCTTCTGCTGAAATTTACTTGAGTTCAGTGATACCAACAGGACTCTCAAGGCACGTGACAAACCTTCATATTTGGGCCTTATTATTATGTAATGCTCTTGTTTGCCTTCCCAACCAAAACAAAGCAGAAAGAGCCTGAACATATACCTTTTCCATTAAAAAAGTAGATAGCTAATGCTTTAGGATGATGTCAATGTTCAGGTAACACTCTTTCATATATATTTCATATAACAATATTTTTGCAATTCCATTCAGTGACTCTAAAAAAGAAATACCACACTCTACCTTTACCTTTTTGACATCATGTGCTATTCCACTTTAGCCCACACTCTTAAAAATAAAAGTTCGTTATTTGCATCTATGGTATGCAGAATCTTTAACATCTATGGAACATTTCCATTGCAAAGGTTCTTTAAGGCTTCTTCAGATTATTAAAATGGTTTCACACTAAGAAAATAAATGGTTCCCTGAAAGGTCATTTGGAGCGACAGCAAGGTCCAAAAATTGTTATTTCCCAGCTAACAGGGAATGTTCTGGTAAGGTTCTCTCAAAGTTATAAACAAATGTTTTTCCAGTAACATTAATAGAATGTTTGTTCAAAGTTGTTTAGTATTTAATTATGTTCTCAACGCATTAGCACAAAATTATTATCTATTCAACAATTATGCATTTTTTTAAACCGTTTTAGTTGTTTCAATGTTCAAAGAAAATTCTAAAGTAATGTTCCCTAACTTCCCTTAATGTTTGCAAAATGGAATATTCCCTTAAAGCAGGGTTACTCAAACTCTGTCCTGCAGTTTAGCTCCAACCCTGATCAAACACACCTGAGCAAGCTAATCAAGGTCTTCAGGATCACTAGAAACTCACAGGTAGGTGTGTTTGATCAGGGTTGGAGCTAAACTTGGAGCGAGGCCCTCCAGGACCGAGTTTGAGGAACCCTGCCTTAATGGGATAGGCTAGATAGACACCCAAAAAAGAAAATTACCCTATGATTTACACATCCTCAAGCTATCCTAGGTGTATGTGACATTCTTCTTTCAGACGAATACAATACACTGTAAAAATGAATTTCGATGATTTGTAATCACAACTTTTTATATTTTGTCAAATCAACTTAGATAATTAATGTAGTTCAGATAACATAATATTTTGAGTTTCTATGTATTAAACCAATCTCCTTTGTTGTATTAACTCACATTTTTAATTTCAATGAACTAAAATTTTTAAGGCAACAACCAGGTAACTTACTTTTTTAAGTTAATCTAACTTTTTTTTTACAGTGTAGGATTTATATAAAAAAATGTCCTGGCTCTTCCAAGCTTTATAATGGCATTGAATGGCTGTTTCTAAGTCCATCAAAGCGCATCCATCCATGATAAAAGTCATCCACACAGCTCAGGGGGGTTAATAAAGGCCTTCTGAAGTGAAGCGATGCATGCATGTAAGAAAAATATCCATATTTAAAACTTTATCTACTAAAATAACTTGCTTACGGCAGACGGCCGTACGCATATCGATTTACAGTGGAAGAGTAACCCTTGACCTGATGCAGAATATAATGACCAACGCAGAGGCGCAAAGGATAGAGCAAAACAAACCGAAAATTTTTAAAGAGAGATGTCAGAGGAGCTTGAGTTTGTTAATCTTGATTTCCCAAGCAACTTGTGTGCTTTTTCTGGGCGAGACGGAGTCAACTGCTGTGCTAACAGTGTCAGAACTAGCATGTCGCGTAGCCATGCATTGAAGACTAATGGAAAAGGTTAGGATTTTTGTTAATAACGTTGTTCATATCGTATACTCCCAGAACACTTGAAATATATGACATGTGTTGCATCCTTCTGTGATACCTTTGCATCTTTTTTAAAAAGCTTGATGCTGGTCGCTATTCACTGCCATTATATGAACAAGCACAAGTGCGTTTTTTTATTTTTTTATTCTCTTTTTGTGGTTCATAAAATAAATATGGCATTAGAACAACACCAGGGTGAGTAATTTTTTACTCAATTTTAATTGTAGGGTTCCTATCCCTAAACCACACCCTAAGAGTGCAGGATCAGATCATGTTGTATTTCCTACATCTCAGTGACTGAAAGCTCTTTTCTATGTCTCTTAGAAAGTGCCAGTGCCCTCATGGAGGACAAGAGGAAGAAAAGGAGTCCCAAAGTGTCCCTTCCCCATCCCCCTCCTCCACCAATCAACCCTCGAAAGCTCACCGTTCTCCCGGCGAGTAAGAGTGCCACATTCTCATTGGGTCTGCCCCATCCTCCCTCCCCCAAACCCAGGGGAAAGTGCAAGAGATCGGTGGGGGCAATGGGTCCATCTAAAGAAGCTCTCGCCGTTCCTGTGATTCCCCCTAAAAACACAAGGTTTGTGTGCGTCTTCTCCTAAGTTTGATCTTTGTGTTTTTATTTGACATTGTGCCACAAAATAGAGTCTAGTAGTGATTCTGGTTCTATTTGTACCGATACAGGCCTCACAGAGAGAAGCCCAGGGCTCCTCAGCCCGCTGGACCTAGTCGCGTGTCCCAGTCCTCCTCACCGCTCCAGCACTCATTCCTCACCGATGTCTCGGATGTGAGAGAGATGGAGGGAGGACTGCTCAACCTGCTCAACGACTTTCACTCTGGAAAACTGCAGGCTTTCGGTATGATACATGTGTTTGGGCTGTAATTACAAACGGTTGGCAGTCTTAATTGTTGGGACATTTTTGAGGAATGCAAAGGTGTGTAAGGGTGGCACACTTACACCACCTAATTCATCAGTGAGTTGATATAGGTTTGCTTTACGAGTCTAGTAAGATACTATCTCAGTTTCTATGTGCATAACACGGTGTGTTTGCAGGTAAGGTGTGCTCCTTTGAGCAACTAGAGCACGTGAGGGAGATGCAGGAACGTCTGGCCCGGCTCCATTTCAGTCTGGACAGTCATGTGGAGGAGCTGTCTGAAGACCAGAGAAAAAACGCTTCAGACCGCAATCTTGAACACTTGCTTTCTAACGTGAGACATTAATTCACCTCATTTTATCATCCAACTCTTGTAGGGCTGCACGATTAATTGAACTAACAACAGAAATAATGATATGGCTAGGTGCGATTATCAAGCGGGAAACTAATTAAATGAAAATATGTGCTGCGTGTTTCAGAGTAAAGCGCAGCGCTGAGCTCAAGATTCAGTGTTTTCAGTGTCTTTTCAGTTAATTCTGCTCCATGCGAACTCATCCCTGCATCCACCATGAGTTTGAGTCATATGCACCACCCATCTTCCAAAAAAACAGTTGTTGTCAACAAAAGAGAAGCTTTAGGGGATTAGTAGTAATAATGATTATGATGATTATTGATGTATAATCACAACATATTTGGCCAAATTGTGCAGCCATAAAAACAAGCACAACAAACTTGGAACTTTTATTTTTGTAAGCCCGTCTACATCGATCCAATGGCGGCATTTGATCAGGCGGGGAAAGTCTCTCGCGTGTTCCGTCTTTTCTCGTGGCAAATGAGTTAAATTTTGGGTTAAATGCAATACATTTTCTCATGTGTTATTAACTTGTTATTTCATCTGACTCCATAAATGAAAAGGTTTTAATGATATCTGTGCATCATTAAATGTGAGCGAATGTTTGACTATTCTTTTAACTCTTTAATGAAAATAATAACAAAGTCTGTTAGAATAAAATCTAATGTTTACAATTATTTATGTCAGGTAAATGTATCATGCCAATTTCATAATCAGTTCAAAGATAATCGATACAATAACATCAAATGCTCTAGAATAAAGAGAAAGAGATGCAAACCCGACATTAAGAAATACATGAGGTTGAGAGTCTCTGTCTCTCTCAGTCTCACGGGCTCATCTGAGGACAGGAAAGGCCCCGATCCAATTGTAATCACAACTGAAATCACAATTTAATTTCTCCCCCCAAATCGTGCAGCCCTAATGTCTTATGCATTTATTAGGAAGCTTAAACCACGGATATTTATTCTGCTTTCACATGCAAATGTATATTTGTACCTTACAGTAGACACACACATTAGTGGAATCTCGATTGACTGGATATGGAACACCAGTCTATTTGTTCTCTCTCCACTATTCAAGCACTCTTAGTGTCTCTTACACACAAATACTCAAGGACTGGACACAATAATACCCTGTATCTCAATACAGGCCTGTGACTGAATCTTGTATTATTATCCAAGTCCAAGTGTCGCCCTCTGACTGAATTCTTTCATCAGCCTGTGAAGGGCTGAACAGTTACTATTGATAGTATTTCCCTTCTAGCTGTCAGCTCAGTGGTATGTGCTAGAGAGCCAAGAGTGTGAGAGAGAGTGTGTGTGAACTGTTTCATTATTTATGGTTCACTCAGTATAACAGAGTGCATTTGAATCTTATAAAAATGAGTTCAGGTCACTTTTTATTCCACTTTTTTTCATTAAGCTTGTAGAAGGACTATTAAGACTTTTGCATTGTGACAATAATTTCATTAAGCACATCCCCTCCACTCTCCATAATGCAATATTTTACTTATAAATTTGTCTTTAATTCCCATTATCGATTCTCATTACTGTACTAGTCTTTTTTAATGTAATATTTTTCAATCAGCAGCATAACAAATACTACCATGATATATTTTACAATTTAAACAATTGTTACGTAACATGGTATATTAGAAACTTGCACAACGAGGAATAATTCCAGGAAACAATAATTCCAGGCTTAAATACTAATGACATAATTGACAGAACAGGTGAATGACATAACTAATTAAACAGACTGGGGAAAACTAGGTCACATGACTAAACTATGTAACAATAATACATATTTATTTATTTATTTAAAATGTTAATATAATACAATATGTATTTATTAATTTATCTATTATTGTGTTAATGAATGATATAGAAATTAAAGCCTCAGGGCAAAACATTTAATGGTCCTAAAAGACTTATAAAAAGGACAGCGTGTACTTCACAAATCAGTTTTTGTCAACATACAGGCTGAATTACAAAAATAGTCAGGATTTGTTATTGTCTGAAGTCTTCCTCCTGCTATACTGATTCTTTCAGCTCAGTAATTGTCGATTGGTCTTTTTAAAGCAGCAGCAAATTATATCTATTTTTTGTCATCTCTGTTTTGTCCCATATAGCTGGAAGAATTGAGCAGCTCCATGTATCCTTCCACTCTATGGTTTGTATGTGTTGTACGTTGCAAGAATTGTAAAATACAATGTTTATAGACTTTTAATCTTAAAAAACTCTTTCTCAAGTAAAATATATAGTGAAAAAAATGGTGTTTATCCAGAGAGGGTTTGTGTTAGACTGAAAGCTCTCCGTGTTCTAAGCTAAGCACTTAGTTTTAGTTTCAGTAAGTGCAGGGATTGTGTTTCTCAAAACATCTTAGATCAGTTGTGTCCTAATGGAAGCCAAATAGGTACATGCATTATATGTGCAGAAAGAATACTGAAGTCAACATGTTTATATGTAATAGGACCTCCAGACCTTGTACATTAGATGTACATTAGCCGTGCCTATCTCCTTAATGCTGTTTAACCAGACAGAAACTCCACCTGGCGGAAAATCAAGACTTACCCAAGACCTCCAACACCTGAAGCAAGAAACCAAACCCAGCCGACCATCAAATCACTGTGCAGACCAAAGCCCAAGTTGCCATGGCTACAACTCAACTGCAAGTTAATGAGCGCCATCATCGTGATCCGTGACTAATGCAATGCTAACTGATGGCAGCAGCATCAAAGCACATTCTCCATGTGAATGAAATTCAACAGCAAAAAAGGCACTTCTTGTTTGTCTAAATATTTTAGTCTTTGCATTTTACAAATCCAATGATTTTGAGCCTGAAAGACATTTTTGTTAAAGTGTTTAGATTGGGATGAATAGTAACTGTACTTACTCTAGGGTTTGAATGAGTTGATTCCACAGGTTCATCCATCACTGCTAAAGGCTGACTCAGTTAAACAAGAACAGACTTCAGAAACCCGAGTTCTAGAATGATTAGATCAGCCATGACAGCAGAGAAGGAGAAGATTAACACAACACAATGGATTTTCTTTTTGTTATTGGTCGGTGTTCTCTGGAATGATGTTGTAAATGGCTGTGGAGTAGCTATAAACTCACTCAGGACTGCTTGAGATCATTGATCTTAGTGCCTCTTCTCAGTCTCTAGATTACATTGATTGTTTTAGCGGAAGGTCTTCATGGGACTCTCAAAATTATGGAATGGAGTCTTTTTGTAGATGCTTGAATATTAAACTTGAAGTACGGTTATTTCAAATAATGTTATATTCCATGTTTGTAAACTAGAGTTTTAAACATCTTTGTTGATATAGGAACAATTATGATAGAAGTTGTCTGTTATTCTAAATGGAACTGATGGAAATGTACAGGATTTGTGTGTGTTTGTGTTATCTTTGTATAAACTAAATTAAAAGCATAATGAAATCGGGCATTTCAAATTTCAGGTTCTAAAAAAAGTTGCGATTTGGATAATTCTAGAATTAGAGAGGAGTTGACTCGAGAATTCCTCCATTTCTTCATGGAGCACAAGATTGTATTAGAAACTTGCCCAAAGCACAAAAGCAGTGCAGTAACATCTAATAAAGATCTGCCGTGGATCAAAACTGCTGCAATTTTTTTTTACATAGTCCATAATATGTATACAAGCTTACTAACAACAACCCCTTATGAAAAGTATCATCCCCGTATACTGATGGGTTTCATCACTGTCTCCTCTCCACCAGTAAGCTGGTGTGTGGTGGGCGTTCTGGCACAATATGGCTGCCGTCGCATCATCCAGGTGGATATTGCACATTGGTGGTGGTTGAGGAGATTCCCCCCTTCCTTGTAAAGCGCTTTGAGGTCCCAGATAAAGCGCTATATAAATGTAACAAATTATTTTTTATTATTATTATTATTATTATAAGCCAGTCTTCTAATTTTACGCCAGTTTCACTTATAAAACATCAGCACAACAAATGGACAAGTTTAGAGAAAAGTAAAAGAAACACCCGTTTGAATTTTATATAGATTTTTCATGATGCATTTCACAGCTGACCTCCGCTATGCCTACCTCCAACTATTTCGATAGAGAATCAGGACTGTTGCAATTGAGGGGAAGTCTGTTTAAATATATATGATTCATGGCAGGAATCTGATCCTGCATCTGCACGAACAGGCAGTCTTCGAAAGCATTTGAAAGAATCATTTAAAAATGACATTTGTATGCTTGCTGTGTATTATTTATTATTTAGTTATTTGAAAAAGAAAATATCTGTGTCCTTTGCTTTTTGTCCATCTCTTTTGTTTATCAGTGCATATAAACTATTTTCTATTTGTGTGCTTTAAGTAATAAAACTTAATGCAACAATGAACTCACTTTGACTTTTTGTGACTTACTATTGCTATTGTGGGTGATCAAGTAATAGGTAATTATCATTAAATTGTGCTAAAGAAAAAACATTTAAATTGGGGGTTCAATATTTTATACAATATATTAAAACATATACAGTACCAGTAAAATTTTGGAAAAATTACTATTTTTAACATTACTACGTCTCTAATGCTTATCAAGCATGCATTTATTTGATCAAAAATACAGAAAAAACATTAATATTTTGAAATATTATTACAATTTAAAATAGTGGTTTTCTACTTATATGTATAAAATGTAATTTATCCCTGTGATGCAAAGCTGAATTTTCAGCATCATTACTCCAGTCCTCATTGTCACTGAAATCTTTCTAATATGCTGATTTATTATCATCATTGTTGGAAACAGTTGTCCTACTCAATATTTTTTTTATAACCTGTGATATTCTTTTTAGGATTTATTTAAAATATAAATATTTTTTAAGAATATACACTACCGTTCAAAAGTTTGGGGTCAGTAAATTTTTTCTTTCTTTTTTTGAAAGAAAGTAATACTTTTATTCAGGATGTGTTAAATTGATAAAAAAAGTGATAGTAAAGATTTATATAATTAAAACAGATTTCTATTTTGAATAAATGCTGTTATTTTAAAACTTTTTATTCATAAATGAATCCTGAAAAACGTATCACAGCACAGGTTCCAAAAAAATATTATGCAGCAGTTTCAATCAAATCAGCATATTTGAATGATTTCTGAAGGATCATGTGACACTGAAGACTGGAGTGATGGCTGATGAAAATTCAGCTTTACATCACAGAAATAAAGTGTATTAAAATAGAAACCGGTATATCAAATCATAATAGGCCTAATATTTCACAATATTACTGTTTCCTTCAGTATTTTTGATCAAATAAATGCAAGGTTGATGAGCATAAAAGACTTCTTTCAAAAACATTAAAAACAGTAATGTATCCAAACTTTTGACCGGTACTGTCAGAGACAATTTATATGGACTTTGGTACTGTACATGTTGGGGTCAAGCCAGGGGATTATTGAAAGTACTATATACCAAGAATCATAGGAATGACCCCATTACCAAAACCTCTTCCAAACAGCGGGTGGCGGTCAAGAGCTGAAATCCTGTCTGATCCTCGCTGTGTCTGTTGGGGAAGAAATGCACAATCAGCCGTTCAAACCGTTCAAACAGCGGCGCTATGAACGAACATACATGGATTCAGATATTAACTAAATTTCAGGTATTATTGCACAATTCTTATTCTTATTATTTTTATTCAGTTTCGAAAGTTGATATGGATGTATTTTATAAATAGTTTGTTTAAACGTCTGTCTGATGAGTAACGTTAACTAGGCAAGTTCATTTTTGTTTACACTACAGTCGTTATTCATATTAATTTGTTTATTTATTTATTTTTAGGACACTGTCTGTTCTTTTCAATACATTTTAAAAACCATACAAGATAATAAATAAAATTAGCTTTTGAATAGTAACTTACATGTCTTCAAATGAACTTTTTAACAACAGAAGTTCTGTAGCTTGTGCTTTATAAAGAAACATGTGCAGAGGTTTAGTTGATGTCAGTTTAGTCCCAGCAGGGAAGTAAAGCTAACATTGTGTATTGTGTTCTCCAGGCACAGTGTCGTGGTTATGTGATGAGGCAAGGTCTGAGTTTGGTTCAGACTCAGTTTGAGGACATCGTGCGAGAGATTGATGGAGGATTGGATCACTTGCAGTGGAGAGGAAACATCATTCCCAAACCTCACTTTACTGACACTGTGAGCTTCTCTGTCATTACTCATTTCTCATTTCTCATACTGTCTACATCACAGAACAGAAGCTATGCCTTAAAGTTTCATTATCACTTTTATTTAAGATCTTCAGATAATGTCTTCTTGTTTGTGTAATTGAACTATCAAATGCATCTCATCTGTTGATTAATTGATTGACGTATGTCAGTTAGTTGTATCAATATTCACATTGCATAATAATAGATTTTAATGTGTATAATTGAATCTATAGAAAAGCCTATTGCTGCAGTATGAACGCTCCAAGTTTCAGTGCCATGACCGTCAGGATGACTATGAGAGGGAACAGAAGATAAGAAATGAGGACAGTGAGAAAACTCTCCCACAGTCTGAAATCCAGGTACCGGAGAGAGACGAAGCTCCTGAAACAGCCAGCAGAGACACTTCCACACCTGTGTGGAGAGGAGAGAACGTGGTCGGACAAAACCTGGTGGATTATTCTACTTCACTTTGCAGTGCTCTGAATTCAGATGTTTGCCACAGGAGCTTATTTCAGACAGGTGCTATGAAAAGAGACCAGAAAAAAAAGAATACAAAGATTATAAAAAAAAAAAAAAAACAGCTGGACTTTATTTTTATTTATTTATTTATTTTTTGGCAGGACCAAGTTTGCTTTCAGTTTTGAAAGACACTGCGCACACTCCTGACTCTCTGAAGCAGCAGCGGAGCACTTTGGCCATGGAGCTGCTGTGGATCCAGCAAGCCATCAGTAGCAGAAAGAAAGTGAGAACATTTTTAACATTAATGTTTAATATATATATATATTAGTCTGAAAATGTATCTGCTCTGCTCCTTTGCAGTATCTCTCCCTTAAACAGAGAATGGATGTGTCACACTGATACTGGACCAGGTCTGAAGTGGACCAACATTTTGAGAGATGTTTTTCTAATTTCTTTGTAACATTTACAGAATGTTTAAGAATTGTTGTAAATCATGTTTATTTATAAGTTTGTTTTGTCCATAAATGTGTCTGTGTTAAAAAAGAGCTTGTATTTTTGTATAAATTACATTTCAGAAATAAATATAACTTGCACCTATATCGAGATGGGAGAGAGATTTTTTTTTTCCTGTATCACAATTAAGCCGTTAATGTTTAATTCTGAAAGGACTATTATCTCCATTATCAAAGTTTTTGGATAAAACTTCTTCAGGGTACTAAATACGTACAATGTTATATATTTATATATAGTAGTATGCTATTCATTTTAAACAGTTATAGCAGCTTGCTTAGAAGTGGGCGTCGTGATCTTTTCTTTTTTTTAACCCAGTAATTTATTTGCATCTATTGTACAGATTCTTTATATAGTCTCAAAATATTATAAGTATTATACTGTAGCCCAGCGATTAATTTGAAGTTGGATTTATAGTGGGCTACATTAAGATTTAACCGCACTCATACATACACTGACGGCTGCGTGATTTTTTTATATCGTCGCAAAATGTAAAATATATTACAGATATAAAAGTTGAATATATCTATCTTTATCCATGTATACACTCACGTAAAGCTGTATAACTTATAGCAGATCTCGTTATGCTTGATTGTTTATCGTCGCAAAATGTAAACTATTTTATCGCCCATCTCTAAACCAGACTATAAGGCATGGAAATATGGTAGCCTAACGTTAACTTCATGATTTGACTTAACTTCCAATTTCAAGTTTGCTGTTTTATATTTATTGGAAATTATAAACGAAAGGCAGTTTTTCTTCATTATCACTCCACAGAGGTTATTTACGTCACTGTGTTTGAAGGTTTCTGCTCTCTGGTCTGTAGTGATGATTAGGGACATTCTCCGAGGACACGAACAAACCATAGACAGTATAAGAAGGAATAAACCCTTCACACTTCTTCGCGCACAACCTTCGATACTGCTGTTTTGGGAGGGGGAATCTTATTTATTTTTTCTAAACTTATAATTATTAATTCAGGTGTTAAATTTCTTGAGGAATAGAGGTAAAATGGTCTTGGTGGTGTAATTAATAAATTTAAGTATCTCTGTTGCCCTCTCTCTCTCTCTCTCTCTCTCTCTCACACACACACACACACACACACACATCCTCTCCGTCTTGTTGTTACTGATTGTAAAGCCCCACAAAGGCCGCCGCCATAGTTAGTAATGCTGCCATGGCAACCAGGAAACACTTCAGTCTGTGCGCGAAAGGGAGGGAGACTCTGGGTGAGGTGTTTGAGTCTCTCACACTCAGTGCTTTACTATTAGAAATAAACACTAAAAAAAGTCGCACAGCTGGAAGTAACAGACCAGATGATATTTCTCTCCTGGTGATCAACTGGGTAATATAAGTTTCCCGTGTAAGTATTTTTTTGTGAGTGTGTGTGGATTTACATAAGGATGTGAGTGCATCTCTGATCTGTATTAAGTTAATCAATTTGTGTGTTCTTGTGTGTAAATAAGGTTTGAATCTGTACATCTACAGTTGTGTTAACAAATATATGGTTACATTTTGATGGCATAAGTAAGATTAATCTCTGTTTGTGTTTATTTTACAGGTGTGTGTTAATGTGGCTAACATTAGTTTAGGGTCATGGCATCCACTGGTGTCTCTAGTCACCTGCCTCCAGTCAAGAGTGTAAAGGTCTACAGAAATGGAGACCCCTTCTTTTCAGGTTGGAACAGGTTCTAATTTTCTGTATAATTGCAGTACGTCACCGTCAAAGCATATAGCCTAGGCTATATATACTGGGCCTAAAACTAAGCTTTTGCCACACTTCTCAATGGCTGGTGACTTAAGAAAATGTACCGGCCATAAATATTTGTTATATTTAATTTGTGACGTATTTCCAAGTGAAACGGAATATTGAATAGAGGGCAGGGTTTTACTTTAGCTCAGCTCCTCTCCATCCACGGATGGGGGGGGAGTGGTGAAGGATATTCAACCCAAGGCATCAAACTGACGACATTAGGGAAGGAAGCAAATGTTCAGATTTTGATTCAAAATTACCATGACAAACTCATTTTTTTCTGTTTTAACAGATTCATTGTTTACAACAAGACTAGTAATGTGCACTAACAAAGTAAAAAGGGTAATTGTTTATTTCATGACGACTTTAAACTGATTTAGCAAAAACAGCCATTTATGACACCGTTTCTTGGTCCTTTTTTGTTTGATTGACATTAAAAATACATAAAGACAGCAGCAGAAATATATTAGGATGTTGTCACTTTAACACCTTCACGGATCCAATATACTGAGACTGTACACAATGTGTGATTGTACTACACATGCGCTTTCTTTCTCGATTACCGATTGTGTTTACAAGGATATATACTCACAGAGACGGGTATGTTTTGACATTATATGGTTGTGCGAATATGTCCGTTCAAGTGCAACAAGAAGACATAAAACTTTTTTAAATTAGCGCTAAATTAAATTAAATTACTAAATTTCCCACACAACGTGTGAGTTCCGTTTTGCATCTTCTTGCACTTGAATATTTAAATTGCCAATTTTGAATATTTAAATTGCCAAGGCTTAAACTTTCGTGACATTGGATTGTTAGAATTCATAAAAATGTTACCGGACAACGGGCAATTGACACCGTTTCATATACTCGCCAATGCCAAACTTTTACATGCATTTGGCGCTTGGTGAGTGAGTGTTAATTTTAGCCCCTGTGTATATACAGTATTTCTGAAAAAAATTTATTAGATGAAATATATTGAATATTGAATATATCAGATATTTTCATTGAAAAACGACATGAGTCATTTCATGTGTTTATGTCTTTTTGGATCAGGAAGGAGATTTGTGATCAACCAGAGGCAAATCTCCAACATGGATGCATTTCTTAATGATATCACTCTCAGTATCGGAGCTCCATTGGCTGTTCGAACTCTCTATACGCCACTCTGCGGCCACCGGGTCACGGACCTCACTGACCTACAGCAAGGGGCACAGTACGTGGCTGCAGGGTTTGAGCGCTTTAAGAAACTGGAGTAAGTGTGAATTCATTTAGAATGAGAATATTCTGAATTACACTGTCCTTTACATCAAGGGAACAATTCGATTTTGAGACTCAGTGGTTTCAGTGAATGTGCTTTAAGACAAACCATGTGCAAATTCATAAGTAAGCCAAAGACCGTCTCAAAATCGCGGTTTGAAATCGATGGTGTGAGTGTAAATATTAATTGAATCGCGTATACTAAATGAAGCAAGGGTGTAGAGTTACATTCAAGCTATTTTAAGGCAGGAAGAAAAAAAACTTTTAAATTTGTCATTTTGGTGATCAAATAGGAGTTTTAAGGGATACAATCATTGACTACAGGGTGACTTTAAAACCAGAATTAAGATGAAAATATCTTTAAAAAAATCTAAATATTTATAAATACTTTATCAGTTAGAGTAGGACCATGCATCAATAAACTAGATTCCAGGTTTGAAATTATGAATAGCTAAAACCTGCATAGTATTTGTCTTTTCTGCAGAGGCGTAGGTTTGATTTTGAGATTGGTGGGGACAGCCCGGAAGCTGAGGATTCAGGAAATGAAATGAATAGGATAATGTATTAAGGTTTTTACATTGACCTTAATAGCTTAATTAATGAATTCTGTAATGTTACCGGTAACAAATAATGACAAGGAGGCAGTTTAACAGACTTATTAACTTTACTCTGCTCATAGTGTGCCACATCCACACGAAGCCAGAGCTTTCCCTATCCGATGTTTTTTTCCTCGTTCTAAAAAAAAATTCCGTAAACGCGGCGTCTCGAAAAATATCTGCGTACGTACACACGAAACCAATGAAACCGACTCAAAACGATGTACTAAAAATGCGAGAAGAAAACTTAGATCATGCGCATAAACCTTGCGCGCTGTAGGCGACCATACTAGTCAAATAAATACTAGCCTATACAATAATATTAGGCACAGTAGCAGCTTCTTTTCTTCTTTTACCAAGAACTTTATTGAACAACCATAAATGGCCTGGTACAAAATAGGGAGTCACGATATTCGATTAGTTAGTGGACTCAGAAAGCTTGCCACAAAGAACCGGCAAAAGTAACGAATGTGTCAAATATAGAAAGGAGACATTTTAATTGTTTATTAATAAACTCGTGTTTTCTGTGTCATTCTTGACTGAAAAGATGAAGTTGACGATGCTGACTCGCCACCAGTATTGTGAACGTGTATAATGCACTTCATACGGATTTGGCTACATAAGAGAGAATTATCTGTTTATTTTCGTTTTGAATTGTTGTTTGATGGTTGTTTAGAAGTAGACATTTCAAACTTTCTATATATTTCTGAGTTTTGGTTCATGACGAGCTCCAGTTCACGAGCAATGCAAGGCTATATCGCGCCGGCGCGTCCATGTACTGATTATACTTTCTGCTATATATATTTGCTTCATCGTCGAATATTATTTTTGCTTTAAATGCCCATCCCTACAAAATACGAAATGTCTTAATCGGACAACAGACCAGCACCATAGCATACGAAAGAAAATATAGGCCTAAATAAATCAATTAGGCCTAAATAAAAATACATTCAAGTAAATAATAAATAAAGGAATACAAGACGCTCAGTAGTTTCTGCAGCATTATGTTATATTATATTATTATTATTATTACACAAGCAGTTCGGCAGTTGTTGTTGCTGTTACGTGACTGTCTGACTAGTCGATGTGGGGTGATGACATCATCGTTCAACACAAAATATACGGGTTGGCTGTACGCACGAAACCGCAAGGGTGTCGTTTTCAGATTTATCCACTCTGGGACCCGGTTTAAAAAAATAGCGGTTTCAGTGTCCCAAAACGCCAGATCCGTGTGGACGAAACGCCAATACAACAAAAAATGTGTACGTATAGGCTAGGCCTACAGCTAAACGTCCTCCGTGTGGACAGGGCCATGCAATAATGAATTTATTGGTTTACTAGGACATACAGATACAGAGACAAAGACACACACACACACACAGTTTAGGTTTTCTACTTATCCCGCAATTGTCATAGGCTATACATTGAAAAAAACTGCACTGTCCCAGAATCAATATGTGACGCGATTTGTCCCGAATTTTTGTTCACAGAGCTGTTGATTTCTCCCTCACTTACCGCTTTAGGTTTCGGAGGAACTTTGCTCCGAAACAACAACCAAATTAAGCTACAGCCTCTCACAAGTTAGAAAGAAAAAGCAAGCCAATCGGATTAGCGATGTAGGATCGGGGAAAAAGGGAATTGCGCCTTTTTCACATAACGCTCTTGTAAGAGTGGTTTTATATATAAAATTGGTTTTTATATATAAATATATATATATTTTTTTTTTTTACGAAATTATTGCTAGGGACAAATCAGTGGTCATTGGATATTGGTAGGGACACGTCCCTAGCGTCCCTACTAAATTCTACGCCCCTGCTTTTCTGTATGTGTTTAGTTATCTGAATACAGGACAGAAGAAGGGTCCAGTGTTCAGAGCTGTGGAACCAACACAGGTACATCAATTGTGTACTTATTACTGATTTGTTGCTTTTTAAATCTAATTAGGCTATAAATCGAATTTTTTACAATATTCTAAAGTTGATATATGCAATTATGCATCAAAAATCATACCTGTTTGTCTGTGTACTGGCGTGTTATGTTGTGTTTGTGTTTTTTGTTGTTTTGTTGCTGTGGATGTTTAGCTGAAGTGTGTCATAAAGAGGAGGAGAGGGAGAAAGGGGTGTTATTGTCCCTTCCAACAATAGAAGGCCAGGGGAGACACGCTGTTAGTGTTATCAGATCAGAAAGCTTGTTAGGACATGTTTAAGAGCCTGACCCCTTAATGCTGCGCACAGAGCTGCTAAAACCACTGTTAATAATAGCCTTGAGAGCAGGGGACGCTGACTCAGCATCAACATATTTGATTTACTTTGGTGGAAAATCACTGACTGCACATTATCCTGCTTATTAGACATCTACGTACTTGGCAAATAAAGAAATGGACATGTTTTTGTATTATGTGAGAATTAAGAGGATGCAACGTGATATGAGAGACTGTGGGAACTTAGTTTCTTGAGAATTAGTTTACAGTTTAACAGTCACTATACAAAAATGATTGTTTTTGTTATTTTGTTATAGACAAAATAATACATATAATTGTCAATTAATAATAAGTACTCTTTTTACAGGCTAAAGCACTTGTCAGGCCTAATGTGTCTGCAAAATGGAGGAAGGTCATCACTCTGCCCTGCATCATACAGTGAGAACTCAGACATTTAAATGCACAAACATAATGCTCTAACTCTGTTAACCCACTTTTTATCATGCTTTCAGAGAAATTCAAACTTATTCTTCCTTCTCCCTTTCATATTCAGTGTATTTAGGAACGGGGACATCCTCAGTCCTGCCCTACGTCTGATCATTTCTAGACACATGCAGAAGAATCTAGAGCAGATCCTGAGCCTCATTTCGGAGAAAGCCATGCTTCGCACAGGAGCTGTGCGCAGGTGATAAAAATATACATACTGTATGTGTTACGATGAGCGTATGAAGCAAGTCCTCATATATGGTGAGATTGTTTTGATTCACTTTGTTGACCTCTCAGGCTCTGTACTCTGGAGGGCTTCACAGTGACCTCCACAGAGGAGCTGGAGTCTGGCCAAAGCTATGTTGCTGTTGGAACAGAGAGGTTCAAGAAACTCCCATATGTGGAGATACTGCTAAACAAAGCAACAGGCAGCAGCGCGGACAGGTGATGAGGGTGGATAATTGAGAGGAACAATACAATACATGTTTTTAATGAATAACATTTTTTAAAATATTTTTTAAAGGAGTCACTCATGCTCACCAATGCTGCATTTATTTGATAAAAAATTCAGTGAAAAGGTCTATAGTGTCAACAGTCCACAGGGGGGGGGTGTACACTAGTGAGTCACTAGTGACCCTGTGAGTCACTAGTGCCCGCCCTGAGCGAGTCTCTCCCTTCACCAACTCCACGTCAAGTTCCACCAGTCTTTGCTTGTTTGCACAATATCTTATCACAATATCAATAGGCTACTGTTATCAAAAGTTATCGGTTTGAATATACATAACTCCTGAATAAAAATAAAAATGTGTTTGGTCTGATTTTTTTTTAATTGTAAACGGATTGATTGGTTTGTCGATAGTGAGCGCGGAAATGCATGTGATAGCGGTCTTATTAAGAGAGTCTTTCAGTCATTCATTCAAACGATTCGTTCAAACGGCTGATTTATCAAGAATGTGGCAGTTGTTTAAGAATGGGTCATTCGTTAGAAACGCTGAATCATTCAGTGATGAGATGAAAACAGGATTGTTGCTGTGATACGCGCTGGTTCTGCTGTAATCTTTGTTTGGATTGGAACTATTCCTCTGCACAACCGGCACATCCGGGAACTTAACTGTCAATTTCGTCCCCGCCCCTTTTGGGGGGAAAACAAACTAGACTTCCCATAGACTTCAATACAAAATAACTGCAAAAACCAACGTCCGTACACAGCCGACAGGCGTAAATAACTTAAGAAATCACTTATATAAAACATGTCAAGTAATTATATGTCCACCCTGCCTGCCATATAGCGTAAAATATACATACACAAACTTAATTTGGTCAATTTAAAAACATGTCCCTTTATTCTCCCAACGTCAAATTGGTGTAACAACCCCACCTGGGGTTGGGTTATATATATTATAAGATATATTATAATGTGTATTATAAGACAAAATATATACATTTAAAGATGTTTACTAAACGAAGTAAAATCATTCACTGGCTTACCATGGTGACTCGATGAGGTACGACTACGAGTAAATGTCCGGGTAAGACCATAGACGATAGAGAGTAAAAGAAAGACACCTCTGGCCACTGGGTGGGGCTATTACACCAATTTGATGCTGGGGGAATGAAGGGACATGTTTTTAAATTGACCAAATTAAGTTTGTGTATGTATTTTTCACGCTCTATGGCAGGCAGGGTGGACATATAATTACTTGACTTGAAATAATATAAAATTGAATAAAACATGTGTCTGTAGTAACCATTGGCTATAAGGAGTTTACAAAATAGATATTTTAATATTTTATATATTTTATATAAAGAAAACTAAATAGGCCTATAAAAATAATATGGTTATTGTGTGTGTGTGTGTGTGTGTGTGTGTGTGTGTGTGTGTGTGTGTGTGTGTGTGTGTGTGTGTGTGTGTGTGTGTGTGTGTGTGTGTGTGTGTGTGTGTGTGTGTGTGTGTGTGTGTGTGTGTGTGTGTGTGTGTTTTTGACTTGTACAGATGCAGAGTCAGCTTTATTTGTTTACCTTTTATGTAAACAAGTACATATTTCTATATTTTTTTATTGTTTTTGTAGGCTTTGTACTCATCTTTAGACATTTTAACTATGCAATGTGCTAAGTATCTTTTTTTAAGTATACTGGGCATGTTTATTGGGTTACAATTTTTCTGTAAAAAATGTATGGGGCCCAGAAATGTTGGTTTCCATAGGGCCCAGAATTTCTGGCGGCACCCCTGATTCTAATATAATATTTTGTGCTCAGGAAACATTTCTTATTATCATTGTTGAAAACAGCTGTACTGTTTACATTTTTTTATTTTTTTTATTCTTTGAAATAGAACATTCAAAAGAACAGTGTTTGAAATAAAAATGCTTTGTAACATTATACAGGTCTTTACTTTCTATTTTGATCAATTAATGCATTCTTACTGAATTAAAGTATTTCTTTTTAAAAATTATTAAAATTGTATTGATCCCATACATTTGACTTGTGTAAGTATAAATTAATGATGTTAAATAGGATCTATCTATCTTCACTCTAGACATTATGCAGGAGACAGAGGATTACAGAGAAGAAATAAGGTACTATTTACACTTTCTTAAATATATATATATATATATATATATATATATATATATATATATATATATATATAAATTAAAAAATATTACAAATCATTACAAAATCATATAATAAATATATTTTAAGGTTTAAACTAGATTTTAACTTTTTAGTCTCAGACTTCCATATGGAGCCCCGCTTTATTTTTAGTGTGTCAGATCGATACATTTTCATAAGACAAATTGTTCTATTGAAGTTCATTAATGTTCTCTTATGACGATCCGACTCAGAGTAGAAAGATTTTTCCCCAGGACAGCCATAGTGACTCCACCCTCCTGAATTCACCTGAGGTAAAAACCAAATACTCTTTTTTTTTTTCGTCTCTGTTATACACCGTAAACAATGCACTTTTTTAAATCCACATTTCTTTATTGGTGCTTTAAACAAGAACGTCATCGTTCAACCGAACCCAAAAAGGCTTCAGATTGTTGACCCACTATATTGAACATATCTTGTGTAAATGGTGTCTGCTTTCAGAGGGAAGGCAGGCGTGTGAAGTCCACAGGAGATGAGGTGGAGCGAGAGAACTCCCCTCAGCTGGTTAAGAGGAGAGGAAGGAGAGGAGAAAGAGAGGAGAACTCTGTTTTCTACGCCAGACCTGTGAGAGTTCGCAGACACCCACACGCACACAGACCCCCACCTAAAGCCACAACAGGTGAATGCTGAACAATTAAATAAAATATACTTACTAAATAAAATGTTACTTTTTTGTTTATTAACCTGTTGCAGTCTCTCTTGTGTGATATTGTGTAATTGTGTTAGATGAGCACAGTGTGTTTAAGGCCTCTGAGCGAGAGGAGGTTCGAGGTGCTGAAGAGGTCGCAGAGGATGAAAACACAACTGTAGAGCTTCCCATTGACCAGGTACACCTCTCCCCTCTTTTGTCCCATCTCATCTCATCTAGTCTTTTTTCTAAAATTGTTATCATTTCAGAGAGAAGCAGATATTGTGGAGGATGAAGAACCTCCTGAAAGAGACCTGTTTGACCCAGCCAGTACAAATCACGTGAGTGTGTCAAATGCACATGATAGTAATGACAACTCAATCATGAAATAACACTATTTGTTCCACTTAAGATGCATTCTGGTGAAATACACAGTTCATCAGCTGATCTTTCCAGTGAAAACAGAGAGAAAGAGTTTGTAGTGTCCGAGAGGGAGGCATGGGACGACACGTCAGCTTTGCAGAAAGAAACGCAGTGGGGATACACGTCCAGCAAAGAGTCTAAGCCTGATGCGAAGAAACATGACATTAAGACACTGTGCATTGAACATGGACTTCTTTTTTGTAGTTTTACATCTTAATTGTGTTTTCACTTAGGCTTATATGGAACTAAATCATCTTAAGAGGGATTCTTATATAATCTTATATAATCATAAAATGATGCAGATTTTCTTCAGGTCAGAATAATTCTTTCATTTCGTTCCTGTTTAGGAGTCAGACACACAGCATTTCAGATCATCATCATCATCATCACTCAGGGTCTCTGAACATTTCCCACGAAGTGAAGAAACACTGCATGAACCAGTCAGTTTATGAGTTGTAAACAATATATTTAAAGCATAAAATTTCAATGCAAACTATGTAGTGTAGTGCCATCTCTAGTAAAGGCCTGGGCTGCGTTTCCCAAAAGCATCGTAAGCCTAAGTTGATCGTAGAGACCATTGGTGGCAATTGTTCTACGATCAACTTAAGCTTACGATGCTTTTGGGAAACTCAGCCCTGATTTCTAATTGATTGTGGTAGCCAATAATACTCCATGCATCTTTTTATAGCCTAATATTGGATTTACGCATTTAGAAATTATTAGAATTATGTGTAATCATTTAAATACCTTGTCTTGCTCTATTTGTGTATGTATCAGACTTTGGGTTCCCATGAGGAACATACAGAAAGGAATGCTGAGGACACTCTCCAGGCTGAAGATGATGCAGGAAACAGAGACACACCTTCCCAATTCACACACATGCTCTGAACATGGAGATTGATATAAAATTGACATTATTTTGGCGAAAAATGGCATTTAAAATAATGTACCTTTCAAAGTAACAGTGATCTCAGCATGCAGAGATTCACTGAAAAATATGCTTTTTTATTTCTTATGTTTAACAAAATATGACCTCTGAATATAAAAATATTTAAAATAAAGGTATTTAAACACTGGCCACTTTCACATTATTAGTACAAATCCATATCAACTTCCGATAATACAATATGTACAAGTATATGTTCCACAATCCACATACGCTTAAATGTGACACTTCCCGCAGTTGCAATTAAAGTGCAAAACATTTGTATTTCACCAACACAGTTCAAGAAAAGATTTTTATGTTATACATCGTTTTCTCCTGGTAAAGGTTCATGGTATATACAGAAAAAGAAGCAGCACAGATATTGTGTCAGTTTTCAATGAGGTGAATATGTTTGACAACATGGCTGGAGCCGATCCTTGGTCCAAGCTATCTCCTCATTCACCTTCCAGTCCAGTGGCATGTTTTAGTGGTCACTTGTGTTGCGGAGCCCTGTGCCATCTGTCTCAGAGACAGAACTCAGGACGCACACAGTCACTCCAGACATGATGAGTAATATTCCCAGCAGAGCTCCTACATGAGCAGAGAGACAGAGAGTGAAAGACATGTGTGGCAATAGAGAGAGTGAGTGATGTTATTAAAGGTAGGGTAGGCAGGATTTTTTTCAAAAAAATAAAAATTCCCAAATTTGTTTAAACTATCTTTATATACCAATACATAATTAAAACGTAAGTACTCTAAAAAAGAAAGTATAAAAATCGAGTGTCTGTAGTCCTCTCAGGGCTGCAATAAACACAGCTACTTATTCCATTCACGCCCACCACCTCTCGTCTGGGCTCCATCCAAAGCCACACCCCCAAAACACATGAACGCGTGATGCTGACTGCGCTCAGCTGGAGGACGCGTTTACCAGCGCCGAGTGGAGATGAGCGCAGTGCATGTAGTGACATGGCTGTTAGTACTCACTATCAAGCCAGCATACATATTTTGAGTTTGATTCGTAACGAGCTAGTAACATAAGGCAAACTCAAAGCTAAAAACAGGTTGCATTGATACACGTTTTTCCCGTTACCATCAGTTACACTGTGATGAAGGTGAATTTCGTGTAAGATTCATAACACATACGGTGTTTTGCATGTAGGAGCTTCCACGATGAAAGCACTGTTGGCGTCACTTTTCAGCCCCTTGATGTCCCTCAGTTGTCCACCGCTGAAAAGCCCCGATATTGCTTGCTTTATTCAAAGACTTTTTAGGAATGGCCTTTTCAAATACTGTCTTCCTTTTTTTGCCTTCGCTGACTGTATAAGCAGGTACTGGGAATTTTGACTGCTAAATTCTCGGCCATAATTGTGATTCTTCTTACTAGTGTCCGTGCTTCTTCCACTCCTCGAGTCAAACGGGTGCGCGCGTGTGGGCAGCTCCTGTAGCAGCAGGCGTGGTAGCAAGGGAGAGTGACAGTCGCCCAGCCAATCATTTCATTCGTCCCGAATGGGGACGATATAGACACTCGATTTTTATACTTTCTTTTCCAGAGTACTTACATTTAAAGGGTACATATCATGCTTTTAAATCGTTCCTTTTTACATTTAAATCATACATTTGTGGTCTATATAAAGCGGAACTGCAATGCTTGGGTCTGAATTCCTCATTATTATAGCTCCACAGGCCCCTTTTCTGCCCCTTTTCTGATGTGCGTCTGAGAGCAACTCGTTTTGGTGCGGTCTCTTTAAATCCAGGTTGCAGAGGTGACACTCGGTTCAACTCCACCCCGTTCGGACATTTTTGTAGTTTGATAGCAGAGATACGATTATCTAGCTGCACAGAAACTTTTTATTCCACACGTTATTAACAAAATGTCAACAACGGAAGACTTGTCCATCAAGCCTTACATGTTCGAGCCAGAGTCGGAGCGAGATGAAAATAAAGACGACGAACCTGCAGGGTTATGGTGTGTTACTGTATTTACAGTAAGTTCTCCATCCATGCCCACTACTACAATACTGCATGTTTTACAACGACGATTTAACACTCACAAAACAAAATAGAAGTTATATTATAAACAATTAAAGAATAGGCGATTATTTCTCTTGTTAAAACAAGCACAGTAACAAGACAGCTGCTAAACCATGACCACCGTGTGTTTTAAGAAAGTAGTACTTTATTTTTATTAACGTTATTTTCAGCTTACCGAAGTGCTCTGTTCGTCGTCTCCAAAGATAGAAGGAACTGACCCCTCAATCAGATGAAGTCTATCGGCAAATCCTTCTTTATACTGGCGGAGGTTGCTGAAGTAAAGTTAGTTATCCTTGAAGTGCTTCGTGCACACAAAAATGACTTTACCCACAGATGTGGGTACATTTCCGTGAAAAATAAAACTCAACCAGGCACTTCGAAGAGGTTGGTTCTGATGCTGGGAGACGGTGTAATGAAGCGTGTGGGTTACTACATCCAAAAACCGAACATTTTGACGTACCCTCTCGTAACTATGCATCCTTGAACTTGAACTACAAAATTGCAGCGAGAAATAAAAATGGCGGATTGCTCGAAGTGTTGGGCGGGAAGTCGATGTCCTTATTTGGCAGTTCCGCTGCAAATACTGTGACGCAATAGTTCACAAAACGTCATAGATTACAGAAAAATCGAAACAGGTTGAAAAATGTGACCAAAACAGAATATAAAGATATCAACGAAGTTCCTGAAGAGACTCATTTCAACTTTTCTGTACTTATAAACACTCCAAATATACAACAAAAGACATTTAAGGGCTAAAAAGGTAGATTTAGCATGATATGTCCCCTTTAATTATGTGTTGGTATATATAGACAGTTTAAACAAATTTGAAGGAAATTTTTTTGAAAAATCCCGCCTACCCTACCTTTAAATGTACTTTAATACCTTACCCTTTCCTCCAAACTCTTCTCCAAGCAATTTACCCATTAGTAATGTGAACAGAAATGTGAGGGAATTCACCATGGGCACGGCGAGAGATAGATCTACAAAACAAACAGCACTTAAAATGTCAACACTACAATAATATTCTCTCATCATGATTGAGAATCATACAGGTGAAACTCGAAAAATTTGAATATTGAGCAAAAGTTAATGTATTTCAGTAATTCAAATTAAAAGGTGCAACTAATATATTTAGTATATATAACTTTAAACATATGGATGATTATAGTTTTCAGAGGGCCAACATTTGTAAAAAAAAATTTTTTTTATTGATTTCATGTAATATTCTTATTTTCTGAGATTTTGAATTTGGGGGTTTCATAAGCTGAAAGCCATAATCATCAAAATCATAACTTTTACACGATATTCAAATTTTTCGCGTTTCACCTGTATATACTGAAGAAATAGTAAGAGTATTTATTCCTAACATAAGTTATCAATACCTTGAAATTTCTCACCTGTAGAAGCAAGAGTGAAATAGAAAACTACTGATCCACTTTGGTTTAACAAAAATGGCACCAGATACTATAAAATAAATAATATATTCAAATTATATAACATATACAAAAATTCTGGTACAGACTACATGCATAAAATAATTACCCACCTTGAGATTAAGAAAAAGGAATTTGATCTCTGCCAAAAATTGGAGGAGTTTGTTGTCCCTCTTAACTCCTTCAATGCCCTCAGAGCCTTTTTTCAGGAAGGGGTTTGTTCCTCCCCACAAGATCGCGACCAACAACAGACAAAGCACTTCACCTGGAGAGAACGTTTATGGAATATTTTTAATTGACAATTCAACACACACACAAAAATTAACAAGACGGAACATAGTGATTCCATATGAATCTATGCAGGACAGATAATAGCCTAGCCTACTGCTGAATTCGGAACTGCATTGAAAGAGATACGTTATAGTGTACGAGTAGTGTAAGTTACAAGTATGCAGTTCCGAATTCAGCTCTAACCCTGCAGCATACACGACAGTATCACCTGCTGACACCATTCTACTCTTCTCCGGCGGCGAGTAAGGAAACTTAACTAACGCTGCCTTTTTCTTGTATGGTTTAATGGCGGTTGATAATCCACCTTTTGGTGTATTACCGCCAACAACTGGACTGGAGTGTGAAGCATCAACAGAAGTAAAAACAAAACAATCATGAGGAGAGAAAAATTAAATAGGCTAATTAAATTTGTGCCATGGATATGTCATTTAAATTTTACGGGATTACTGCTATTTTGAGATAACTAAGTATTTCTCTCTGTATCTTGACTGTCGAGGCAACTTAATAGATTTGATAGATTGAAATTGATTAAACCTATATCTTTCAATTTCTTTATCAACTGAGCAGGAATATGCTGCACAGTGCTCTGGCATCTACTGCTGCTGCAACGCAAAAGGAGTATGACCGGTTTTGGCGGCCGCATTTCTCAGTGCCCAGCGGCCAATAGGGCATCTAGTCTCTATATGATGTCTATGCCTATAAATACATATACGTACAATTGTTTAAAAAAAAAAAAAAGAATTTATTTCCCAAAGATTGTTGACACACAAGTACCGTCCAACTTTATTTAACATACACGTAAATGGTAAGAACATGACACCAAAGTCCTTTTAGGCAAGTCATGCCACTCGGCCGCCATCTTGGCAACGCCTCCGGGCAGCTATTTCGGACTAACAAGACCAGGCTCCTATCTAAATGAATGGGCAGAGAGTCAGAACTGCAGTTTCACTGGTTACCGGAACATAAAAACTGCATGTATAGAAACAGCAGTAAAATATGATAAAAATCACTGAAAAAGTTTGATGACTTTGCCCCAAAATAAGGTTTAAAACGCCTTTTCCCCCACAGGTTATACTTTACTATGCATGCACAAGGGTTCACGTCTCCGCTGTCGCAAACATCAACTGTGCGCATGCATCAGTGGAACCAGACGATAGGCTTAAATGTTTCCCAGCTTGATTGTTAAAAGCAGACGATTGGCTTTCCAGCGGGAGGGGCGGGACATTTGTATACAACTGCCATATTTGGCGTTACGGGTTTTCTCTATATAGTTGCATTGAGGATTGAGGAAGTGGCATGTTGTGGAGTGCAGTAAGTGAGGAGACAAGAGACGGAGATGCGTCGAGTCAACTTTACTATCCACTTCAATCCTTTTAACACACAGTACAGCGAGTGATATCCAAAACCAAAACACGACGTCAAAAACCGGAACTCGTCATTCTCTAACCACCCTTCCCTTAAAGGTACAGTCCCTTGGTGAATGTCTTTCAGACTTCCTTGTGGGTCACTACACAGGCCCCCCCAGAATTCACCCATAAACTGGGCCAGGCCGAACATGTACCCCAAATAGAACATGTGACACTATGCACTAGTGCAAAACAGAACAGTCCAGCACATAACAGTCCCTCCAACAAAGTCAACGTACAGGGGGGCGGACTGGGCGGCCATAGCGGCTGCGCTTAACAGTAGAGGGGCCAAGGGCAAGGGGCGGGGCAGGGGTCGAGGTTGCCGCAGGTGGGCGCCCTCGCCGTGGGGGCAGGGCCAGCTGAAGCGGTTCGCCAATATCCACATGAGCAGGCTTGAGACGGTCAATAGCCACCCGCTCAGGCCTGCCCCCCATATCCACAACAAAGTTCTTAGAACCCCCCACCAGGACACGGAAGGGCCCATCGTATGGGGGCTGCAGCGGTGTCCGATGGCCATCATGGCGGATGAAGACATACTTGGCTGATGGTAAATCCTTGGGCACATAGGACCGGGGAAGGCCATGGTGAGACGTTGGAATAGGAACAAAAGCATCTGCAATGTCCCGAGACGCAGCCCGATGTGAGGCAACTGACCACGGGGCCGTGGCATCTGGAAGAAACTCCCCCGGAACACGTAGAGGCTGGCCATAAACCAGCTCGGCCGATGAGGCTTGAAGATCTTCCTTGGGGGCGGAGCGAAGGCCAAGCATAACCCATGGGAGGCGGTCAGCCCAGTCGCTGCCCGTAAGGCTGGCCCTGAGCGCGGCCTTCATGTCACGATGAAACCGCTCGCACAATCCGTTGCTCTGTGGGTTATAGGCTGTGGTACGGTGGACCTTCACCCCAAGGACCTCGGCGACCGCAGACCAAAGCTCCGATGTGAACTGCGGACCGCGGTCCGAGGAGAGGTCGGACGGCGTGCCAAAACGGGCCACCCAAGCCATAATGAACGCCCGGGCCACTTCCGCTGATGTAGTGGAGGACAGGGGAACTACTTCTGGCCACCTGGTGGTCCTGTCCACCATGGTGAGGAGGTAGTTGTAACCACGGGAGGGGGGAAGTGGGCCCACCAGGTCCACATTCACATGATCAAAACGTCTCTCTGGCACTTTGAAGGGTGCCAAAGGAGCCTTAGTATGACGAGTCACCTTTGCGCGCTGGCACGCCACACAGGCCGCAGCCCAGGCCCTGATGTCCCTCCGCAGTCCTGGCCAGACGAACTTGGCCCCCACCAGCTTGGTAGAGGCCTTCACCCCTGGGTGGGAAAGACCATGGATGGCATTAAAAACTTTATGCCTCCAGCCAGCAGGTACCATGGGGCGAGGTTGGCCAGTGGAGACGTCGCAGAGGAGTGTAGCGTTGGCCGTGTCAAACATCACATCTTCCATGAGCAGCGCCGTGGGGGCCGTCCTGTAGGCTTGCACCTCCGAGTCCGCTATTTGATCCGCAGCCATAGCCGCATAGTCGAGGCCCAAGTGGACGGAACCAGCGACCGCCCGGGAGAGGCAGTCTGCGACGAAATTGTCCTTGCCAGCCACGTGCTGAATGTCAGTGGTAAATTCGGAGATGGCCGAGAGCTGACGCTGCTGTCGACCCGACCATGGCTCCGTAGACTTGGCCATAGCAAACGTCAGCGGCTTGTGGTCAACGAAAGCCGTGAACCGCCGACCCTCCAACAGGAAACGGAAATGACGGGTGGCAAGGAAAAGACCCAGGAGCTCCCTGTCGAAGGCGCTGTACTTCCTCTCATTGTCCCGGAGCTTCCTGCTGAAAAAGGCCAGCGGCTGCCAGGCTCCGCTCACCCACTGCTCACACACAGCCCCCACGGCGTAATCAGAGGCGTCTGTAGTAAGAGCAACTGGGGCGGTCGGAGACGGGTGCGCCAGCAGAGCAGCGTTGGCCAGCGCAGTTTTGGCAGCATCAAACGCATCAGCCATCTCTGGGGACCAAGCCAACACGTCCGCCGGTCTCCTACCCCGCAAAGCGTAGTACAATGGACGCATGAGCTGGGCCGCACGGGGGAGGAAACGGTTGTAGAAGTTCACCATGCCCAGGAACTCCTGCAGGGACTTCACAGTGCGTGGGCGTGGAAAACTGGCGACGGCCTCCACCTTGGCAGGGAGGGGAACTGCCCCCTGTGGGGTGACGTGGTGGCCGAGGAAAGTGATGGATGACCGGCCAAACTCGCACTTGGCCGGGTTGATGATGAGGCCATGCTCACTGAGCCGGCCGAACAGCTGCCGGAGATGCGTCCGGTGGTCGTCTGCTGACGCGCTGGCCACGAGAATGTCGTCCAAGTAAACAAACATGAACGGCATATCCCGCAGCACCGAGTCCATGAGACGCTGAAACGTCTGCGCTGCCCCCTTGAGGCCGAAAGGCATCCGTAGGAATTCAAAAAGGCCAAAGGGTGTGATGACTGCTGTTTTGGGGACATCCTGCGGGTGGACAGGCACCTGGTGGTAACCGCGCACTAGATCCACCTTTGAGAAAATGGTGGCGCCGGCTAGGTGGGCAGAGAAGTCCTGGATGTGCGGCACTGGGTACCGGTCGGGTGTGGTGGCGTCGTTCAGGCGACGGAAATCTCCACAGGGACGCCATCCACCATCAGCCTTGGTCACCATGTGCAGGGGGGACGCCCAAGGGCTGTTGGAGCGGCGCACGATGCCGAGGTGCTCCATGGTGGCGAACTCCTCCCTGGCGATAGCGAGCTTGGCAGAGTCGAGGCGCCGGGCTCGTGCGTAGACTGGGGGGCCCACCGTGGTGATGTAGTGCTCCACGCCATGCTTAGCCACCGCCGATGAAAATGTGGGTGTGGTGATGTCAGGGAACTCAGCAAGTAGGCGTTGATACAGGTCCCCGTTGGCCAGCGTGTTCGACAGACAAAGCGCCCCTGTCCCTCCCAGCGTGCAGGGGTACGAAGCAAAAGAGAGGGCATCGATCAGGCGGCAGTTTGTAACATCCACCAACAGTCTATAAGCGCAGAGAAAATCCGCCCCCAGGAGCGACGTAGACACAGCAGCCATGACGAAGTCCCAGCCGAAACGCCGCCCGCCGAAACACACTTCCACATGCCTCGTGCCATAGGTACGAATGGGTGTGCCGTTAGCGGCGTCCATCGGGGGGCCGTGCCCGCCAGCCATGGTGTCCACAGGCTGCGCCGGCAGGATGCTGCGCTGAGCCCCAGAATCGACCAGCAGCCGCCGGCCGGACAAGGTGTCAGTGATGAATAACAGCTTGCAGTCACGGCCAGCGCCCATAGCTGCTAATGAGCGCCGGCCCTGGCTTTTCCCTGGGCTCCAAAACTGCAAGGCTGACGACACTGCTTGGCTTTTGCCCCAAACCTGGAATGGTAATAACACCACCCGTCCTCACGCTGTCGGCGGGCCGTCACAGCAGCTGCAGTGTCTGGGTCGTCCTCCGAGGGGGGAACAGACGTGCGCTGGGTGGGCAGCAGTGCATGGACAAACTGCTGTCGGTTGGCGAGGAAAATCCTGTCTGCCTCCACAGCCAGTGCTCGGTAGTCTCTGGAGGAAGGGAGGGGGGAACTAGCCAGTGCGGTGCGCACGGGTGCTGGAAGCTGCCGCAGGAATATGTGGGCGAAAAGGAACGAGGGATCCGCCGCGCCCAGCACCGCCAGCATCCTCTCCATTAACTCGGACGGCTTGCTGTCGCCAAGGCCGTTCAGGGACAGCAGGCGGTCTGCCTTCTCCAGTTCAGACAGTTCAAAAAGGCTCAACAGGAACGTTTTAAGTGCGTCGTACTTGCCGTCAGCTGGAGGAGCCTCTAACAGCGCCATAGCCCTGGCCGTCGTCGAGGCATCTAAGGCCGCTACCACGTGGAAATACTTTGTAACGTCCTGTGTTATTCCTCTCAGCTGGAACTGTGCCTCGATGTGCTGAAACCACGGCCGTGGATTGTGCTGCCAAAAGTCCGGTAACTTGATGGTGGCTGCGTAGATAGCGCCGACATTAGCCGCGCCGCTAGCAACGGCCGGCGCCGCGGCCGCAGCGTTTTCACCACCGTCGTTGTGTGACATAATTCAGCCGTGTTCAACTCGCGTCGGGGGTCACCAATGTGGAGTGCAGTAAGTGAGGAGACAAGAGACGGAGATGCGTCGAGTCAACTTTACTATCCACTTCAATCCTTTTAACACACAGTACAGCGAGTGATATCCAAAACCAAAACACGACGTCAAAAACCGGAACTCGTCATTCTCTAACCACCCTTCCCTTAAAGGTACAGTCCCTTGGTGAATGTCTCTTTCAGACTTCCTTGTGGGTCACTACAATGTCTCATATAAATTGTCTCTGCTAATACTGATAAGTAAACAGTAGGCCTATAGGATAAGGCTATTGAATAGCAGTCCCAAACTAGTTTTTGTTAATCCTATTAAGTTGGCATGAGCCACCACAGTCTTTTATAAATATACAAAATTACACAAAGTGAAAATTACATGGCATTTTGCGGTTATGGAAGTCATGGTGAATACACAATACTAACATGAACTGTTAATGAAACATGGAAACTGCTTCTGAATAGAATGAACATCATATCTGCATGCAAATCCTTTCCACCTAACACACGACTTACCAATTTTGTGCCACTTCAACATTGTGTCAGTTTTACGCTGCAGGAACTCTTTCCTTTCTCCAAATTTCCTGAAACCTTATAGGATAACGGCAGTAAAACAACTGGCCAATTGTCACGAAATACGCTAATCGCATTCAAATACTGACAAGCCTTCAGGCAGTATAAAATGTGGAGAAGCAACAATTGTGTCAGAATCTTTTTTCCTTCACGCTTTCAAAGATGCAACAGAAGAAGAGACAACAGAACAAACTTTTCACCGCATCTGATGGCTTCCTTCTTACGACTTCCTACTGCCGACTTCGCCCCATGACCCGCCAGGCCCACACGAGTACTGCATCGCCCATGTTGGCCCATGCTGAGGCTGCTTTCTCCGAGTCTGACTGTGCAGTGCGCCAAGGTGCCAGCGCGCGTCCTGAGGACTCGGTTCGGTAAGTAATCCGGAGCTGTGTGGATTATTTTTATCATGGTTGGATGCACTTTTACTTCAAAACAGAAATGGCCATTCACTGCCATTATAAAGCTTGGAAGAGCCACGACATTTTTTTAATATAACTCAGTATTCGTCTGAAATAAGAATGCCATATACACCTATGGCTTGAGGTTGAGTAAATTATGTGGTTATTTTCATTTTTGGGTGAACTATCCCTTTACGGAGCTCAACCACGCATGGGGTGCTCCAGAAGAGCCCAATAAGAGTAAGCTTGACCCCTGGTACTTCCAGTCGGTCCGCCGCCAGGGTGCTTTGAGGAGGAGGACCTCGTTCTTTCCTGATGTCCATGAGCACGTGGTGAAATTGTGGTCTGCACCCCAGTCGGCGCACGTCCACACACTACACAGGCCATTTTCTCCCACGTGGACAGGCCGAAAGCCCACGGTTACATGCAAATGCCCCCCGTTGAGGAGACCGTCGCTGCACATCTCTTCCTTGGCCACGATCGACCTGACAAGACTTCTCCCTGACAAGGCTTACACCTCTGCTGGCGAAGCGGCATTCGTGCTGAACGTGATGGTGGTGCTGCAGGTCTTTCAGTCTTTCCAGGAGCGGGATTCCCCACGGGGAGTGGGAGCTTCAGCCCGGGTCAGTACGGATGATTTGGGACCACTTTGGGAGGGCAGAGGTGGATCTATTTGCGATGAGTGAGAAGACACACTACCCACTGTTCTTTTCGCTGTCTCACTCCCCGCTAGAGGGGAACACTCTGGCATCGCGTTGGCTGAGAGCCAGACTTTACACATTACCTCCAGTGAAGATTTTGCCTCTGGTGTTATGCGAGTAGAGAGCATCGGTGATCCTCGTCGCTGAACTGGCCGAATCAGCCTTGGTGTCCGGACCTGAGAGAGATGCTTGTGGCTCCCCTTGGCAGGTTGCCCTCAGGAGGGACCTGCTGTCCCAAGCAGGGACCCAAGCAAACGGCGAGATATGCACTCCAGCCCTGAGTTGTGGAGCCTTCATGCGTCGCTATTTCAGGGGTCTTAGAGGGGCTAGGTGCCTTGCCTGGTCTCGTGCACCTTCCACCAGGCACCTTTATGCTCTAAAATTGGGAGTGTTTGTGAAATAGTGCCGTGATAACTATATCTACCCGGCAAACTGTCCCGTATCGGATGTTTTACGTTTCCTACAGCACAGGTTGGATAGCGGGAGTCTACAGTCCAAGCTAAAAGTGTATGTGGCCCCTATTGCCTTGTTTCATTCCCCGGTTGATGGGCAATCGATTAGGAGGTAGGTGCTGGCATAGACATCATATAGAGACTATGCCCTATTGGCCGCTGGGCACTGAGAAATGCGGCCGCCATCTTAAACTGGTCATACTCCTATTGCGTTGCATAGCAGCAGAAGATGCCAGAGCACTGTGCAGCTTATTCCTGCTCAAATCGGCCGCCCATCGCTCGGGAATTACTTTTCACAAGTAAGATTTAACATTTAACATTACCGTACTATTGTTTGTATTTTGTGAATAAAATATTAAATGTGTCCTGTATCGTAGCTACATGTATGACCTTTGCAGCAAAAAAACCTGCGTGAAAATCAGTTCGGTATTCAGTGAGATATGATTATTTAAATGCACCGACAGCTCATTGCACCTGCCAAACTGATTACACTGAGCGGAGCGGGTGACCGGTTTAAGATGGCACGCCCACGGCTCGTCCGTGCCAATAGGAAGTAGCGGTTGATAGGGCGTCTATCTATATGATGTCTATGGGTGCTGGTGGTCAAAAGGCCGTTAAAAGCTGATAGTCAGGCGTACTGCGCAGGCTCAAACTGAGCTTGACGGCGTAGATGTCACGTGAGCAACCTGTCTGTCTTCTAGTAGCTGTGCCAAGAGAAATTTGAATAATTCCCTTCCGAATCTCGCAGTGACGGAGAGCGTGAGTATAGCTGTCCATGAGCTAGGAGCAGGATCAACTTTATGACTCTCTATGGGCTTCTCCCTTTACTTTATCAGACTTTATGCCTCCACGTCCCCCCGATTGCCTGCGAGCTTCTCCTCCTGTCTATACGGTAATTTCTCGACTGTGCGACAGAGAGTTGAGTGGTTATGACGCAATCGTTAGCCTATTTTTACAAAATCTGCTTCTACGGGGCCATAACGTAAGATACAAGGAAATGGAGCCTTTTATACATTGTCGTGTTTCTTTAGAAATAAATAATGGACAAATGGAGTATTTAAATGCCTCAAATGTAAAGTTATTCGCTGTCAAAGTGACGCCAAAATGAATGGGAGTCAATGGAATGCTAACAGCAGGTGATGGTCTGCTACAATGGCGGCCCCCGGGAGGCTTCAGTTTCTGGCTGGTGGATTACCCCCTTGTTAAAATCCTCCTCATTTCATTTAATTTCATTTCCTACCATACCTGATGCTAGCATTCCATTGACTGATCTTCACCACTCTCACAGCAGGATTGTAAAGAGTTCCCGCAACGTCTCCGGTTACTGTTGTAACTTCGATTCCCTGTGATGGATCAATATTATTATTATTATTTTACAACCTGTTTTTTTGTTGTTGTTGTTTTTTTGTTATTTGTTTTAAATCAGGTACATATAAGTTGTTTTGAGTATGTATTATGTTTGATACTTAATGTAAAACTTTAAATAAAACTAAACTATTAATAATAAAACAAGCTAATCAATGTCTTCATGATTAACCTACTAATGCTGCTGTGTTACTAATAATTCACCTACTTATACTATACCCTAAAAGTAGCCTAAGTCTTTTTGTGAAGAAAAAGAACATACTTTTGAGTGTGTAGCAGTGTGTAGTAGGCCTATAGATAATATTTAATAGTGATTTGCATATTTTAGTCAACACTGTAGGCAACTTGGTTTATTGTGCTAGGAAAATAAGATATAAGGCAAGTTTGATGTGTTATTGCATTAATAAGTTACGATGGTTGATTTCCATCACAGTTTGAAGTTGCAGTTTTATTAGCCTATACTAAACTGGAATTGTTTAACCAGAACACAAACACACACTTACTTAGTAAGGCATCTTACAAAGATGTTTCTTTTATGTTGCGCGTGGATCATCGGTGCTGGTAAGAAAGCATATTTATAACGTTTTAACGTATAATTATTATGAACCTTACAATCATTAATTTTTCAAGTAGGCCTAAGTCATTATTAGCCTACAGTCTACCGTAGGAGAGTCATTTCACCATTAGTTTTCAAGCAGTTGCATCATGGTAGCATAGAAATTAGAATAAACCTTGTTGGATTCATTATTTTTCATTGTAGGCTATGAATACCAATATTATTAAACAACGTTCATAATGTTTGTTTTTGGTATTAGGGGATGTAATGTTTATACAGCCGTATTTAGTCTACTCGGCACTATTAAAGGTGGGGCATGTGATTTTCTTTTTTGACAATTTTTTCAAAATAACTTGAAATCCTATTCCTAACCCACTTACAGCCACTGAGTTAGAAGCACTGAAATGAAAATTAAAAAATTGAATCATCTGTGGAACGGGCAGGACTCGAAAAACTCCAGCCAATCATTTTCAAGACCGTCTAGAATCATTGGACAGTCAGTGCATCAATCAAACGGTCGTACCATTCCCCCCTCCCCCATGCCCCTCTTCGAATGGGTGGAGTCAGGGAAAGAAGGTAGGACCTTTTGAGTCCCCTTTCCTTTTTGAGTCCCCTTTTTGAGTTTCCAGATTTCAAAATCTGCCGGCTGTTTTGCAAATCACATACCCCACCTTTAAGTAGGCAAACCTATTAGGTATTTCATCGGATTATTGATGTCGAGATATTAAAAGTTTTGTGTTTATTTATTAACTACTTTTTTAAAGTGAATCCCTTGAGTGAGATCCCATTAAGTTGCATTCTGTTGTTGGTGTTTTTATCATTTAATCATGTAAAAGCTACTGGTGGTCATTATAGTGCTTCACAGCTGAATACAAGCTACAAAATCTTTATTTTTTAGTAAATGAGAACAAATCTTATATTAAACTTAAAGTCAGACCACATTCTTTTAGCCTCTTTTAGGGTGAATGTTCCTGACAGGTTTTTGGTGGCGATCCGGGGTCGTCCAGCTGTACTGGGCTGTGAGTTCACACCAGATCCCGACCTGTCCAGCCTGGTGCTTACCTGGCAACGGGACTCACATGTTGTCCACAGCTTCTATTATCAACAGGACCAACTGGACCGCCAGAGTGCAGAATACCATAATCGTACATCATTGTTTATTTCAGAGCTTGGTAAAGGAAATGCCACCCTTAGAATAAATTCAGTTGGACCTAAGGATGTGGGTCAGTACCTGTGCCTAGTGAGCAATGCTAAAGGGACGGGAAAAGCCCAGATAGAGCTGGACTACGGGGGTATGCTGTACTTACAATAAACAGAAATTATTTTTTATGCCTTGTTATTATTAAAGCTTGGAAAACAAAAGAACGTTTTGAACTTAAATGGTGACTTCAGTATATTAACTGATACGCAGTATATCTTACAGTTATCTGTATTGAATATGTGTAGATTTGTGTAGTCAAATGCCTGTAACAGTAATATAAGACAGCTAATCAAGTACAGAATTATGGAGAAAAGGACATTCATTTGGAGGTTTTTAAAATGACTAAAATTTACTTTTGGTGTATCTTTGCTTCCTGAGGATACTTAACTCACTCTCTGTGTTGATCAGCTCTTTACTCTGAGCCCAGGTTAAGCATCCATGTAAACTCCTCTGCATTGACAGTGCAGTTTGAGACAGAGGGATTCCCCAACCTGAGGTGATCCGGCTGGACGAACATGGCCAGAACCTCAACTATCACCTAGAGCTCCATGACCAGACAGAAGATGGGCTTTAGTTAAGAGCAGCTATGAGGCCCAGAAGCTGTCAGTTAATGTCACATTTACACTAAAGAACCACCTCCTGAACCAGAACCTTCAGAGACCCATGTTCCTCAGCTATGGTAAAGACCCTCTTTCACTCTGAACTACGTGGATGTCAGGTAGGTATTCATGGGGTTAGTGAAGTTAAATTGTGACCTATTCACCATCAAAATCGAAGTATAATAGCCATGATTTATCCATAATGAACGTATGCTAAGATGTTCACAGACTCTGTGAAAGTGACATTAAATTAAGTGCTATATGACATGAGAGAGGCTTTGTGAATTCATTCCAATTCTGCAGGCACATGTTCAGTGTGCATGAGGTCATGTTTATTTTAATAAGAATAATAGTCCATTGACTGTCAAGAAAAAAAAACACTTCTCACATCACCTCATAAAAAAAAATTGAACAGTATATTTTTAAATCAGTTTTGCTAGGAACAGTTGACATCAGAACTTAGATATGAAGAGTTAAGCCTCTAAGTGCCATTTGAAATTTTCTTCTAGAATGATAATTTTTATCAAGCTTGTATATTTAAGTTCAGTAATTTCACTTAAATGACAATTAATAGTTAATCTTCATTGCCATTTAAGTGAAATTACTGAACTTAAATATTCAATCTTGATAAAAATGATAATTCTAGAAGAAAATTCAAATGGCACTTAGAGGCTTTTTGCATCTGAACTCTTCATATGTTGTCTTAATCATTCTTTCATAAACACAGCCACAAATGGAGGAAATGAACTCAATGTCTCAAGTTTTTCCTTTCAACCAAGACAAAGAAGAAATGGAAACATTGATCAGCCCATAGTGTTTTAGCACAAGTTTTACTTGCTCAACCAGCAGTGAGAAAATAAATCAGATGAAATAACTGCTACATGTTGTATTGATGCAAAGTTGATGGATAATGTGTAACTATACTCAAATAAGCTAACATGACCCAGGTGAAAAATAAATGTGCTAAGTGTACTAAAATTTTGCATACTTTTGTGTACTTGAAGCCACACTAATCATCATTATACATACTTCAAGTGTGTTCATGATTAGTTAACTTGAAGCATGCTATTTTGGGACAACTAATTTTGTACTAAATATATTTTAGTAGTAATTAAATTGTAGAAAAGCTCAACTTGAAGTGTATTTAGTGTACTTTTATGTGCTAAAGTGGAACAACTTAAAGTATATTTTGTATACTTTAAGTATATTTGCCTGTGTAGGGACTAATTACATGCTTAAAGTGTACTTTATTTGTGTTACAAGTACATTACAAATTCATTATGACTGTCTTAGAAACATATTTGTCCTATATTTTAATGTACTAAATTATGCTAAAATGGAACCACTTCCAGTACATTTAAGTGCATTTCTTTGCAGTTCATACTTTCATATGTCTAAAACTAGTTATAATATGAATGTGAAGCATAATTGAACATTTAAACAGCATTAAAAGTGTATTAGCATTACACTAATAGCTTAATATAAAGCCGTTTTATTCAGTATTTAAAACAGTATATTAAAAGTGCAAAAATAATTAAATATAAACATTAAGACATACACAGACTTTGAAAATCAAGAAAACTTTAATATAGTATCTTGTGTAAATTGCATAAGAGTAAAAAAAAGGAATACAAGTAAATTAAAAAGATCAGTGAAATGCTATGGCAGAGCTATATTTATAATTTTTGTGTAGAACATTTCAGTTATACATGTATTACTGAAAAGTACACTATGAATTTTACATCACTAAATAAGCATCACAATGCAATTTCCTGAAAAAATTTAAATAAGTTTCAAAAAAAATAACGTGCAGAAGTGAATAATGCATTTACAAACTTGGGCCTACAAATGGCTGAACCAAAGAAACAGAAGAGTTAGAGTGTCACATCTTCATCTTCAAGTGGACGATCACTTCTTTGAGTTCGACTCATTTTCTGCAACTGGGGCTTGTATTTGAAGACTGCTTTATCAGAAGATCTTTGAAAGGGAAGAAGAATTAATATAACATTAACCAATGATTAACATTTTTGTATCCATGTTTGAATATATGTATAATAATTTGCATAGAAATGCATTAGAATTCCATTGACTTCTCGTTTACCTTTAAAAGCTTTGGCTATATCCTCCTCATCAAGCTTTATCCTCTTGTCTGTCATCTCTGTACAGCACTCTATGAGTTACACTGAACATTAGAAGAAGCCCAACACAACTTACAGTGAGCAAAGTTCAATCAAAAAGTTACTGATATAGTTATTTGCAGCAATAAAGCAACCTGTGAGTATTAGAGGATGTGTTTTATTTTGATAATTGTGGTTTATTTAAAACCTAGGATATTTCCCATGAACCGGTCTATTGTGAAGAAAGATCTAAAGATTTAAGGAAATTAGAAATTGTTCAAAATATTGTATGCCAGGACAACTAGGACAAGTGACTTTACTAAAAAACAAAACAATTAAATAAACAGATTTTTACATGAATGACTCAAAGGCATCACAAATTAGACACCTGAAATGGTATAATATAATATAATTAGTTAGTTGCTAACATTTTCCTAACTGTCGATCACCGTTCAATAGGCCCGATTCAAAAATCTCTATAACAGAGGTGATATGAGATCAAACCATACTTACTACTCTCTTCTTCGCTTGTCTCTGCACTCAGATTTCCGTTTTTCTTCTATAGCAGCTGTCTGAAAAATAACATATTAATATAAAAATAAAAAAAAGAGAATTATATATGCATACATACGCAATAAGGTTGTCAAGCTTGAACTACTCTAAACGCCAATCAACACACACTACCATTATTGGTCAGCTCAAGACAAAGTAACTTTGTTCATAACATGTATTTTTTCCCCAAACTTTTCAAAGAAAGATCATTTGCATAATGAAGCCCAATTTTTCAGGAAATCAGAAATACACAGCTTCATTTTGAAAATAAAAATGTTAATGCAATGTTGTACATGTTATGATGACTAATTATGTTTTTTTTTTTTTTGCAGATGCACAGGACAATGTTTTATATTTGTTAAGACAAACAAATGTCTCCACATAGATTTTTAAAAGATTTATTAAGATTTAAAAAACTAAACAGTGAGCTTTTTATTTATGCAAACAGCAACTAAAACTTACCAGTAACTTCTGAGGCAGCATCTTCATCTCTTCGAGTCTGCTCGACTTTGGCTCTGATTGGTCAAATTGAATGTAGCTGAACTGAAAAAGACGTGCTGTTACACTTTGTGTCAAAAATACTACTGGCAAAGACAAGTAACGTTAATGTAATACAAATCTTACCTAGAATCACAACATAATGAGGTTCCAAATGTCACACGTCATGCAAACTTGAAGAAGCTGGATAAAATCAACACTATGTTTTCTCAAAACGCTACGTTTCAAAAAGTTAATCACAAAAAATATCACCTAATCCATATGAATCGCGTGGTTTCCTCCTAGTCCTCTAAAGAGACACGATCGCTCTATATATATTTAACAGTTTAAATTTAGGATTCTAAATCTAATCACATTCAAGTAACATCCACGCACAGCATCATATATTCTGATTAACGGAGGCTCTGAGTGACGTGCGAGGCGAGCTCATTATCATAAGAACCAATCACAACCATTTAACGGCTCTGGAACCAATCAGGACTAGTCACGTGTATTATGCTATTGTTTGAATTTAAACAAGTACAAACTTTTTTAACAGCTCTGGAAAATGTATCTGTGATCTATTTCAAATAATATGATGTTGAAATCCTTGTGGGAATTTTAGTAATACAAACGTAGCATGCAGTGGACAACAGCCTTTTAAGAAGCCTTTTACAAGTAGCCTACAAACAAGTAAAAGTGAACAACATTAATTTTAGGTATGCTTATTGCAATGCTTAATAATAGTTGACAAATGTTTCTAATACATTATAAGTTGGTATATTGTAAATATATATATATATTTAAAATATTAAAATGATAAATACATACATATTTAAAATATATTGCAGTAGGCCTAAGTGTTTATAACGTTCATATATTTTAAACCCACTAAAAGCTTAATCATTTTGCTATGTTCTAACACAAAGTTCTCCAAAAATGTATTGTAAGTAAGAGCAACAAAAGTATGTTTTCTTTAAATGCACTAAATCTTCACTAAAAGTATGTTTGTGTTTAGCATATTTCTTAAAAATGTAACTAAGTATATTATTATTAGCAAAGTACTTATAATGCACTTTTTAAAAATATATTAAAAGTATGCTTGTGTTTAGCATATTTCTTAAAAGTGTAACAAAGCATATATTTTTAACCAATGTACTTATAGTGCACCTTTTAGAAATATGTTAAAAGTATGGTTGTTTTTCAATACACTTTTACAAAATATACTAAAGTACAATTATTTTAAAGTGTGTTAAAAGTTGTATTGTAAAAATAGGTAAAAAGCATCATGCTAATATAATTTTAATATATTTCAAGATAATACATTTTTTATTAGTATATTTGCAATGTACTGTTGACAAATGGAATATATTTCAAATACAGTAAAGTATACTTTTTTTTCCACCTGGGGAGGAAGAACAGATGTTGGGTTTTTGTGATTTCTTCAAAAAAAGAAAAAGAAAAAGTGTGTGGGAAAAAGCAGCCATGCATCAGATTACTCGTGATGATTGTTACAGTCAACTAGTACAACTAGTTCGATTTGAAAACCTAGTTTGAGCAGTAACTGTCGTTCAAGTTACTTTGTGTCATTTATTTGAATGCAAATGTCATGATCACATTTAGTAAAAGAAACTCAACCAACAACACAAGAAAACTTTTTCTGAGGTCACTAAAACTTATTTGGACTGAATAAACAACATTTATTAAATCTATAACATATTTTTTCTTTGGGTTTTTTCAAGTAACTACTTGTATTATCTGAAGCTTGATTTCAATTTGGTGCTAAATCCTCTAAACCCATTTTAATAATAATAGAATTGATGCTTTAAATCCAGTAATATTATTGATTTTATTGCATTGACACCATTAGAAGCGAACTAAACTGAGCTAGATGATGACATCACTGTTTTCTCCAGATGCTTTATAGTGGAATTGAACTAATTTCATAATTGATGAACTTTGCAGTTATTGAACTGAACTGACTTCAGCTGAACATGACACCGTTTTCTATTTAGAGCTGCAGAATTCTGTTTGCATCATTGATCTCACTTTCCTGTTTTTTTTCTTCTTTCTTTCAGTTTCAAATGATGCTGGAGGTAGAAGCTGGAAGATGGCAGCAATAATTTCTGTCAATAATAAGCGTCATTCTTTTTGCTGTTGTGATGCTTTTACAATTTAAAAAAACAATAAAACCCTTCCTTTGAAGCTCGACAGCTTTCCGTAAATATATTGGTTTCCACTGAGCTGCCTGGAAAGAGATTTCCATCTGCTGAGCAACACATATTTTGTGGGCTTGTGGGAATTTTAGCAATGTTATCCTTGCAAACCCTTAAAACCACATTTTATTTATGGTCCATGATTATGCAGTCTACTTGCGTAAAACAGTTCAATTCATCAAGGCTGTATCCTCCTATTTATTGCTAGTTGCACAAAAGTCTTTAGATTACAGAGAATTATCTAGAGCTGTGTCAACACCAGAAAAAAATCCCTTAAAGGGTGGACAGTTGTCAGTTGATACAGTATACACTGGGTTTCTAAGGAAATATAGATGCTTATTATTGAAAGGCGTAAGGACAGAGTGCAATGGTTAGATTGTGTGTAATGATGTTTGTCTTGGGTGTTTAATGAATGGATAGCATGAACATGACTCTCTGAGCAAGCTCTTGCATGTTACACAAAAGGTAAATCTCCATATTTGTATTACTGCTCTAAGTGTCCTGTACAAACTCGAAAATATGCAGAAGCTTAGTACATTACTTACATCAAGGTAAGCACAATATTTACTAAATTGTCTATTCATACCGTACAGAATCATGATTATTGCAGTAGTTAAAATATTAAATTGAAAATTCAGAGTGCGAGTAAATTCCCCGTTAATAAATTTCAAACGACAGATTTAGCACAAAAACAAATACACAACATAAAAATAAATAAGCAGTGAATACAAAGAAATAATTCGGCACACCCATAAACTCCCTCTTACAGTCTCTTTTTTGTTGGCATGTGTGGAAATTGTTATACATCTGCTCATTCCAGCATTCTTGCATAAACTGATGTTAACTGAAGAATTTGATTGTATGTACACTGAACAGACATTTGCTCTGCTTGTGTTTCACATGGCCAGTGTTGAATGAGCACAGCAATGCAACAAGTCGAAACATGCATACAAAGCGCACGTCTTCAACAGAAATCATTAATTGACATGGTTCACAGCTGAAGTTCTCAGCTTGTTTCTTCTGCGAACAAACCAAATTATAGCAATGACCAGAAAAACGCAAACCACTGACAGGACAAGAGCGATGGTGCCTTGATTTGCAGTTGTGTCCTTATCTGAAACAGAAAAAGAAGCTTTGCTTAATGTGGTAAGTGCTTCAGAACGTGTCAAATGCACTGTTAAATCCAGATTGAGATGGATATTATACATTATATCTCACAATATAAAAAAAAGCATAAGATTAATAATAAAAAGCCTTCAAACCCTGAAATTCAATTATGGATATATTGGAGGTGTAGGCCTACAATCAGTCATTCAGATGACAAGACAATTAACCAAAACCATTTATGCTAGTATATTTGTGAATAAACTAAATAATGTTGTTCGTATTCTGTAATCACAATGTGACTACTAAACCTAACCTTTAAATAGTATTGGTTGATAGGCGTGCTGATCCATTAAGAATTTACACTTGGGTAAATTACAGTATGTCTGATCTTAATCTGACAAATCATTTAAAAAACACTGAATCATTCTCAGTTTAAATAGCTGTTAATTACCGTCTGGGTTATGAATAATGGGTGCAATCTCAGTAAACCGCACTGCAGCTTATTTACCAACATCCAAGCCTCTTTAAATTACATAATACTTAGATAAATGTAGTTTGCTTTGGGTTTTTCTACTTTAGGCAAAAGTGCACAATTATGCACAATACCTCTATGACTCACACCGTTTTACACACCCTTCTCATATATCAAGTTTTTATCAGCTTTGCAATTTCAATTTCAATGAATCAATTGAATCACTGTTCTATTATTTCCGTATTTATTTGTGGTGTGGAAATACAACCTAATGTAGACAAAGGAGTTCTGTGTTTTTAAATGGCATGAAAAGTATGCCACGAAATCCCTAGAGGCAAGTCAAACATGCCTTAAAGGGTTAGTTCACCCAAAAATGAAAATTCTGTCAGTAATTACTCACCCTCATGTTGTTCCAACCCCGTAAGACTTTCGTTCATCTTCGGAACACGAATTAAGATATTTTTGATTAAATCTGAGAGCTGGATCACTCCTCCACAGGCTTCTAAGGGATTGAAACTTGTTCTCCCGAAAAGTTATTAAAGACATCGTAAAACTAGTCCAAGTGACTACAATGGCTCAATCTTCAGTTTATCAAGTGACGAGAATATTTTTTGTGCGCAAAAAAAACTTAAATATCGACTTTATTCAACTATTCATTTCCATCTCGGTCGGCCTCGACGTATTGCTTCTGTGGGGTACGTCACACGCATCACACACATGACCAGCCTCGGCTAATAGGGACCCGACGTGTGACATAGCACTACTGACGAGGCCAACAGAGATGGAAATGAATAGTTGAAATAAAGTCGTTATTTTTGTTTGTTTTTGTGCACAAAAAGTATTCTCATCGCTTGATAAACTGAAGATTGAGCCCCTGTAGTCACTTGGACTATTTTTACGATGTCTTTATTAACTTTTCGGGGGGAACAAGTTTCAATCCCTCAGAAGCCTATAGAGGAGTGATCCAGCTCTCAGATTTAATCAAAAATATCTTAATTCGTGTTCCGAAGATGAACGAAAGTCTTACGGGGTTGGAACAACATGAGGGTGAGTAATTACTGACAGAATTTTCATTTTTGGGTGAACTAACCCTTTAAGGCATGTTTGACTTGCCTCTAGGGATTTCGTGGCATACTTTTCATGCCATTTAACCATTGCCATTTTTGGGTGAACTAACCCTTTAAGTGCATAGAGTAACAGATGACATTCCTCTAACCACCACCTCCTCACACACACTTTGCACACAGAAAGTCATACCATAGCTGAGGAACATGGGTCTCTGAAGGTTCTGGTTCAGGAGGTGGTTCTTTAGTGTAAATGTGACATTAACTGACAGCTTCTGGGCCTCATAGCTGCTCTTAACTAAGTAAAGCCCATCTTCTGTCTGGTCATGGAGCTCCAGGTGATAGTTGAGGTTCTGGCCATGTTCGTCCAGCCAGATCACCTCAGGTTTGGGGAATCCCTCTGTCTCAAACTGCACTGTCAATGCAGAGGAGTTTACATGGATGCTTAACCTGGGCTCAGAGTAAAGAGCTGAGAAAGAAACACATAATCAGCTGTGTTGTATTGAAATATTCTGAAGTAAAAAGAATATTGATTGTTTTAATCACTAAAGTAATTTCTAGCTTATTAAATGTATTTTATAGCAAAGCATAACAAGGACACTGTTCACTGGAAATTACACTTTTTATATTGCAAGGCTTTTCATGACCGTGGGAAACCTGAAACATGATACGGCAAAACACAGCAAAACCACTTCTGACATAGTCTCATCGATTTCTAATCAGATAAAATGAAACAGCAAGATGAATAGCTAATTTGTTTATGTTTACTCTGTATCAAATGAAAATGAACCAATTCATAAAAGCCGAGTTGTACGCTTTTAAATCACAAATAATTATTTTTAAGTAATGTAAACCTAACCTTTAAATAATATTGGTTGATAGGCGTGCTGATCCATGACCAACTTACACTTGGGTAAATTGCAGTATAATCTGACAAATCATTTAAAAAACACTGAATCATTCTCAGTTTAAATAGCTATTAATTACCTTCTGGGTTATGAATAATGGGTGCAGTCTCAGTAATAATGGGAATAATCTCAGTAAACCGCACTGCAGTTTATTTCATCTTATTTACCAACATCCAAGCCTCTTTAAATTACATAAAAGTACTTGTAGATAAAATGTAGTTTGCTTTGGGTTTTTCTACTTTAGGCAAAAGTGCACAATTATGCGCAATACCTCTATAACTCAAACCGTTTTACACACCCTTCTCATATATCAAGTTTTTATCAGCTATGCAATTCCAAAGGTCTTACATCAGTTTTATAACAGGAAAAGTCAAGTCTGTAGATGAATAGCTAATTTGTTTATGTTTACTCTGTATCAAATGAAAATGAACCAATTCATAAAAGCCAAGTTGTACGCTTTTAAATCACAAATAATTATTTTGTCAATTTGGACTACACAATAATTGGAGGTCAGTAATTCAGTAAATACTTTAAATTCAGTAGCAGTGTTAAAGAAAAGTACAGGAATCACTGAGCATTTCCGTACGATGATCTGTCCGCTGGCTGTCCACATAGAAGAATGCATGCAGGAACAGTTAACGCAACAAAACGTTATTCGGTTATATAATATACATATATTTTATTTTTATTTTTTTCTTAATGGAACTGATTCTGAATAGGAACCATTCTCAGTTCCAAACATGAATAACTGGAATTACTTTTCCAAAACCATAAAAAAATATCAAATGAATATGATCAACAAAATTCAACAAAAGCTGAATTCTGGAAACATTGTACCACACATTCACTCCAATATTCATCATACACATACCTCCATAGGTCACTTTCATCAAGGCTTTTCCTGTTCCCTTTGCATTGCTCACTATGCACATGTACAGGCCTGCATCCTTCGGTCTAACTTCTGAAATTCTAAGAGAGGCATTTCCCTTACCAAGCTCTGAAATAAATAATGACGTCCGATTGTGGAATTCTGGACTCTGTTTGGCCAATTGGTCCTGCTGATAATAGAAACTGTGGACAACCTGTGAGTCCTCGGATCGTTGCCAGGTAACCACCAACATGGAGAGGTTAGGATCAGGTGTGAACTCACAGCCCAGTACAGCTGAACCACCCCGGATTGCCAGCAGATGCTTATCAGTGACAATCACTTCAAAAGAGGCTGGAAAGAGGCAGCAAGAAGAATTTAGAGTTGCTTGAAGAAACACTGCTGGGTAATCCAAAGATTTAGTTTAAAGGGGTCATTATCATGAGAAATCAAGTTTTCTTTCATATTTTGAAGGAATGTGCAGTCTTAAGCCATTTGCTAGCAACTATCTATAATATAATGAAATATTTCAAATGTATAAGCATCAACCAATGGTATGAGTTTGGGGTTATTTCTTGTTCATTTAATTTGAAATTAAATGTTTTATCTATTTAATGGGATGACCAAAAGTTGTAAAGGAATACGAGATCAAGTCTGTTTAGTAGAAGAAAGAAGAACCATTTACTAAAGTCTAGACTAAAGAATTTTAAATATACTTATACTTAGTCTATATTTGGCATTTTATATATGTTTTGATGTGCAATCTTTAATTGCACTGACTTAAGTAATGCCTTCTTTCTATTTAGGCTACCCTGTAATTTTCAGGACAAGAACTGAAACAGATAGCATCACAAATCCAAATTTAGTGGTTTTGACCCCACCCTAACTTCAAACTTCAAAGTGTACTTTTATAAACTAAAAAATGTGCTACAAGTATTTGACTATAGTATACCTATTAGTTCACTTTTAGTATAGTTGCAGTACAAACGAAATTTTTAAGTTGTAAACTAGTTGTGTACTCAAAGTTTACTACACTTACTACACTTAAAGTATAGTTAAAAGTATACTTGTATTAAAAAGTGAGCCAATTTAGTCCCAAGTAGTTTTGAAGCCTACATTTATATGTATAATTCCTAGATACAGTATAGGCCTACTTTACTTTTTTTTATAAACTGATACTTTTTATAAATTATAACGATTAAAACTATGAGAACAGAGAGTGAGAAAATAAATATATTTCAATATTCATGGAGTAAAACTGATCATCTTTTTTTCCACACCGTTTTGGCGCTTTTTCACCCACAAAGCAAGCACGAGAGGCTATCTAAAAAAAATTCTAAAGTTATTGTACTTGATTTTAAATTTTATGCATACAAGTATGCTGTATGGTGACAAGCATATCGCATCAGACGCCTTTATTATAACGCCCTGCGATTTATATGTATTAAATGTAAGTCTTACCCACAAGAGCATCCGCAAAGCACAGAAGGAGCCAAAGCATCTTCGCCAGTAAGTCAGGAACATGGTTTAAATAACGAGGCAGTTCAGTGTAGCGTTGATCACATGCAAGTCAGAAATAAAATTCATATTTTATATATATATATTATATATTCCACCTCACGGTTCACGTGATATCTCAAGTAGGCTAGTTAGAAGATCAAGCAAAGTATAGCAAATCAAATTCCCTTTGCCCATATGCATCCATTCCTCTGCAAGTTACTACAGCTTCCAACTATACAACTGGCTTCAGCCTGCAGAAAGGGCAGTGTTGCCAACTATTTTCAAAGGAAAGTAGCTAACTTTTTAAAAAAAAAATTTTTTTTAGGAAAGTTGCTAACGCCTTCCCTAGATGACGTCATACTGCAATTAGCATATCCACGCGTCGTTCTTGCGTTCTGCCTGCCTGATGTGTTTTCTCTCTAAATTCATGCTCACATACTGTATTTTACTATCATATCATATAATATAGCCGAATGTCCAATAAAACTGTTTTCGTTTCCTATATTATTTTTTGTTAGACAATAGAAGTAGATATAATGAATGACAACATTTTGTATTATGTTAAAAAATATCTGAATTGAGAGAGTTCGGGAACTGAATGAAAGCTCTGTGATAAGTAATAAGCACAAGGGGAAAAAAAGGAAATTAAAATGGTCAAACTACATTTTTGGAGTCCGTCGAATAAAAAACCTGCCGTGTGCTCAACAGAAGAACGAGCCGCTGCTCCTCTCAGCCATTCACTGAACAGGGGAGACGCAGAGAGAGAGAGAGAGAGAGAGAGAGAGAGAGAGAGAGAGAGAGAGAGAGAGAGAGAGAGAGAGAGAGAGAGAGAGAGAGAGAGAGAGAGAGAGAGAGAGAGAGAGAGAGAGAGAGAGAGAGAGAGAGAGAGAGAGAGAGAGAGAGAGAGAGAGAGAGAGAGAGAGAGAGAGAGAGAGAGAGAGAGAGAGAGAGAGAGAGAGAGAGAGAGAGTGCATGGAGTAAGCAAGAGCTCGCGCTCGCACAACTGACAACATTTGGAGGTTACTGAGGTTTCTCTGAAAAAGTCGCTAGATTTGTCGCTAGTCGCTTTTTGAAAAAAAAAAAGTCACTAAAGGGGTCTGAAAAGTCGCTAAAGTTGGCAACACTGAGAAAGGGTTTGTCTGGCTGCGTATAGAGCTGGTAAGTCCCACCCATCCGTAAAACTCCAAGTGGACCTCTAGGTTGAAAAAGCGTCAATGCAAGTGAATGAGAGAAAATAATTATTTTCTGATCCCGTTTGATTCATGTGCCATGAATGTGAACATATGTTGTCTGTGAATTTTTTATATAATTTCTCATGTAACGAGTTTGACAGTATGATTCTTTGGCTAGCAGTTGTGGAATAGACATAACGAGAAAGACTACACGTCGAATATGTGACGTCACCGCATAACACATTTTCCCTCCACAAATCACGGTGCGATAATCTAAGGAATTAGATCGAGATGCCTGTGTGTTTTGTACCCAAATGAAGGCGGTGAAGTGCACCAAAGACAGGCATGTTTAGCGGGATCCGTGGCTGCGTCCGAAATCGCGTACTTCCCTACTATATAGTATGCGAAAAACAGTACGCGAGCAGAGTAGTATGTCCGAAATCATAGAATTAGAAAAACAGTAGGTGAAAAGTCCCCGGATGACCTACTACTTCCGGCGAGATTCTGAAGTGCGCATACGATGGACACTTTACTATCCCATGATGCCACGGGAGAGGAGTTGTTGTCGTTATATTTGAAAATGGCGGAAACCGGAGACGCGGCTGTAACGTTAGCTATGGGCTATAGAGATAAACACACGTGACACGCGTATCTCTATTGATTCATTCATGTTTATTTATCGATGGTAATATCACAAGCAAATAAATGGCTTTTTCCTTGCCAGAAATCAACATCTGTCATTGTTCATAGGGGTTGTGTGTGTGTTTTATGAGGTAAAATTTATTAGGTAAATAAATGTTATTTGAGAAACTCCACAAAAGGCGTGATCTGCGAGCAGCTGGCCGACGCCTCCTCTTGATTGTCGGCTCGGACGACGTAAAAACGCAGATGAAAACAGAAAGCAGAACTAAAAACAGCGCGAAGTTGGTGCAGTCAGTGGAATGGGCTCTTTAAATGTTCGCACTGTTATGACAGCGTATGTCACGCGACAACAACATGGCGCATGTAGTACGTCCGGATTCATTCATACTACCCGTATTCATACTATATAGAACGTACTTTTTTAACGGTCGCGAAGTACGTTCTTATTTAAATGTAGTACCTACTCACATAGTACGCGATTTCGGACGCAGCCCGTGTGCTAGTGGTGGTGACGTATATCAAGCGCGTCGAAGGCAGCGAAGAGTTGTAGTCCACGAAGTGCTCTCACACAAAGTCTAACCGTATGAAGATTCTACCCGCTAAATTGTAGCATTCTTTACACGAAAAATTATATAAAAAATTCACAGACAACATATGTTCACATTCATTGCAAAATTCAAACGGGATTAGAAAATAATTATTTTCTCTCATTCACTTGCATTGACGATTTTTCAACCTAGAGGTCCAGCGGGGTTAGCGGAAGGGGCGGGACTTACCAGCTCCATAAGCAAAGGGCAACGACATATTTTACTTTTCTTTTTGCAAATAATGTGTTAATTTGCATTTCTGTTGTAATCTTCATTTGGTTTTGTTTGTTTTACACTGTAGATCGATCAAATGGGTGTTCGTGTAGGCTGTCTTCATGTTATTTATGAGAGGCAGTATTGCCATTTCTTTTACACAACGGTCTACACTTTCACACACTTTCTCGTGTTTCTTCCATCTGCCGACGGTGTCGCCATTTCTCATTTCACGCGTTTCTGTGCGTACGCCTGGGTCAGGGGCTGCGTCCAACCGCATACTCAATGAGTAGGTACTTAATTTCAATGAGTACTTACTTAACGAGCGCTAAAAGAGTAGGTACTTTATAGCCAAATCTCGTTGAGTATGAACATGAATGCGATCCGGACATCATCGCCATGTTGACGTTATCATGTGACCTACGACGCGTTATCACAAGCGCAACAACTTAATATATGAATGACACATTTAATTAATCTATCTGTAAATATCTCGATATTGATTAAACTTGCTCATTTTGTGGTATTGTTGAAGAAACAGCTCCCCATTTATTTTTAGTGAATACATTTAGGGTTGATTTAAGTTGTTATATTTTAAACCCTACTAATGTGACCCACAGTTTTATCCTTATAACGATATATTTTTTTATTAAGAAACCCCCAAATCTTGAATATGTTGTTAATTTCTTTATTTTATACCCAAAACGTTTCTCCTTTGTTTTCCTCTTTTTCTTGATGAATTTACCTCTCGTTTCATCCCTCAGACTTATAACAAAATTTTTTTTTTTTTATGTATTATGAAAAACTATTTAAAAATATTTAGCCTTGTTATTGTTCTTTTTTCCTGTGCATAAATATCATAATATGATGTACATATACCAATGATCTTTATGTTTTCTGTTTTGTCATTATTATTGTTCATTGTTAGATACAACTATGGTATCTTTCCATGATCTTGTAAGTAATAACTTTAAATTATATGAGTGACAGGTGCACTAACACTTCATAACATCAGTAACTCGACAGCCCTACCAACAACAGTTTTCCTCGGCATTTGTAATGTCTGCACAAAGGAGACGGGCGGCTGCTCGAAGATCTCTCCGTTGGAGAAAACTGTTGATTTTATACTCGAAAAATGTAAGTATCACTCCTTAAAAATGGATATTACCTCAGAATGAATTGCATTGTTAGTCCACCCCAAAACTTAAACAAAATAATAATATTAAATGCTGACCAATACTTAATTATATTACTTTTTTTAATGTATATACTAAAAATTATATAATTTAATACACTCTTAGAAGAAAAGGTTCTATCAGGCGCTACGTATTTGGAACCCCTAAAAGGTTCTATACAGAACCCTTTTTAATGGTTCAATCAAAAGGTTTTATGAACCCCTTTTAGGGGTTCATTCATTAATCATTCATTAATTTTGTTTTGTCAAATAATAGCCTAAAGAACCTTTGTGCCAAAAGGGTTCTTTCTTGTCATTATAGAACCTTTTTAGCATAAAAGGTTCTTTGGAGTAAAGAACCCTATGGCTCTATATAGAACCCCAATGAACCCTTTTTTCTAAGAGTGTAAAACAAGCTAAATGTAATTTGTTTTGTCATATGACATAGTTATGCATTAATACATACTAGATAAATGCAGTGAAACATCTCAATTGTCAGTCAAGCAATGAATTAATGCATAAATAAATTAAATAATTATATTTTATATACTGAAAACAATAAGAAACATGAATAAATGAGTAAAAGAACAATTAAAAGTAACCATCACAATAAATAAATGCATATACAAGTCAACAACACATGAAACAAAGCTTTATTCAAAAGCATGTATTTACAGGCGCTGAACCCCACATCTACTGCCATCTCCACACAGCGGTTCCCATTCTGCGGCTTTATTCTGATGAATTCACCAGAGGTGACCGTGCCTTCGTGCCGGAGCTTGTTGCTGCGCTTCACAATCTGAGGCAATAAGGGCCGGTGGAGTGATGGAGGGACTCATCCATGGCATGTTTACAGGATTCAGCTCTGGGCTCCTCGTCCTCAGTGCTCACAGCAGCCTGCAGACATTGCAGATCCTACAAAAATGCACAAACATTATACAAAAGCAGTCATTTTAACAGCACAATGTAATTTGATTTATGTATTAAAAGTATAAAAAATGCTGTGATTTTTCTGCTCAATACTAGCCTACATGCTGAGGTTGTAGCTGATGTGTTAACTCACTTTTTATCCAACTTAAATGTTCCTCAATTTATCAACAGTAATAAGGGACAAATAAAATATATAACATGTTTAGTTACTTTATAGATTTGTTTATTTACCTTATTTACAGCACATTTGTCTAATGTAAACAGTGTTGACAACAGTGAATTATCCTACATAATAGCTCACATACATCACTCAGATGCAATACTTATACAATATTTTCCTTTCAGATGTAAATAGACATTTTAAATAAGCGTGTTTAAGATGTAACGTTATATGGTTATGTAAATCCACTTTAGAGACGTAACGTTACGTGTGCTTACTGGAGCTCCCCTGTTAGCTAGCTATACATAATAAAACATGTTTTTACAGCAAAATCACAACTATACTATACTGTCTAACTCTACACCTTCAACATTTAAAACGTTTCCTCTATAGTAGTTTAACACATACGATTTAAACACAAGGAACCGTGTTTACTCACATTTGAAAACCCCCGCGTCGCTGATCTCCGTGATGTTTGATAATGACGTATGCTCTCGCGTGGCCTCCTGGGCTGGGATAGATGAGTATCCACAGTGGCCCTGTCCCAAATGGAACCATAAGCACTCGCGGTCTTCCTCTGAGTCCGCACTTTCGCGACGTAACGCCGCTTTGAATGTCGGGAAGAAGTCTGCTGTGGAGTCCGCATCAGCGTGGGCTCGGCAAAAGTGCGCATCAAGGGCGCAAATCGACCGCAGAGGGGGCGCTCGCGAGCACCTTCTGAGATCTAAAAATGACAAATGGGACACACTGCGGTCTCACGGACTTAACGGACATGCGCACGCGGCAGCCATTGTAAGCCCACAAGACCGAAAGTGCACATGAAGTGTGCCATTTGGGATTGGGCCAGTATCTATCGGACGAGCACTCGAAAATCTGGGCAGAAGCAGTAAGCCATCCGGGAACTTCTCGCCTACTCTTTTATGAGTACTGAGGTTTCGGACATACTACTCCTTTCAAATACTGTTTTCCCCTACTATATAGTAGGCATACGAAAGTAGGAATATTCGGACGTACTAGTATACGTACGCCCAAATCTCGCGATAATTAGTACGTCCCTCTGGTAATTCTCGCCTACTCTTTTATGGATACTAAGGATTCGGACATACTTATTCGCTCGCCTACTGCTTTTTCCCTACTATATAGTAGGGAAGTATGCGGTTTCGGAGTTTGCGTGAAGGACCGCACATTTTCCCGTCAAGTTTGCTTTCGGCGTACGCCTTCTTTTGTGCGTAGGATCCTTACTAAAAGTGTACGTACGCCGAAAAGCCAAAAATGGCGTACGCAAAAAAATATTCAGACTTATAAAACCGTGCGTACGCCAGAAACTGCGCAGAATTCACTTTATAAATCCCAGTCAGCGGAAGATTGTGAGCATATAAAAATACCCCCAAAATAAAAAAAATGTGATAGATTTTATTTTATCGAAGAGATTGATATAACATTTATTTAAAAAAATATATATTTGGATCACACCTGAGACCTCTGTGCCCACATTTGTCCATGAGCACGGGATTAAGTAGCCTGACTACGTCAGACTTCCTACTTCCGCTAATTATATTTCGCTCCTGTAGTCAGTCTGAGATAGCAGCCTATCAAAGCCCGTTTACGGAAAGCCTGGCCACTCCCTATTAAGTCCTATTGTACCGAATTTTGGTTGTAGTTCCACCAGAGTTCCACTGGGGGCGATCGTCTGAGTGCAGAATGAATGGGAGTCTATGGAGCTAAACGGCTAAATATGTCTCTTTCACCCAATTGCCGTTGAGAAATCTCAGATTTGAATGTAGGTTTTGCAAGTTCAACATGGGTTATAGGTCGAAAGTTGAATAAACGAGTACTTATGTCCTTTCGATTGCTTACAGGATGGGTTGTTGTTGCCCATAACACGCTAGCATTCTGCTAATGGATGCTGATTGTATGACGTCATTGACCTTTTAAAATACTTTTTAAAGCAAATAAGAGACTCTAAAAAATCTAACACCCAGCAATCTGTCATTTCTTTGCATTTCCTTTCGAAAACAACATTCAAATTACTAGACAAAAAATTATATCCTGAGAAAAGTGGATTTTGAGGGGTATAGCTCCATAGACCTCCATTCATTCTGCACTCGTCCTGTGAGCGCCCTCATATGGAATGAGAGTGGAACTGCAACCAGTTCAGAACCCGGAAGTTTACTGAGAGTGGCAGTTCTCGTTATATTAGACATTCTCTGAGCCTATCTTTCAGTTTTCCACCGGCCTGAAAACAGCCGGCCCAATCAAAGAACAGAGGCCGGCTGAGAGCCGTGACGTAGCCGCTAAGCGCCGAGTTTTACATTGTAGGATAGAGAAATCGAAAACCGAAACGACCGCGGAAATGGGAAACGAGACACGTGATTGTACCGTGGATGCGTAGATTAACTTCGCATAATCTGCAAAAATCGTTTACAGACATGTTCACTCCGGTATTTCGCTCGCATCATCAAGTGTTTACAGCAGGTTTACAGTGGAAGTTCGATCATAGATTTGAGTTCGATGCATGATGTCTGTGTTTAGATGCGGCTGTATCGGCGCATAACATAAACTTATCTGATTGGCTTGCGGGTAACCAATGATTTTAAACTTCAGAAATCGCCCCCTAGCGAGAGAGAAAACACTTCTCTATTATGCTATTCCAGACTCTGTCTACGAAGCAAAGTGAAGTAGCAGAGTCTGGTATTACCAGGCTAGGGATTAAGGGCTGTAATGTGAATACGAAGAATACGAAGAAGAGGTCTTCTAACAGCGCTAGAGCATCCATTATGATGATATGTTATATACGCACATACCTTTTTATAGCCCATTCATTACACAAAAATAGTATTTGCACCTGGTTAAGAATGCTGATAATGATAATTCAGGTTGATGCAATTTGATTTATTGGGTGATGTAATAGGATAATTTAGAAGTTTTTAATTTTAAATAGTTATTGCTATTTGGGCCAGTTGGTGTCGCCAAAACACATAGCCTACTCTTCTAAAAGAGTGCGTATGCACGATCAAGAGCATCCTTGTTTTTATTTCATGTTGTGACACTTCTCTTCTCCCTGCTACGTCAGAGCGTCCAAAGCGTCAACGAGCTTCCCCGTGCTTTTTGACAAGCGTCCTTGACAGAGCGGCCAGAGCTTGACGCTTAAGTCGGCGGCGGTGTGAACGTACAGTTACGGTGCGCACTTATTTACGGCAAGTTTATTTTTTATAAATCCCGATATGTGCGTGGAAAAATGCGTACGCATATTTCTATGCCCATTTTGTGAGTACGCAACGTTTATACATCAGGCCCCTGGGGCCTCATGTACAAAGACTTTCGTTGAATTCATACTAAAACATTGCGTACGGACAAAGCTGTAAATGTGCGTACGCACCAAAAAAAAAACAGATGTATGAATCTCTGCGTACGAAGGATCCCACGCATATTCTCTTTGTACATCCCAATTAACGTAACATTTAGCGCACATGCACGAGCACAACGCCCCACCCTTAATTAAATAAATTTAAATATGGTAATGAGTCCACTTTGGCAAAAGAAAGCAGTAAGAAAACGGCTAAAGCAAGCGGCAAGAAACGAAACTTTACAGAAAGTGAATTGGAGGTGCTACTATCGGAGGTAGAAACTAGAAAAAATATTTTATTCGGAACTTTGTACTCCAGAATTAATAACAAAAGGAAAAAAATATGAGTGTGAGAGTTTGGCTGATGCCGTCAATGCGTTGATCTGTAAGTCGCTGTAAATGACCTTAAATAGAAATGGTCTGATATAAAGGTGGACGTTAAACGGAGAACTGCTGCGCACCGAAAGTGTGGACAGAACAGGCAGTGGTAAAGGGGTCGATGAACTTACACCCTTTGAGCAGAGAGTTGCCTCAATTATGGGTGACACTTCCCATACAAAAATGTAATATATGGCCATATATGTACTTATATTTTAAATAGCATGACATATATCTATTCTATACATATATTTGACTTATCTGAGAACACAATATATGCCTGCAACATAGGCTATATGAACATTTATGTGTCCAAACATGTGAAGAAAATACTTGAGTTCATCCATATATAATACCATATATCTGCATATATTACAGTATTGGTTTCTTGCATATATGGACAACATTAAGTATAAATATGTGACATACATATTTGTTTTCCTCATTTAATAAATGTATGTAATATATGCATGTGATACTGATGCATTTTTAAAGCTGTGGCATATGGTTATGGTACTTTGTGGATGTATTTGTTAAAAATGACAGAAAACACTGCATTATTGTATTCAAAATACTATATTTGGTATTCACAGACACAAAATCTCCAACTATAGGCATTTAATTACAAGGTATTCAGATATATTAAAACAGTATGGAAATAAGTACATATATGCATGTATACATATATGCGTCTTACATAGCCTATATTTAACATTTATGTGCATACGGGAAAATATATGTCACTTACATGAAAACGGCCATTTTTGCTATATTTTGAAATATATGTTTCATATATGTCTATGTGTTTTAAATATATGAATTTTGCATATATTCTCATATAGGCAGCAGACATTGGCCTACATGGGCACTGACATTATATATGTAATTTACATATATTGACATATATTACATTTCTGTATGGGTTTACTGTCTCTGGAGTATATGCTGCTGTGAGACTCGGATTTACTACAGGACTGCCACGAAGGTAACCAATTTCTCATTTGTTTTTACTTTGGTACACATATAGCTTACCCATTTAATTTTCAAATGCATTAATGCTGACCAAAAGTAGGCTACACCAGAGATTTTACGTATCCATTGCATTTGGCAAATGCGTGTACCCATTAATAACAGACTCAAACAGTGGCGGTTCTACATTGAATTACACCCTGGGCGAGACCCCCTTCGAGCGGAATTATAGATCTTATATAATTTATAATTATTTTATAAATTGCAAATTAATAGCAATGCTTCCCACATGTGGTGGTGCGATAGACTTGTAGAACAATTCGTTGTGTACATTGCCTGTAAGAGTCGCCAACGGACAAAAACTATGAGAAATGTACGTACGCCAGACATGAGATTGGCGTGGAGGAACGCACATTCTCGCGTTAATTTCACTGTTAGTACATCCGACCGTGAGCGTGAAAGCTGACGTACGCCGTGTTTTTGTGCGTACGCAGTGTTGATACATCAGGCCCCTGGGGCCTCATTTATAAAACTCTGCGTAGAATCCTTACTAAAAGTGTACGTACGCCGGAAAGCCAAAAATGTCGTACGCAAAAAAATATTCCGACTTATAAAACCGTGCGTACGCCAGAATCTGCGTAGAATTCACTTTATAAATCCCAGTCAGCGTAAGATTGTGCGCCCATGCGTCTCCACCCCGAAATAACCATATATGGAGCTTACAACGCCTAGTTTTACTATGCATGTCCTCATCTGCATATCATTTGCATATTATTATTCATCCACGTGACCGGTACCAGACATTAGGAAAATATGAAATACGGATGTCATTAATAAAAATGATTTAATAGCCTATCCATGCCTTGTTTTTGAATAAATAAATAAATAAATAATTAAAATAGTGTAAAATACATTTCAGAGAAAGTTTTTCTCAATCTTTTCCACTGGCCAAACAGTATTTTTAATTGATTTATATTTTTAATGGAAAAAGATAGACTTTGTTGTGCATTATTTGCACAAAACTATTTTCTCAGACAATCTGCTATTATCATGATAAGCAATTAATCTCTGTAGTTAAAACATTAAAACACAGCATGCCAGAGGAAAAGTGTTGCATTGCATCCACAACAAATATTTATATTTATTGAATATAAAAATGTTGTAACTTCTCAGTAATGATTTCATGTATAGTTTATGAGACTACATTAATGAGAATGGCATATTTAATCTAAATGTTTATATCAGAAGTAAAACATAGTTTAAATCATTATTTTATTTATTTAAATTATTATTGTGAACATGCACTGTATTTATGATTAGGACGTATAATGAAGATGTATGGTTTTAGATAGGCTGCGTCAGTTTCACTAAACTGCCCAACGCGCTCGCTGGCGCGGACATTTCAGAAGGGATGGATGTTTGCTTCATGTGATAGGCTTGGTGAGTGAAATTATGTTTGTAATATCTTTATTTATATAGTATTTGCACCTGGTTAAGGATGCTGATAATGATGATTCAGGTTGATGCAATTTGATTTATTGGGTGATGTAATAGGATTATTTAGAAGTTTTTCATTTTAAATAGTTATTGCTATTTGGGCCAGTTGGTGTCGCCAAAACACATACTCTTCTAAAAGAGTGCGTACGCACGGTCAAGAGCATCCTTACGGTGCGCACTTATTTACGCCAAGTTTATTTTTTATAAATCCCGATATGTGCGTGGAAAAATGCGTACGCATATTTCTATGCCCATTTTGTGCGTACGCAACGTTTATACATCAGGCCCCTGGTCTGTAATCGCTCTCGCGGTAATTTGATGTCATACACAGATGCTCTCGCTGTACTTTGATGTACCTTATACAGTGCTGCTTCAAGTGGAAAAAAAACAGTGAGCAACTTGAAATGGGCATAACTTGAAGTCTTGCAGGCTGCAGGCAGATTCTATTGCTCGCTTCACCCCATACTCTGATTGGCCTGATCCTCTTTCAAATGCATAGGGGTATACATGCATGATAGGAAATGTGTTCGTAGGAAGGAGTAGGCCTATATGTTGTTCAAATCTATGTGAACTTGAAATGATAGATTTAAATGTAGTATTTTTGAAGTGTACGAATGTTTTTTTTGAGTAATCACAATGGCAAGCTTGTCTGAAGCTTTTGTTAAATACAATCTTTTCCACTGGCCAAATAGTATTTTTAATTGATTTATATATTTTAATGGAAACAGATAGACCTTGTTGTGCATTATTTCCATGAAAATATTTTCTCAGACAATCTGCTATTATCATGATAAGCAATCCCAGCAAACATTGGTCCGACGGCAACGTCGTGTCCCTGGCCAAAAATAGTTACGGCCAGGACGGCATAAATCGGTAAAAATATGTAACACAGAACATTTCCTAAAAATGCATTCAGATACATTTGTACATGTCTACAGTTGCATGTATAGTTGTTATTTTAACGTTTAGCTATGTGTAGTTCAATATAGTGTCGGGTGAGAGGACGTCACCTGGCGACGTCTTTTGCACGTGCATTTATAGTCCATCATGACCCTCTATGGAATCCTTGTGAAATATGCAAAAGGTGTGCTTAATCCTTGCATGGTTAATATAGTGCAATAATTCATTTTATTGACCACGTAGTTTTTAAGAGGTTGTGAAGACGTCCACTGGCGTCCTGTACACGTCTAGTCAGGCTGTGAATAAATACACGTCAACTGACGTCTTCTGCACGTCTAGTCTAGCAAGATCAGGAATGATCTTTATGAAATACACGCTTTGTATACAAAGTAAATATATTTACTTTATTTTTTGTTTTTATAAATTATAATCACCAAGTGCCCAGTGTGGTGATTGCAAAGCCACTGCATTTTAGTCATTATTTCAACCTGTTGTACTTGATGTATTCGTTGTTATTTTTATGGAATGTATGCATGTACATGTAAAACAGAAATATACCCGGTCACCATTTATTTCTGAGTTGGATGTAATTGCCCAAACCATAAACTGCGCTGCCAAGATGTAGTGATAAAAGATCTCGCGATCCTACAAAATCCCGCGATAGGATAGATTATCTCGCGAGATGTTAACGCGTTCTCCAGAACTTTGAACAACAACAACCACGAGGAGAGGAGGGAGTTGTATCGATATTATTAAAATAATATCATTTTAAGTTGGGTAAGTACATTTTGGATTATTACAGATTAACGTGCTTAAGGTTTACTTGTTTGACATGAATGAACCGAAAGAAATGATGCCCACATTTTCAACTGAAAATTACTGAGTTTGGCTAAAATTAGCTAGTAGGCTAAAAGTTACTTTGAGCGTATACAAAGGTATACCAGTCCAGTATAAAGTATGTTTAATGATACAGTCTAAGTTATTACTGTAACTTATTAATTTAGCCTTGTGAGAGTTTATTTCAGAAATTAAATTATCTGAAATAGAATGAAATGTTTAGCTGGATTTCAGTAACTGCTTTAAAAATAAAAGCAGAACATCTTTTATACAATAAAATAAAATGTAATGCATGTTGATTACATTTTTCTATGCATGTTGATTACTTTTTACTAATGTTTCATTCATGATTCATTCACCTTGTTTCATGTTTTTTTTTTTAATTTGGCTGTAGACCATAAAAATATTTTGAAAATAAGTGCATATCATTTACCTCAAATTTTTAATTGTATTTATTTTAAAAAGAACTATATTCTCTTCCCTTAGATGCTGTGGAGATGTGGAGCCCAAACGCTACAGACTCTGAGACTGATCCAGCAATGGCAGAACACCTGAAACACCTCCAGGGGTGTATTCCAGAAAGCAAGGTTAACTTACCGTCAGATAAACCTTGAACTCTTGGTTGGTTAACCCCAAACTTGCTTACTCTGGGTATGTCGGTTGACTCGGTTCCAAAACACCTGTGAGGAGTTAGTTTAATCAACCTCCTATTGGTAACCCAGCGTTAATGCGCGCGCACGGCGAGTACATAAAGACATTTTCAATGGATCGCCGATTTCAGGAGTCACCATGGAAACCAAGGGAGAAAAAAGCGAGCTACATACTTCCGTGAAACTGAGTTGGAGGTTTTAATGCTTGCTTATGAAGACTATAAGCCCATTATAAAAAAAAAACAATAAAAAAACCAATACTTCTGCATCAGCAAAAGAAAGAGCGTTGGCTTGGCAAAAAATAACGGACAATGTGTAAATGTGTGAGTTTAGAAAATTATAAATGGGCTATTTTCCCCTTAATCGTTGCGACACTAAAATTCTTTGGGGCATGTAGTAAAAATAGACAAGTATTTGTTGGCCTCCATACATTTCTATTACAGTAGTAATGCACATAATTGGAAAACAAAAACATTCTCCAGCAAAGTAATATTTTCTAAACTTACTAAACTTGTTACTGAAGCCATGTAATTTAGTATTTAATGTAATTTAGTTTTCTATGTAGCCAATAGAAAGAAGGCTGAGGCCCGTAACCGTAAAACAGGTGGGGGTCCACCTCCACCTTCCCTCACCCCAGCTGAGGAGCTGCACTGTCCCTTAATAAAGGGCGACCTGTGGGCGAAGGGGTTCCAGGGGGCAGTTCATCAGACTCAGCTACCAAGACAAGTGGCTTAGTAAAATGTAGGTGTACCATATTAATACTTAAGATTTATTGATGTTTTCACTGTTTTTGTCAGTGTTTTAATAAAGAAAATCATCAACAATGTCACCATTTAAAAAAAAAAAAGGCATTTTGAATGCATTTTAGTCATTGATTCACTTGTGCAGTATGCATGCTGCTTTGACTGCATATGCTGTATACTGTAATCTTATTACTAGTACTTTAGATGTCCTTCTTTATTAGTTGTATTTGTTTAAGTATTGAATATGCATGCTTATCTTATTGGTTTAATTATCTTGCAGTTGCTGATGGCCACATTATTATTGGATCCTCCTGCAACACCACACTCTGTCACAGTTGTAAATGATTATTGTCTTTAGGCTTCTGTTTGCTAGACCAAGCATCCTTCCTTATTTTCACTGTAGGATGACGATGAAGAGACCACTTCTGCTGTGACAGAAACAGAAAATGTGGGGAGGCCCATAGAGGTATGATGCATAGAATGCATTCCCCCTTTTTTTACACAAGAGAATAAATAAATTGTCATTTTACAGAATATGGCAGGAGATTGTAATACAGATGAGGGTCCATCTACCTCCACACAGAATCTTAGCAGTATAAGAAATGTTCTGCAGTTCTCCTTCCTCATTTAAATATTTGGTCTGCGTTTGTATTAGACTTTTTCAGTCATGTTTAATTATTCTGTCTTTCTAGTTGTCTGCCAAAGAGCTGTATAAGGTCCACCTTCAAAAGCAAATCAGAAAAAGTCACAGGAGATGGATCTTAAACAGCTTCAAATGGAGGAGAAAAGGCTCAACCTAAAAAAGGCCAGACTTGAAATTTAATTGCTGGAGCACCAGCTTAAGGAAACAGTATGTGAACATGAATCTGTCATTTGTTGTTGAATGAAATCTAAAGCAATAAATACAAATGTCTTTTGTTACAGGAAATAAAGAAACAATGACCAACACTTGACTGTTAACTGGTTTTAATTAAAGTGATTTTGGCAAATCATGTCTCATACCCTCTTTGGTTCACTGGGGGTTCCTCTTGGCCATCTTCATCAAGAGAAGGGAGGCCCTCTCACCTCTTAGTGTGGCAATGTTGTGAAGAACAACACAAGCAGCTGTGATGTCACATGACCTTTCTGGGCTGACCCTGAGCCCATGCAGGCACTGAAACCTTGCCTTCAGGATGCCTGGTCATTTCCACCTTGACTCATGTTCTGCTGTGGGCCAGGTTGAATTGTGCCTGTGGTCCAGGCTCAGGTTCAGGGTAGGGTGTCATATAGGGCAGACCCTCTGTCCCCCAGCAAGTAACCATTGAAGTGTCCTATAGGTAGTTAAAGTGTATAATTGCATAAAAAAATTAAAATTAATTGTGTAAGGCAAAACATACCCTGTTGAAATTTGTGGCACAATGACGACTCTCTAAACATTCTGGCATCATGTACAGACCCTGGCCATTTGGCTTCAACATTAGTGATGAGGTGGGTTGCATCACATATTACCTAGTAAGTGGGGACCAGTAATGAGGGTGATTTAATGGTTTAAACACCCAAACATTTAGCACCCAAAAAATCTATTGTCACCTGCTCATTGATGCTATGGATTGATTTCCTATTAACATAGTCTCCTTCATTGACTGAAGGAGCTTTAATGGTAATGTGGGTTCCATCAATGAACCCAATCACATTTGGGAACCCTGAAATTGAAAGTTATAATTAGAAACATGTAAAATGATTGTGACTGTATGCAGTATGGGTAGATTAAGTAGTGCTATTTAACTAAAATGGTCTGTCATAGAATATCATAGAACGGACAAACCCGCCACTCTGTGGAATTCAACTTTAATGACCCTCAGTGGTTTATGGCCAGGCAACTCCACAAAAGTGTGTAGGAACCGTTTGAGTGCAATGCATACTGTACGTACAGCCCTACACACAGTTGCCTTTCCCACATGCTCTGCATCGCCTATTGTATACAAAAAAAAATTCCCTGTCGCAAATAAGCAAAGGGCAATGCACAAAATGTGCTCCGTGTTAAGCGCTAATCCGCGATGTGTCACGTTTGCTATGTTGGTATGGTTTCAAAATCTTCCTTAAATAAATTAACCTTTCGTTTGAAAAACGGCAACACTCCCGCAAATATTCATTTGGATATACGAAAACACATCGATACGTGGTCGTATCACCCTCTCACGGCGGAAAATATTTCGTATTATGTGTGCTTCCATCCACTGGATCGTCTTCAAAAGGGTACGCTATGCTCCGTCACCTCTCTGAAACAAACTAACCCTGGAACATAACCTGCTCCGGAGCAGGTTAAGTTCAGAGAGTGAGTTGCTATGACTACTAACATACCCTGAAAGTTACCTCCGTTTTTGGAACCGAAAGTTGAGGTTATCCACTTACTTACTCTTAAACATACCCGGGTAAGTCACATAACCTGCTTTCTGGAATACACCCCAGGAAAAGCTGGGACGGTGGATACAAACAATGAACCAAACAATGTGTTTTTAAAGGGATAGTTCACCCAACAATGAAAATTTTTATAATTTATTTAACCTCATGTTTCAAACCTGTATACCTTTCTATGTTATGCTGCTATCACCACACTTTACTGCATGGTATTGTGCAGGTGATGAGCAGTTTCTGGAAATGAGGTTCATCAGACCAAAGAATATTGTTTTCTCACAGTCTGAAAGTCCTTCAGGTGCTTTTTTGCAAGGAGAGGCTTGCATTCTGCCATTAAGCCCAGATTGGAAGAGAATTGCAGTGATGTTTGTCGTTCTGTAAATTCCTCCTATTTACATATGATAATGGAGCTAAACCAGAGTGATCATCAGCTTCTTGGTCACCACTCTAACCAAGGCCCTTCTCCATCGATTGCTCAGTTTGGCCAGAAGGGCCAGCTAGGAGAGTCCTTGTCCAAACTTCTTCCATTAAGGATTGTGGAGGCTATGCTTTTGTGAATATTCAATATAGCAGAATGTTTTGTTTTTTTGTAGTCTTCCATCTGTCTTAACACAATCCTGTCCCTGAGCTCTAAAGACAGTTCCTTTGACCTCATGGCTTGGTTTTTGCTCTGATATACATTTTCAGCAGTAGAACCTTTTTATGTGCAGCTGTGTGTGCCTTTCCAAATCATACCCATTCAATTGACTAACTCCACCCGAACTGTTGTAACATCTACAAGCGATAGTAGGCTCCTGAGCTGAATTTCAAGTGTCCCAGAAAAGGGTATGAATACTAATGCAATGTAATTATTTAAAAAAAAAAGGTACATATACATTTTCAAAGCTATCACAAATCTGAATTGCTTTGTCATTATGGTGTATGGAGTGTAGATTAATGTGGGGGAAAAGTAGCCTATTTTAAATAAGGCAGCAACATAAAAGGTGAAAATGAAGGTTTTTAAATAATTTCGCAAGCCACTGTATAGGCTACTTATGCACATTTGTAAATAGTCTATTGTATTTTATTCTAATTCTGCATCTTTAGTATTATACTCTGTACACGATGGGTATTTTTTGCTGAATTTTATTGAACACAACAAACTTGCACGCTACGTTTACATGTTACGTCAGTTTAGTAAGAGCGTTTCAGACAGGGGAAACCATCCATTATTCACCAAGGTATTAAATCTTATAAAGCGTATACTTTTTTATTTAACAATTTCATTATTAATAAATCATTAAAAAAGAACAACAGTTTTTTAATACGGCGTCGTTGTCTCTCACAGTATGTTATAATGGACGTGAGCAGTTATAACACCCCTCCGCGCTGCTCATATTGGTATGAGCCGCATCGCACGCTGACTGGAAACATGTGGCTTACTGTGTTTTTTGGATAGCGGAGTCTCAATTTGCCGGTTTGTCATGTAGAGAAACACATTGCATCTTTTGGTCAATAACTCAGTGATACAGTCTGTAAAACGACCAAAAGCACACAGTTGTCACTCCGACAGACAGGAACTGAAGGGCCTTTAACGGCCTCTCTGGATCAGACCGGTGAAGCTTGCGATTCTTTATCTTCCAGCTGCTCGAGGTACGTCTTCTTTTCAATCTAAATAATTAATCAGCCGACATCTGCACAGATTGTAACAGTTATTCGACAGGTTTTGGGGAATTCCAGATTTGCTCGTAAAGTAAGTTTGCCACGTTGCAACGGTGCTGATTGCATGACATTGATTAGAAGAGAGTCACTTCCCTTTACCCCCCAAGAATCGTATTAATTTAGGATCCGATCTGTTTGACATGGATTTTGGGCGTTTAAATCTATACCGGGGATGTCTGCTGCAACGTTGGCTTGTTGGAGGCGCAGTTCACTTGACGCCCTCACAGCGGTGCTGCTGCGCCACTTTAAAAATGAGAATTCAGTATGATTTTTAGACCAGTCAAGCCAAAAGTGACACTGCATATTATATAACACAGGTGTTTTAAAACCTTTTTTATGCTAAGGACCCCTACATATGGTAATCACTTTAGTAGCCATACAATATTATGGCTACTGTATATTTTAAAATATAAAAAATATCTTAAAAAATATTAAGTGTGATATTATAGAGAGATGCTGTTACCTAAATTTAATAAATGACTTTCATAATGTTACTGTACTGAGGCCAAAGCAAATTATAAAAAAACTAAAATGTCAATAATTATTAATGTGTATTATAAAAATTATATCTTGAGAGTATTTATTTAGTTACTTGTTTATTTTGAAATTGGAATTTATAATTCTACATTACAGCATTAAAGTGGGATGTTCTAAAAAAAACAGATTTTTTTAAAAAGGCAGTCATGGTAATCCATTAATTTCCATTTGGCCTTTAGAAACTGTATTGCAATAATATCAAGCCCAATACTGAATGCAAAAATGACTAGTTACTAGTCTGAGTGAATGGTCAGACTGTGGCACTTTGAATGACCCACAGCTGTAGTCTTAGTTCAGACTAAAGTCTGCCACTGACGGCAATAAACTTTGCCATTCACCTCATATGTGGCTCAAAGATTCACTCTTATCTTTTTTTAAAAATGTTTTATATGCATTTAGAGATTGGTCGTGACCATGAGGAGGTGTAAGAATTGTGGAGGGACGGACATTGATGTGGACCAGGCACGGGGTGATGCCGTGTGTATGGGCTGCGGGTCCGTGCTGGAGGACAACATCATCGTTTCCGAGGTAACCTTCGTGGAGAACAGCGGAGGAGGATCGTCCGCCGTAGGGCAGTTTGTCGCTGGTGACTGTGAGTGATCGTTCATCTACACCACAGACAATTTCTTACTGAAATTGTTTAATTTGTTAATGAGGGAATTATTTTTATTTTTTTTTAGCTTATGATTTAATTTTTGTTGTTATTTGTGTGCATCTCAGGGGATCCGAACGAAAAGCTATATGATATTGTCCTCTATCTCACCATCCATTAGATATGGTTGTTATGAACCTTGACTGGAAAAAGGTCCAGTTCTCAAATCTGCTTCCACTTTTATACTTTGGGCACTTTCTAAGGAATTTCTAGTCTTGCAGTTTTGGATAATTTAACTAATTATGTAATTATCCTGAAATCTTCCCACATGTTTGAAAAGTTTGTATATGGCAACTTTTTTTCATTTTTAAATGACACATTATGATAAGTCAAATGTGTGGTAAATGTTTTATAATTATATTAATATCATGTTGAAACATACAGATAGTTCCTCTCCAAACTCATTTAAAGGTGCAGTAAGCAATTTCTGAGTGCTTAAAGACACACACTAATGGCGCTTTTCCACTACACAGTACCAGCTCGCCTCGCCTCGCCTCGCCTCGCCTTTGTCTGGTTTTCCACTGTGTAAAAGTTGTACCTGTACCTGCTTTCGGGTACTTTTTTTTTCGTATCACCTCCGGCGAGGTTCTGAGCGAGCTGAGGCGATACTAAAATGTGACGTGTAAACACAGCAGACTGCTGATTGGTCAGAGAGAATCGTCACTATTCACTGCGTCATCATTGCACGCGCCAGACGGAGTATCCATAACCCCGCCATTTTTAAATAGTTTGGCCAGAGATTGCATGATATACCCATCACTACTATTATTATGGCAACTCGGAAGAATACGCCGTGGTCAAACTTACTGCATCTTTAAAGGGCATATTGCAAGGTTTTTTTCCTTGAAACTGAAAATACCATTTGAAAAGTTAATGCTGAATTTAAAATTGTTTTGCAAGACATAAAGGCACAAATTTAGTAGAAAACTTGACAGTTTCCTTCCTTGACCGTGTTGAAAAAAACGCTTTATTTTTTTATAAACATTGCGTCATTTTTCGTCACGAGAGAGAGTCGTTTGCCGGTGCTCTGTGTTTGCTCAGTGCAGAGTAGGTTGGTATTCAGTTGGAGTGGTCCTGATTTCAGTGTGTTTTCGGCAGTTACTGTATATCAATTTATAATCGTCATGGTAAATTATAGTGTTTGTGGAGGTTGCACAAATTCCAGCCTGTCAGGACATCGAGTCCACAGGTTTCGGTCCACAGAAAAAGGACAGCGCTATCTTCCGTGCCTGGGTGCATTTTGTGCAGGTGAAGAGATGGGACTTCACTTCTGCGTCTGCTTCAAAAAACGCGCTAGTATGTAGCATTCAATTTAGACCGGATGATTATAATCCCGACGATATGATGGAGTTCAACATGGGGTGCCGAACCAAGAACCAAGACTCGGGGCTGGTGCGGTTCCTTCGGTGCACACTGTCACAGGACCTTCATCGGGCCGCCTGGTCCGTCGTCACATCAGCATGTGATTCGGCCGGGAAACATAATGATCACGGCTCCGTCAGAGATCACTTGGTGTACATTTGTTTTACAAAATGTCCCTTGTCTGAATTTAAGTAATGAACATATCCTACATAAACTTTTAATGTAATGCTTTTATGTGCGTGTTATTAATCTGCAAAACTTATTATCATAAATAGTTCTATAGTTCATTTTCAATCTGTACAAAACCACTTTAAATTTTCATTTTTGTGTTTGCCGTTTCTACATATAAAGTTTTTATACAGTAAGAGGTTTGTGATTGTGATTTTTTTATTTTTTATTCATTGTCTCCAAAACGGGATCATTTACCAAATTATGGCCTTTATAAAGTCTCATAATGGCTGACACAACACATGCATGTAAGGGTCCAATACTATATTACAATACAATTTTGTGATCTGGGCATAGTGTTACATATCGTCAGCTAGTGTGTGTAACGTATCGTCTATAAACTTAGACTGGTGTCTCACCAAGACACCTGCCCCTGTTCACACACCACAACTCAATTTGTCTCCTCTGACCGTTGTTTTGTGTAATCCTGGTCTGTCCCTGCTCTCTTCGCTGCAGAGGCTCATAATTATATGGCTGATAAATACGAGTGAACATTTACAATTTTCTATGCGTCCGAACTGTCCTTGCGATCCATTGCTTTCCTATTGTTTAAATTGGCCGTACTCCCTCCCGTTACTTCCGGTTTTGGTAATTTTCACATGCGGAAGTAAAACTTTCTCACAAAAATGACTCCAGAAGCCTTGATAGTATTTTATAAGTATATATTTAAAACGAATCTAGTTCCTACATTATTTTTCTATACATTGAGTCACTGTGTACTCTAACCTGCAAAATGCCCTTTAATGAGTTTTTTTTATTTTGAACTGCAGTACCGTCTTTGATCACCAGATGGCTGCCAAGTTGTTGTTTTTTAAGCTAATGTTCTACAATGGTGCAACAAACTTCCATATTCTGCAAAACAGGTCACTTCGCTTCCAGTTCAGGTCTTTTGTATGTGCTTTGTTAAATATAGAGCCATTTTAATCAAGATACCTTCAAAGGAGCGAGCAAAGATGAACAACACCATTGTCCATCTCATATGCAAATTGATATCTAGAAGTTTTTATTTTTCTTCTCACTAACTTTTGGATATTAAAATGGAATAAAACACTGACAATAAAAATAACTAGCTAGGTTAGCTGATTGCTTTAAAAGTGCTTAGATATCGCCGTCAGCTCATACTGCTGTTAACACTTTCTCCAATAAGCAGTTGCTATGAGACATGTTTTCCTGTTTGTTCATGTGACATTCGACATAAAGCCTGTGTAAACATTTTATAGTGGAAGCTGACTTTCAACAGCTCATGTAGTTTAAACATGGCAAGTATTCATTTTGAATATAAGTGTTGTTTTTACCTTTCTTCTAAGATGATTAATTATAAGTATTGGGTAAGATGACGTGGTATTAGGCAAGGCAAGTTTATTTGTATAGCACTCTATACACAATAGTAATACAAAGTGCTTCACAAAGACGTTATAAAAACAAACAAACTAAAATATTTTAAATCCTTTAAGAACATAAAAATATTAATGGGAAGAGATTGATTAAAACAAAAAAGATAGTGCTTAGTTATGAAAAGTATATATTTCTGTTCTCATAATATTAGTATTAGTATTAGTATTAATATATTTTATTTTTGCTTTGTTGTAGCATCTGGAAATGTTCCATCATTGGGAGGAAACTTCCACACTGGCGTTGGGAGGGAGTCCAGAGCTGCCACTCTACAGAATGGTGAGTTCATAATATAAATATATATATATATATATATATATATATATATATACACTACCGGTCAAAAGTTCGGGGTCAGTAAGATTTTTTATGTTTTTAAATGAAGTCTCTTCTGCTCACCAAGGCTGCAATTATTTGATAAAAAATAAAAAAAAAACTGTAATATTGTGAAATATTATTACAATTTAAAACAGCGGTTTTCTATGTAAATATATAGTGAAGTGTAATTTATTCCTGTGATCAAAGCTGAATTTACAGCATCATTACTCCAGTCTTCAGTGTCACATTTTTTAAATTATTATAATATGAAATTATTATAATATAATGCTCAAGAAACATTTATGATTATTATCTATGTTGAAAACAGTTTTTTACATTTTTATTTCAGGATTCTTTGATGAATAGAAAGTTCAAAAGAACAGCATTGATCTGAAATGGAAAGCTTTTGTAACATTAATCACTACCATTCAAAAGTTTGGGGTCAGTAAAAATTAATTTTTTATTTTTGGGGGAAAGAAATTAGAAAATACTTTTATTCATCAAGGATGAGTTAAATTGATCAAAAGTTATACAGTAAAGACATTTATAATGTTAGAAAAAATTATATTTTAAATAAATGCTGTTCTTTTGAACTTTCTATTCATCAAAGAATCCTGAAATAAAAATGTAAAAAACTGTTTTCAACATGGATAATAATCATAAATGTTTCTTGAGCATCATATTATAATAATTTCATATTATAATAATTAAAAAAATGTGACACTGAAGACTGGAGTAATGATGCTGTAAATTCAGCTTTGATCACAGGAATAAATTACACTTCACTATATATTCACATAGAAAACCGCTGTTTTAAATTGTAATAATATTTCACAATATTACTGTTTTTCTTTTTTCTTTTTTTTATCAAATAATTGCAGCCTTGGTGAGCAGAAGAGACTTCATTTAAAAACATAAAAAAACTTACTGACCCCGAACTTTTGACCGGTAGTGTATGTCATTGTGGTGTTTATATTGTGCTTTTTTTTTTTATTTAAGGCATTTCCTATGAATATGAGACGTTACTATGTGTCACTGAAAAATTACAACTTGTACGATATTGTGTGTTATATATGTCCGTATAATAATCCGTTTCATTGAACTACATGATTGAGCAAGATAGTTGTTAAGTATGTGTTCTGTGTTTATACGAAAGGGGGATTCTTTGGAAGCTGTGGGCTTGTGTAATGTGGTTTCAAGTTAAGCATGTGAAGTTTGTTTCAGCCAGATGGTAATGGTTGTTTTTGAAAGAGGCTTATTAAGCCTGAGAAGTCAGAAGGTGTGGTGGGTTTATGTGTTTTTGTGTAGTAACCGATGAATCAGTTTGGTCAGACAACCGTATGGTCTGTGTGTGTGCTGGGAGGGAAATGCGGAGGCCACTTTGTGTGTGTGTGTGTGTATGTGTGCGGGAATGTACACGTATGATTAATGGCCTCATGTCTGCATCGAGATTTATACTATCTGTGTGTGGTGAGAGAACAAAAGTTGCTCTGTGAGATCTTGAATCTGTATAAGCAGACCTGCTTTCAGCTTGAAGATGCTCTCCTCCCATTCTGAAGGGCTGAACAGCCCGTCCACAGCAGGTGCTCATATATAATGTAACTAGACCCTTTCTCTGTAGTAACTTTGTAGAAACGCATATCATTTCAATATGTATTTTTATTATGGTTAAATTATCACAGTTTTTGGTGTTAACTTTAAGAATAGTAGAGGTGATGTATGTGCATTACTAATGGTTTGGTTTAAAATAATGAATAGAAGTTTTTAAAAAAATTCCAAAATACTTAAAATGTTCTTTGTTTGTTTGATTTAAACGCAACAGAGTTGGACTGGTAACCTAAAGTTTGTTAGTTCAACCCCAAGAAAGGGCAAACCTGCTGTAAATGTGCTTTGAATAAGTCTGACAGTGATGTGATTTTTTTTATTTTAGCTAAGCGACAGATAAACCATCTTGGTCATCAGATACAAATGAATCAGCACCATTTGGACACCGCCTTCAACTTTTACAAGATGGCACTCTGCAAGCATCTGACCAAAGGACGCAAATCAGCCCATGTTATCGCCGCCTGCCTCTACCTCGTCTGTCGGACGGAGGGAACACCTCGTATCCTTTTGGCCATGAGGTGATGAAAGCACTTAGAGTGAAAATTAAGTGTCTGTTATTACCATGAATGGTGATGTAGATGATAAAATATTCATAATATGTGATGCATCCGTGTTTGTCAATTGGTTTTAGCTGTGGGTTAAGGTCTGTTTACACCAAGAACGATAACTATACTGATATCTATATATTATATCTATATTATTGTCCACACCAGCGGACAATGTTGTTCTGTTTATTCTAAGCGCGGGCCGCAGTTATGTTTTCTGCTGCTTTAAATGCTTGAGCAGGATGTATTCTGATTGGCTGTCACAAGGTTTTTATTGTTCACCAGCTGGAAACATTTTTCTGAACGTGTTTCCAAGGATATCGTTTCTCTGTGCCGTTATAGCTGTGGTGTGGACTCTGCTATTCTTTTATATTTATAAAACTATTTCTTTATCGGTATGGTTATCATTCTTGGTGTGAATGGGCCTTTAGAGTATAAAATACAGTTCATAATGGACAGTTGTTTGCAACAGTCAAGAGCTGCTCCCAATCCCACCGTAATGCAGATGTCACAGGTTACATAAACTCAACACTATTTTGACGTTTCCACAATCCTATCCTTTTGTCAGTCTGCCAATTATGGGATTTAAGATGGCACTCCTTCAATATTTTGATCATACATTCGTCTTGTAGTTTTTCAGAAATTATGACTATTTGCAGTCACGATTACCATTGCTTAGAGAATTTTCACAGGTGAATTCTAGTCATTTCAATTAGAATCCACGCAATCAGGAACATTTTTCCCATGCAGATTTCGCAATGGATTCAAGTTGGTCACATACATTTGCAGCATTGACAAAAAGAAAGCTGACTGGTTTGAAAGTGACTTCTGTTTGAGCCTTGAACACTATTGCCAATAGACTGGACCGTTTTTGGCCGAAAAATTTCTCCAATGTGACTGCGACTTAAAGGTGCAATAGGTGATTCTCTACAGAAACATTTTGTTATACTGATTGAAAGTCTCCTCATATCCTGATGGCAATCACTATGTTAAACGGTCTAAATGTATTTTTATAAATGTATATTGTCTGTGGAAGGCGTAGGATCATAAAATGTAAATCCAATCATTATATTCGGACCAAATTAAATTATACGATGTCCTACCTACCTACGTTTGTTTATACATACCCTTGCACACTCTGTTCGCTCAGATATCATACGTCGTCAGTGCGTTTCATGCAATGCAGAGTACAGACATATGTCGGTCACGGAACATCACAAAGAAACAGCAGCCATCTTTTACAGTTCCTCCAAAACAATGAGCTTATGCTGAGTTCACGCCATAACTACTGTAATTAAGAGATGGCAACTCGTGACGTTCTAACTGGAGCTGTTCACATCCTCAAAATTCTCAAAATTATGTGTTTCCATGTCAACAGTATCAACAAGGCAATAAATCTGCAGAAGTCAGGTACAAGGTCTCCAAGTTGTTTACGTACATTATTATTGTAATGTTATGTGCTTTGAGACATGAGGTAGTTTAACGACATCTCTTGTGACTCTGCCGAGAGCAGCTGTGTGTGTGTGCCTTCATGTGTTTTGGAGAAGGCGCCGCTTTGGACGGTGATTTGCAGGGATGGTGGGATTGTATGCTGTCAATGCTAGCAGGCTAATGTTAGCATTTCCTAGAACACCTACTGCACCTTTATAGTATGTGTACTGTGCATTGTATACAAATACCCAGATGACCTAGTATATTTGTTAATTGCTTATTTACAACATAGCCCACTGCACAAAACACTATATCCCACAATGCAGAGCTGATCTCCCATTTCCAGTGTGGTGAATGAATTGGGGGTGATGACAGCTGCTATCTTTATTTCTAATTATTTGATTGAACTACAAAGAGTTGACATTTGTTTTAATGCAAAACTGAGTTGCTAAAAAAAGTTTTGCTATGATGATAATTGTATGCTATGTAGCTCACTTGATGAGGTCAATTTCTAACAGTGTAGCATACTACTGTTTGAAACGTTTATATGGGTATAATGATTAGTCTTTCACATGCCATTTGAAGTATTATGCAATATACTGTGTAGTTTTTTTTAATATATATATATATATATATATATACACACATACTTTATAAATAGCATAAAAAAGAGAGATGGTGACTCAGATTGCGTTCCATGGAAAGAAACCGAAGCGGTAGGTACGGAAGAAGAGAGGTTGAGCAAGAGAGGCCCGCTGTGAGGGTAGATTGTCAAAGGTGTTAGTCAGTCGTCTTGATTTGGTCTCCACACGTACATCTGTCTGCATTCCACAACGCACACAAACACTCACAGCGTCTGGTGCTTAGTCATATAGCCTCGGTTCTCCCGTGTGTGAACACTCAATATTATTTTTGTAATATTCATCCTACACTCACACTGACTCACTAAGTCGGAGTCTAACTCAGGTTGTTATCTTTAATTTGTATGTGTATAAAGCAATTTGTTTCCTGTTTAGCCTACGCTTCAGCAAAACCTCATCTGGTGTCCTAAACGGGATTTCGCTTATAAGCGAGTTGGCTTTTTCAGGGTGTTTATGTGTGTTCAAAGAGAAGCAGGAAATAAGGCAGGGTGTGTCTCTCAGGAGACTGCATTAGGCTTGTACAAAAATAAAAAAAAGTTTTTGTAAGTGGATTAAAAGTAGATTGGAACACCCTGCTTTAGTTTTGTTATAGTTTGTTGTTTTATGCCTAGCAGTTAGTGCACATCCTCCAGCATTTTGCCTAACGTGGCGCTAGTTCAAATCTGGATAATGACTGTAGATTTCTCTATTTTACCTCACTACCAATGATAAAAAAGCAGTGAATAGTTTTAAATAAATGTTTTAAGTACTGTATGGATTTGTTTTACTTTTTTAATTCAAGGTGGGTGTTAAAGGTTGTATCAGTGATTTCAGGCCCAAAAATAAATGTCTAATCTTTCCTAACGATCCGCTAGCTGCCCGCCCCATAAGCATGCCGTCAAAAAAACGCGTCTCTGCTCCGACTTCGCGTCCAGCCGTGCACGAGCTCAAAACCTCACAAAACCCGCCCATGTTGGTGATTGGTTGGAATACTTTATTTTGGTTTTGAGTGGTGGTTGTACCCATTTGTTTTTGTGTGCAGATCTCAGAGCCTAGGCTGCCTACAGAGACGCGTTTTTTTTGACAGCCTGCTTATGGGGCGGGCAGCTAGCGCATCGTTAGGAAAGATTAGACATTTATTTTTGGGCCTGAAATCACTGATACAACCTTTAATGTGTTGTCTTTCTAACGGTAATTGACGATGTCCACCAGCGTGAGGTGTAGTAGATAATATTCACGGATGGATGGATGAATGTTTAATTGCACCAGCTGTTATTTTCTGTTATATTATAACTGTTATATTCAGCTGTTATAACTTTAATGCCCTATATGTGAAAATGCTTGAGTATTAGGTGATTATTTTTCAGTTTTCTTCTGCCTTTAACTGTCTGAAAATGCCACCACATTATCACTCACATTTGTGTGTAGTGGATTTTCATGGACAATGCTTCTCGCTTTTTCTTTTTTGTGCAATTAACAATTAAATGGAGGCAACAGAATCATTCCGTCTCTTTGAGATTATGCAACATACGTGTTCAGTCAGACGTCTGTTTGAGTTATATAAGAACTCTTGAGAGCGCTTTCACTTTCTGCCCAGGAGGAGGAAAAGGGCTGTGTGTGTGTGTGTGTGTGTGTGTGTGTGTGTGTGAGAGAGAGAGAGGGAGAGGCTTTGTTCGTCTCAAGCTCTACTGTACAGGGTAAATTTAGCCAAAACATTTTTCTCATTATTTTTCAAACATCAGCCTGCGAAATGACTTCTTTCTCTAAGGTTAGCTCTAATCTTGCTGAGTTTGTGGATTATTGTAGTTGTTTTCCTATTTTATCCTATTTTTATGTATTTATTATTATTGATTTATTTTTATATGTTGACACTTAAACCACTGTGATTTCCCTCAAGTAATTATGGAAAATATTAGTGGCCCTAAGCTAATTTTGCAATATGTAGGATTTCTCCCTGGAAAGGTCAAATCCTGATCCATCCTGAAAATGATCATTAATTTAACAGGGTCATCCATAATCCCACAATTTAGGATTATCTCTCACTGTTACCGTGGCAACTGAAAATCCCACAATGACTTTTTAATGGGATGTTTTAATACACTTTGTCTTGATTAGACAGGTGTGCTGGTCTCCATGGATACAGAGTACACGGTTGCCAGGAGACGGGGATTTCAAGAGTTCAGGAGGTGGTGGTTCAGTGGAGCTCTACTCAAAGAGGGAAAATGTCAAGCAAAGAGACCAAATCTGACCAATATCCCTCCCTGTTTCTCGTCGGTCTCTGTCTTCACCAAGTGTCCCTGTGTGTGTGTATATATATATATATATATATATATGAAGAGTTCAGATGCAAAAGCCTCTAAATGCCATCTGAAATTTTCTTCTAGAATGATCATTTTTATCAAGCTCGTGTATTTAAGTTCAATAATTTCACTTAAATGACAATTAATAGGTAATTTTCAGAGCCATTTAAGTGAAATTACTGAACTTAAATATACGAGCTTGATAAAAATGATCATTCTAGAAGAAAATTTCAGATGGCATTTAGAGGCTTTTGCATCTGAACTCTTCATATATATATATATATATATATATATATATATATATATATATATATATATATATATATATATATATATATATATATATATATATATATATATATATATATATATATATATATATATATATATATATATATTTTTTTTTTTTCACATTAAAGTTTGCATGATATGGAAGTTGGTTCTCAAATGAGGAAAAAAAAATGCAGGGCAGGATTTTGTACATCGGGAAATGATTGGATCATTGCTGGATTGTTGTCGTTTGCTAATGCTGTGATCTCAGACAGGTTTCTGGAAGTGAAGGATTATTTTGTCACCCTCGTGCCAGTAAAAGCGTCATAAGAAAAGAGATGTTGATGCAAGAAGGAGGGGAAAATATTTTGATAGAAGATTACAAGGCTCATGAATGAAAAAAACAATAATGGGCACGGATAAATAATTTATAATAATTTAAATATTCCATAAAAAATAAGAATTGTCAGTTTTAATTTAATTGTGACATTAAGCCATTATTGCATAATATATTATGTCCTTACAGACTAAATTGTTAATTTGTAAATAATCCAGCTCCTGAAACTGCTAGAGAATGGTATGGTCATGAGTTCAATGCCCAGAAAATGCATGCATTTAAAAAATGTATATCTTGAATGTGTTGTCAGTAGCTCTAGATAAAATTGTCTGTCAAATACATCCAATTGTGTATGATTTCTTTAACGCACTTTCTCAGACATGCTGCTTGACTTGAGTGACATCCTGCAGGTAAATTACTAACATCTAAACATAAAACATGTAAATGCAATCTATCCATCCGATATATAGATTCAGCACTGTTTTTAGGTCAAATAACCAAGTTTGTGACATTATTCCTTAGAAAGGGGGACAAAAACAATACTAAAACATTGATACAGCTTTTCACTATATATATTTCTTATGCTGATGTAATTCTGAAAGAACATTTTATTGAATTAGAACATAATGCAAATATAATATGCAGTTTCACTATCAATCCAAGACTTTTGAACCCAGTTATTTATAAATTGTGCATGTATTAGTGTGTGAAAGTCATTTTCTTCCAGCTGGTGTGGCCGTTTTATATTTTTACCCTCCCAGCTGTCCTATTAAACCCCCTCCCTGCCCCACACGCTAACACGCAGACCCTGTCCACTGCGGTATTTGAGTCATTAGGGGATTTTACCATAGAAAGGGCCCATAAATTCCTTCGCTCTCCCCCAGACAGAGGAGCTCTTTTGAGGCATAAGGCTGTTGCCGCCCCTTTCAGGTCAGGAGTGTGTGAGGGCCATCCTACTTTTCAGTGGTCGTGACCTCTGACATCAACCAAAAAAGATTCCTCTTTAATGCTGTGGGGCCCAGATGGAAGAAATAGGGTGTCTGTGTGTTTGTGCATGTGAATCATTCTTTATGGATCTTTTGTTTTTTTAAATCATTATTAAGGTGGTCCAAGAAGATAAGTGTTGAGTTATATGATGTTTAAAGCTTGTTTTATGAAATATTGTGTTATTGTAGTTCATCCTCAAGTATAAGACGCAGATTTAAAGTTTGTGAGAAAGTGAAGACTGTGGCGATGCTGGTACGCACCCAAACCCCAGAGCTATGAACTCTGCAACCTTCAGCATCTGTTAAAATACACAGGGTTATTATTACAGTCGTCTTGTCCCTTTATTCATCCTCTTCACTCTCTTATCTCTTTCTCTTATTCTCAGTTATATATTCCCATTGTCTTTTTCTCTTTGCGCTCAACCACAAATTTGTGTCTCACTCTTTCTTTCTTGCCCTAGGTGAACGTGTATGTTTTGGGAAAAACCTTCCTCGTTTTAGCCAGGGAGCTGTGCATCAACGCACCAGCTATTGGTAAGCATCAGATATCACAAACAAGTGATTTTGCCCTTTCCCATGATGCTTTGCAGCTCACACAAATTAAACTGGCACTGTACTGTTTGAGTATGTGAATGGGTCCGTGTAGTGCTGCTGTTAATACCCAGAGGGTGCTGTGAAACTGCAAATGTAAAACCTGAATCGAACACTGGATTGATTTGTGCAATGTTTGGTCGTCAGTTGCTTTCAAGCAACAATACAAAGCAAACTTTTGTTGTCTTTTCCTCCCCCTTATGTCATTCCAAACCTGTATGACTTTCTTTTGTCTCTGGAACTAAAAGGAAGATATTTGGAAATGTGTCTGTTTTCTATGGCCCAAATAATGTTGTTTTGGACCACATTGACTTTTCATTATTCGGGGGAAAAAACAGATTAAACATTCTTTAAAATATCATCCTTTCTGTTCTGCTGAAGGAAAGTATTAATCATACAGGATTGTAATGACTTGAGGGTGAGAAAATATTTATTTGTGGGTGATCTTATTTTACCCAGATTTAAACAGTAAAGACAAGTATTATCATAACTGTACACCAGACCAAAGAAAAGGAAAAACTGTTTGATGAATAGAAACCAATGTTTTATGATTTTCAGGTCACTCAGCATCAAGCTGTCAACAAATAACAATTAAACAACAAGACAGAGGAAAAGCTGTCTAGTTTCAAGTGCAAACTGCCCCACTGTATATAGGCAGATTATGAATAATTAGAAAGAAAATAGGCTTAAATTAAAGTGTTTTTTAAAACAATATGTTTAAAGAAATAAATAAGAATGGGCAGCATTCCATTATTTGTGAGACATAAATCAGATCAGAGGACATCGTTTCTCTTCTAGTAGTGTCTCGTAGCTAATGTGAATGAAGGCAATTATTTGAGAGGAAAAATCCCCCTGCTGTTCATTAATGGATCAGTCCGAGTACTCATGCATAAAATATCAGTTCTGGAATCTGTCCCCCCTGCACCCCTGTCCCATTAGTACTGTCAGAGGAACACTGAAACTGGAAGGTGACTTTCCCACACTGGACTTCTGTCATTCCTTCCTGTCCAAAATAACTTAGCTCGGTCCCATCAAGAACAACGCTAACCGTGTAGAACGCATCTTGCTCCACCTGTAACGGGTGCTCGAACCACACAGGGAACGTTGAGCTAGAACCATCTGACACAAATTTGGTCAAGTTTTGTGCCAGAAGCACTCCCTGTCTCTTTAGTTCAATTCGGACGCTATATTCCGCCTTCCCTCCACTGGAGCCGTATAGACCAAGTCCGGCGATAAACACTCGCTTGTCCACGGCGAACTGGATGCTGTCACAGCGCCCGCGGTAGCGCCACTGGTTGCTTCGGTAGGCGGATGACTGGAACCGGTGACAGCGTTGCGCCACCAGCCCCTTTCTGGATGCATCCGGGAATCCTAGCGAAGGTTTCGTAGCAGCCGTGTACCAGAGAAAGATGCTGTGCGTTTCCTCAAGGGTTAAAATGTTCGACTGCGCGGCTCCGTCCGCAAATTCCTGCAGTGTCATGGAAGGCAGGCGCACAAGGTGCAACGCCTTTCCCAGAACGGAGCGCTGGTTCTGCGACGTGAGGCTCAAACCTTGTCTCCGACACTCTGCATCGGCCCATCCCAGGACAGCCTGGAACACCACCGCCTCCTTCACGTTCAGCGTTTCCCTGTGTAAGATGCTTTCCAGTGTGGGCAGGTCAATTTCAGAGAAACCTTCGGAGCGCAAAGCAAGCTCTGCCTGGGCGTCGATCACTTCCCAGCACCTCTGAGTGAGCTCTGGCTCCTCAAACAGACGACTCTGAGATAGCAGAACGCACGCATTTCGTGCCTCCAGGCTCGTCTCGAGGAAACCCACACATGCGCGAGCCAGAGCAGACACCAGGTATTTTTTGGCAGCGTAGAGAGTAGCCAGAACTGTGTCGGGCGACAGCTCTATCTCATCACTGTACATGTATCTGATAAAGAAGAGGAAGATAGAGAGGTTAGGGTAAACTTTAAAGTCCACATGAAACTGAAGTTGCGATCGTCTATTCTTCCCTGTTGTGACGTATATCCGAGTTAAATGGCTTCTCGAATGAGAAAAAAATGTTGGGCGGGACTTGATTTCATTCATCGGGAATTGAATGAATCGTTGAATCATTATCGTTTGCTATTGCTATGATCTCTTCTGAGTGACAGTTTGTTCTGCTCTCGTGTCAGTAAACACGTCATCAGAGAAGAGATGTTGTTTTAAGGGGGAGGGGAAGTTATTTTGATTGAAGATTATGAGGGCACATTCATGAAAAAAACTTAAATAGCATTTTTAATAAACACTGCAATATTTCATAATTTTTTTATTTATTTTGAGTGCAGAGATGTTCTTCCATATGAAAAGAATAAAACAGCTTGTTCAAACTTCACCAAAACTGATCTGTTTAACATTGCTACTGCTTCAAAAAGCAACTTCCAACTTTCCCAGGGATCATTCGCATTCACAATCTAATAAACTATCTGAAATAAGAGGGCAACTCTTAAACCAAGACATCACTGTCGGGGCCTGGGTGAACCCATCTGTGCTGCTTGGCGTGGAAGCCGAGTTGCCCTGTTATTAATGCCCGGATGTGATTAGTGAGTGAGTCTTACTTGAGCAGGATGAGAAACGCAGCGGGTTCCACATCTGGAATATGGATATCAGAGTCCGCTTCCGCGAGATCCCCGTAAAACATGGCACAGAAAACGGAGCTCCCCACCGCCAGCACATACTGAGAAAGGGAGAAGAGGCAATCCATCAGCGTTTTATCTCTTTTCCCAAGTGTTTACTGGATGTCTCCCTTATCTGACACCTATTTCAGGTCCACTGATAAGCTGTTGGGTCGAATCAGGTTTGTTCGATTTGGAAGACATCCAAAATAATGTTGTGGTTATTGTAGGGGACAGGTTAGGGGAGAGGTGTGTGTGGACTCACCTTGTGTGCCGGGACCCTTTCCGATTCGCCGGGGGGGCCAACAAGGAAATGAACATCTGCCATTTGTTCATTATTGAACATTAGTGCATTTCTGTATAAAGTAAAAAAAAAAAAAAGTAGCCTTGGTGTTATTAATACATAAAATATATTTAAATATTTAATTTAAAAGAAAATAATGTAATAATACCTAAACATTAAGTATATCTAAGTATATTTTAATGTTATTTTTTACTTGTCTTAATTATAGTACCTTATACTAAACTAAATTAATATCTTAACATTTATCAAAATATTTTATCACAATATATTTGTGTAACTTTTTTTTTTTTTTTTTTATAACTTTCCTTAAAACTATACAAATGTAATAAATAATGTCATAAATATTTAGACATTATGTATCACTTGATTTAATGTCTTGCCTCTCTCGTAACGTCGGGTGCTCGGAGTGCCAGCTGGGAACCTCCACGTTGTTGTTGTTGATGTTTTGCTCTGTGGTCGGTGTGGTGGGGGTGCACGCGGTGGTCTGCGCGACCGGCTCCGCGCTCCTCTTCTCGGGCAGACTCAGCATCACGGTCCCGTTCTTCTGCACTGTGGCGTGATCGTTCACGGGGTACAATTCCGCTGCCATCCTTTTCTTCAGGGACAGAGATAAGATGTTATAGCACACAGACAACCTTCCGGGGTGCTTGCTTGTCTGCTTCAACTTCTTTAACGTTTCGGGGAGCAAGAGTATAAAAGTCACGCATTTCATGATCCGGCCATGATGGGACTGACTGCATTCCGGCGCAGCGGGCATCAGAACAAAAAAACTAAAGTTTTTGTTTTGTATGTATATATATAAAAAAAAGATCAGCTACAACCGTGGTCTGTGGTATTCCTAAATAATATTGCGTATTGTCCTTGGAAACAAAAAGCAGCTCCACTGTCCTTAAACGGTCACGTAAATATTGGGGATTTTAAGGATTATTTCATAGATGCCATCCTCTTTTCCATAATCACATACTCTCCCATCCCACACCGAAAATCCAATTCAAATCGGTTTAAAATAACTTCGGAATAACACGAGAAATATATATAAAAAGTAGAGTCCGTAGTCTTAAATAACGGCCATGCAGATCTTTCCTCTGCTGTGTCCACACAGAATGATGAAGTTTGAGTTTATTTTGAGCTCTCTCTCGACTGACGTCAGCAGTGGAGGGTTGTCTCCGTCCCTCCTGTAAATTCTGTGTTGCCGTATCCGGCTATTATAAGCAACTTTTGTCTTGGATTTTTACACATGGTTATTCATGTTGTTTTGGGGATTATTCGCAGTATGTATATGTGAATATATATACATATATTAGTCAAATTGTTTTTTCTTCTGAAAGGATTTAAATTAATTGAATATATACGTCCAAAACAGATTGCTTGCTTTTCTTGTGGGGTCTGGCAACCCTGCGTAAATGGATCTCTGTGGACTGTGCAGTGATGTTGATTTTTAATTCTTCATATGTAACCTATATTATAACTTTAAAATATTAACAATCTTAACGTCTCCTATAATGATCATATTCAAGTAAAATATATTTGTTTTTTCCGCATCAAATTCGAAGTTCGTCAGTACGCGTCCTATAATTCGTTCGTCAATATTTGTTGTCATTTACACTCACGATGCAACTTAGCTCGAACACTAAATGCATAATTATATATATGCAATGAACTTGTATTCAAATATCGAGTGATACATTTAAACTCGCGCGCTGCAGATTATATTACAAACCAGATGCGTTCTGTAAATGTACGTTAACTGTTCTACTTGTGCAACCCGTGAAAAATCTTGCGTGTTCTTACCTCAAATTTTGTATTTTATGCGTTGGTTTGTTTTCATCACACAGCTGATATAATACCCTCGAATCAAAGCGATATCAAAAGTTTTACTGCTCCTGTTGTAATGGAGTCAGAAACCGGACGAGGGCTGGACTTATGGAAATATACTGTAGTGCGCACGACTGCTATCCGTATTCCCAATAAAGTCCTCGCACAGAATGAGTCTTCTCTCTCTCCCTCGGTTTCTTCTTTTCCCCTCACAGACAGCATAGACGGATCTAAGCGGCTTATGGGAACATAAGTAGTGGATTAGATCAGACAGAGTGTCCCAACATTTCTTGATTCATGTACCCCCCACCCCACAGTCCCATCAATAAGGCCAAGTACCCTTACTGAATATATATATGTATGTGTTTACACACACACACACACACACACACACACACACACACACACACACACACACACACACACACACACGTGTTTGAGACCCATATTTTTTTTGTGTTGAATTTAGTATATTTCCCATGTAATTACATTAAGAGCTTAAGAAACAAAGGACTTAAAAAAATACAATGACAAGGAATTACATGTATAGGCAAAAACAATGGGATTTTCTTTTCACCAATCAATTTTTAAGTTTCAGGATTTTTTTAACCAAACTTTGTGTAAAGATGATTCTCAACTGTGTTATGAAAGATAATATGGAAAGAATTGATACACCATTTTACTTAATGCAATATGCGTGTAAATCTGGCCATAAATGCCATTCCCATTCAATACAGTGTGTCTACACTGTATCTAATTAGCATATTAATGTGTTCTTGGCACAACATGAAATGAAAAAAGAAGTTTAATGCGAGTAATAATTTTTCTAAGTTTTATAATAATATCTAATATTTCATAGGAATATTGATATATTTCCCTATTCACTTGTTGTGTATCCAAATATGTATGATAAACATGATATAAGTCCTGATGTCCACTACAGTCAATCAATGCCTTGATTTGTAACCGAAAGTCATATTTTGATCAGAAACCCCATATAATTTTGAGATGCTGATTCATGACAAACAATTTAAAAATGAGCTCTTTACTGTGTGTGTGTGTATGTAACGTAACACTGTATGCATGTGTGTGTGTGTGTGTGTGTGTGTGTGTGTGTGTGTGTATACAGTGCATACATGTTTGTACACACACGTTTTTTCAAACTAAAGCAGGTAGTATTATTGGTGAAAATAGACCCAAATATGTAGCAGCCCCTCAAACTGAGTAAATTTATTGAAACTGTTATTTAAAAACTGATGGATTTGTTTGACTGAAGTGTTTGATGGGTAGAAACTAGGAAAAACATTGTATTCTTGTGTAGAAGAGAGAGATGAGTAAAATCTTTTACCATTACCATTTAAAATCTGTGATTTATTTATTTAAAAAAAACTAAAACTTACAGACATAATAATTTTAATGTTGTTTCTGTTTTGTAGTTTTTAATAAATCAAAATCACCCCCATGTAGCCCGATTAAGTACCCCCTGCAGTACACATATCCTTGATTGGGAATCATTGGATTAAATGAGAGATTTGCTGATACTTAATTAGAGCTAGAAGACTTTTGTGTTTTCCACAGAGTGCCATCATCTTTTGAAAGTATTATTGGAAAACTGTCTGAATATTGGAAAAGTCCCTCGACCTGTCATGTTGCTCCCATTAAATCAATTTTGATGGTGTGAGAAACATGTTGTTGTTGTTGTTGGCTAAAGCTTAATAATGGAGATTCTCTTTGAGTTTTATAGTGTTTAATGTGAGTATAAATATGATATTTGTTGTATTATCATAACTAGTGAAATTCAAGTTTATTAAAAGCCTTTGAACTGAACACTCATCAGTGGTTATGAGCCACAGTATTTGCACTTTAAGATTGCACTATCTTGCACAAACCCTCACATACCATTAGCTGCTTTAAACGTTAGATTTGACACTGATCGTTATTGAACTGAAAATCCAACAGTGTTTGAGAAAGTCTGGATATAGGCTACCTGTCTAGCTTTGTAATTCTGAATTTTTTTACGTACAGATCCATGTCTTTATATCCCGCGTTTTGCACAAATGCTGGAATTTGGAGAGAAGAGCCACGAGGTTTCGATGACGGCACTGCGTCTCCTGCAGAGGATGAAGAGAGACTGGATGCACACGGGACGAAGACCTTCAGGCCTCTGCGGAGCAGGTAACCATGGCAACCCTCCCCTAACGGTGCGACCTCTTTAATGATGTGAGCTAGTGAAGGGTTGCTTTGTTAGATGCGTAAAAACACATACACCATCGCTGAAATATCCACAGTTGGAATGCACGCTCTAGAAACCCCTTCTAGAACTGAAAGTTTTATATTTGCCGTAGGAAACATTTTAAGATAGTTTGTCTGTGAAAATCTGTAATTAGATCAGGTCACGCATTTGAAGTGGGTCCCAAATCACCAATGGGTTTTAATGAAAGCGAGAAAATGATTCCTAAAAAAAAGTGTTAGCCTTCTCACACTGACTGAGGCATGATTTTTCTTGGCACTGTAAATTGCCTCAGAGATGCCGTGCGGCAAAATTCTGATGCATGTTCATCAGTGTCATTTTTATTTTCTTGCACTTTCAGTCTTGTGTAAACTTTACACTGGCTGTGAAGTCTGAGTTTCAGTAATTAAGTTTTTAGAATAACTGATGACTCCTGCCTCTCAGCATGATTTTCTCTGCCCCCCACCACCACCCCTTCGCTGCATAACCTGAATAATGAATCTCCCATTAATCTTTCAGGAGCAGTGCTGAGAAAAGAGGAAGCATGAGCCTAAAAGAGTTTGTTTCGCTGCGAGAGATCAGAGACTTGCGAAAGAAAGGCAGACTGACAGAGAGACTGAAAGAATGTGAAAGACCCAGAAGGAAGATAAACTGAGTGGCAGTGAGGACTGCTGAGTGTGATGAATGCCTCAAGCTTGTTGAATAGTCCTCATCTAGTAGCTGAAACACAGATTGATTTGATATCCTGCAGGGTTAAACAGCAGAGGAGGAAACTGTTGGTTTTTTTTTTAAACGCAACCTGAACCTGAGCCCAAGATAGCGGTCAGTTAGATACAGCTGACACCCCTGGACATGCAGTGGAGAGTGGAGTAGAATGTGTTCTGTCACAACACAGACCATGTATTTAGAAAGGACTCATCAGATACAGCTGTCTGTGATTGAGAGATGCTTATGAGAAAATTGTCATGTAAACAACAAGAATAAAAATGCTTTTCAAAGTACATTTTCTGAATGGCAGGATATATATATATATATATATATATATATATATGAAGAGTTCAGATGCAAAAGCCTCTAAGTGCCATTTGAAATTTTCTTCTAGAATGACAATTTTTATCAAGCTTGTATATTTAAGTTCAGTAATTTCACTTAAATGGCAATGAAGATTACCTATTAATTGTCATTTAAGTGAAATCACTGAACTTAAATATACAAGCTTGATAAAAAATTATCATTCTAGAAGAAAATTTCAAATGGCACTTAGAGGCTTTTGCATCTGAACTCTTCATATATATATATATATATATATATATATATATATATATATATATATATATATATATACTGTTCTAAAGTTTGGGATTGGTAATGTTTTTGTATCAAAAATACAGTCAAAACATTGATATGTAATAATATACATTAGTGACTATTGTAACTCCTTGCTTAGTGGCGTTTCACAGAAAATCATTCATAAACTCCAGATGGTTCAGAACTCAGCGCCTGGATCATTACACGAACACCATTGAGCGAGCATATTACTCCGGTTTTGGGGCACCTTCACTGGCTTCCAATTAAATTTCGTATTCAATTTAAAATCTTACTTTTTACATACAAGGCCCTTCATAATCTAGCACCTTCTTATCTCAGTGAACTACTTCATGTGTATGTACCTACTCGATCCCTCAGGTCTTCTGCTTCTGGCACTCTTGTCACACCACCTGTGCGTTTGACTACTATGGGAGGAAGAGCTTTTAGCTATAATGCTCCAGCAATTTGGAACACTTTACCTCATGATATACGCAATAGTCTTGATTGATTTTAGTTATGTTACTGGGTATTCTTTTTAGGAATCATTTTATATTGTTAATTGTGCTATTTTATTGTGTTGTTGTTTTCTTCTGTATAACTATGTATTTTATTGTAAGGTGTCCTGAAAGGCGCCCACAAATAAAATGTATTATTATTATTATTAATTATAATATTACTATATGTTTTCTATTTAATATTCTGTGGTAAGCAGGGCGAGTCCGAGAGCCGTGGGAATGGAGCGAGGCTGGTGGCGTGAGTGCCAATGAGTCTCGAGTCTCACGGAGGATCTCTGGAAGGATAAAAGGTGGAGTGACGACTCGTTCCGTTCCCACGGCTCTCGGGCCCGCCCTGCTTGCCACATATTCCCTAAGAAAACTATTAACTATCTAATTATCTAATATGTTGATTTGCTACTAGTCTGACATTTCTTATTATTATCAATGTTGAAAACAGTTGTGCTGCTTAATATTTTGTGGAAACCGTGATCATTTTTTCATGATTCTTTTATTAATAGTCTCGAAAAGAACAGCATTTATTTGAAATATAAATCTTTTATAACATCATAAATGTCAGAATCCCAGATGAGGTCCTTCGCCTATCCCATTCCCCTCTCTCTCTATCCCACGATTTCCTGTCAAAATCTCTACCGTCATATCCAAAAAAGGCCAAAAACTTTTTCAGTAATTTAATCTTGTAGGGATCATTAAGCTCTAAAGTTCTTCAGTATCTTTTACATGCTTGCATGCTTTGTGGTGTTGGACATTCTTTATTTTGTCAGGTAGTTCAGAAGTGCATCTGGCTCTTCATGTTTCTTTAATGAATCTGAGTGAAGCGGGCATCAGGGGTTCTGCAGTACTGCAGGTGCATTAAATGTCTGTGTTGTTCTGCCTAAGGTGAATCAGTAGGGGGGCAGGTACAGTGGACACACTTTTCTGAAGGCCTATTAATGTTTCATATTTGACTATCTGTCCTCCTCCTCTCTCTCTTTCTCAAGTGAAAGTGTGCATGATGTACTTAAAGTTGTGTGTTTGTGTTCCATATAGCTCTCTTGGTTGCTGCCCGTATGCATGAGTTCCGTCGCACAATTAAGGAAGTGATCAGCGTGGTGAAAGTCTGTGAGGCCACACTGAGGAAAAGGTGTGTTTTGTCTTAAATCAATCACAGTATGACCACAAGCTGTGCTCAGTTATTACTATTATATTACTATTTTCGTAATATGCAGCAGTATCATTCATATTATATAATTGGTGCTATGTCTGGATTTTGGTTTTGCACTTTCTTTCTGAGGCTTTGAATTTAGGCCCGGTTTTGCTGTTGTATGTTTCGACCCTCTGTGTGTTTGATTGACAGGCTGAATGAATTTGAGGACACGCCCACTAGTGAGCTGACTATTGAGGAGTTCATGAAGGTGGATCTGGAGCAGGAGTGCGACCCGCCCTCTTACACGGCTGGAATTAAGAAGCAAAAGCTAAAACAGGTCACGTATCACACTTTTATTTAGCATTGTGAACAATAAAATCATCCATTCTGTCAATATGTGCTTTCACACAGTCAGACCAATTTTTTTTTCTCTGATGAATTCTTCCACAGATTGAGCTGGAGCTTTCAAAAAAAGTTGATGATATTGAAGGTACATGGAAACATTTAGACAGACTATGCTCTAATATTCATCTTGGTTATTTGAACGCGCACTTGTATGTGCTCTGCAGGTGAAATCTGTGGCTATCAGGATGAGATTGAAGTCGAGCTGGAGAGCTGCAGGCCCAAAGCCAGGGGATTTTATGCATCCTGTTCCAGAGAAGGTACAGTATTCACACACAATCCGCAGAAAAATTGTTACACAGAAACATGTTTTTTTTTCAAATTCACACTTACACTACCATTCCAAAGTTTGTGTCAGTAAGGTTTTTTAATGTGTCAGTAAGATTTTTTTTATATTTTTATCTCTTATCTTCACCATCACCAAGGCTAATATATAAAATCCATAAAATCAGTGTAAATAAATGTAATTTATTCCTGTGATGGCAAAGCTGAATTCTCACGTGATTCTTCAGAAATCATTCTAATATGCTGATATCATGCTCAAGAAACATTGCTTATTATCACAGATGAAAACAGTTGTGCTGTTTAATATTTCTGCGAAAACTTCGATTAATTTTTTCTGGAATATTTCAAGAATAGAAAATTCAAAAGGTCAGCATTTATCTAAAATATTAATATTTGAAAACAATTTAAATAATTTAACTCAACTTAATGCTTCCATGCTGAATAAAAGTATTAATTTAATTTTTGTTAAAAAAAATTATTGACCCCAAACTTTTGAACGGTAATGGATATAATTTATTAATGTGAGGGTAACATTTTTAACCAATGCAATCTACACACACACACACACACACACACACACACAAAAGCTCCTGGTGACCTAAAAACATGAAGTGTTTTAAGTATTCCATGAAATATAAAAAAAGTTATAGCATTGTTAATCATTTGTATTTAAATATCATTTTTATCAATATATAATTTTTTTATATCTAAAAAATATTTTAACAATTATTGAAAAATGAAGTATCCCATATTTCAGAATAAAAAACATTTTATAATATGGAAATATAGCTTTACGTGGGATAGACTTGGCTCGCAATTACAGCTATCAAGTGTATTCTAGGCCAGTTTATTGTTCGTCAACAGGTTTTGAGACTAACATGCTTGGCTTTACTTAAATATTGTGTATGGTGCATACTCTCAGATGGGAGTGCATATTTATAAAGCCGTGAGAATTTGTTTACAAAGAGTGATGATTGGCTGTTTTTGTGTGGAAAGCACTTTTATAGAGATGGTTTGCTTCATGAGAACCACAATTATTGGCGAATGACACCCAAACTGTTTACCCTTAAAACAAATGATTATATTGTTGTCAGAATGTCTCTTTGTTTAGTGAGAACTGCTGCTCTCACAACGTTTTCTTCAGGAAGTGGAGTGTTACTTCCCTTGTGCAAAAATTCTGTTTACGTTTCTGTCCAATTAGTTCCTTGTTCAGCAGCACTCACATCCAGAGATCCAGTGCTTCCTCATGCGTGATATATCTCTCTAATGTAGTGATTACAGGAGGGAGCTAATTAAGACTGCGAGCGTGGGAGTGTTTGTGTGTGTCTGAGTGCCTTTTCATGCATGTGTGTTCACTTTTCTATAGTGTGCATGTGTGTTGCCGCGGTCAGCTGTGTTAGTTTATATAATTACTTTCTTTCCATGTCAGCTGGATCATAGCGAATCAAAATCAAAGGGCGAATGCATTCATGTTTTAATTAGCAAAATAATTTAATTACAAAAATAAATGTACTTTATTTGCATACAGCAGTTTCTTTTCATCTTTATAGTCCGTTTACCTTTTATTTGTTGGTCCTGCAGTTATTTGAGTGACTTAATTTGTGAGGCATGTGTGTTTTCTCGCTTGCTTTTTTCAGATGATGTGATTTCCTTGGCATCATCCAGTGTCCTTGGTGGTGATGATGAAGGAGAGGACGATGAGCTGAGGGCAGCAGCGTCTCACCTGTGCAGTGCTGTATGTGGAGAGGATAGAGGTGGCTATCAGCAGGAGCGAGATGGAGAAAAAGTCTCTCCAACCAAACGGCCCTCGTTAGCATTATTGCTTGGAGCTTTGCCCACTGCGGCCAGTTTGGGCCTGCCCGAGTCCATCACCAAAATGGGAGAGGAGAAGGAGAACGGTAGGAGTGTGACTCCACTTTCAAGTTGCATAAACACTTAATCCATTTTAATTCCACAGTCATTCTTTGATACCACAGTTTTGCTGTGATAAGATTAACAGGGTATAAGCAGAGGAAGAGGAGTGTCACTAGAATGACAACTTTGTGAAACATTAACTTTCTTTTATCCATTTTCATTCCACATTTGATCTTCATTCTTTTGTTTTATGAGTTTAAGAAGTGTGCAACTATAGTGACTGCTTTTTTTTGTAAACGCATTCCCCCAGTTTCACAGACAAGGCTTGAGCCTAGTCCCAGATTAAAATGCAAGTTTGAGCTGTTTTAACTAAAAGCAAAAAATATATCAGTACCATTGTTTTGTCTTTCGATGCACACCAGTAATGTTTCTTTCTAAGGCATGCTAATAAAGAGCTACTTAAATGCCCTAATTAAACTAAAGCCTAAATCTGGTCTGTGAAACCGGCCCTTAAAGCGTTTCTTTCATTTAATCCAATTTCGTTCAGTCACGCATTTGTACTATTAGTACTAACACTATTAGTCAAAGAAGAAGAAGAAGAGTGGAACTGGAGTGACTCCTTTTCAAAACACTCACATTAATCCACTTTCATGTAATCTACTTTCATTCCACATTCATTGTTAAATCACACACTTGTGCTATTAGGACATGAGTAGAAGAAGAGTAGTGGAACTTGAGTGATTTTCTTTTAATTTATGGTTTAAACTACAGGGAGTTACCCAGCCTCTGGAGAGCAGAACTCAAGAGTCTCTTGTTTATCTGAAATGATTGCGTTATCTTTGGTGGTTGTTGCATTTACATTATGCGAGAGCATTCGAGAGAGAATAAGACTTTGTTCATCACAGGCAGAAGAGCTGCAGCTGGTTGACTCCTGAGGATAGAGTGCTGGCAGGTTGTCAGATTGTGTGATTGGCTGTGCGAGCAGGTTGTCATGTTTTCGATTGGTTGTGCTGATTGTGGATGATTTGTATGGGGCGGAGGAAGAGGAAGCCCCCCTCCACTCTTTGAAGCACTAATTGAACACAGCACCTTGTCATTAACACACTGTCTTTCATCCACCCACTACGGCCGGCAGTATGCGTACTTGATTGCCCACGAGACCCGCTCATACAGTGTGTGTGTGTATTTTGGTTTGGTTTTTGAGTTGGGTTCAGGAAAAACCATGACTCAAGAGAGGAGTTTTTTTTTTCTGTATTTTGTTTTACCCAGTGTCCATATAAACTCAAGTGAATGCCTTGTAGAACTGTGAAAATGTCATTTATTTTCCTCAATATAGCCACTGACACAATATGGCTCTCTCTGAATGTGTGTGCACTCTTCTGTCTTGGTTCTGTCGGCTTCAGATTTTTCTGTCTATTCTCCCTGTTTATTTTTCGGTGGGCTCATTGTTCCATTCCAGACAAAGATGCTTGTTAGTAGTGTTCTAGTTACTGTGCGTGAGAGTGTGATTGAGCTGGGTGTTCTCATTTAAAAATGCAGAAGTGTTTGTTTGTGTGATGTGCGAGTATATGTTGCATCAGAGAGAGAACTTTCACTACAAATTATTGGTACCATTAGTCTTGTCCATCATCATAATTTACCTTGAAGGATTAGTTCACCCCAAAACATTTTATTTTATTTTATTTAGAACACAATAGAAGATATTTTGAATTGGTGACCATTGACTTCCATTTTATGAAGAAAACAAACTGAGGCTTGTTTTGTAGGTTGTCTGTCTGCAAATAACTTGAACCACCCTTAAACACGTCATTTTACTGACGACTGCTTCTCAAATATTCAATGTGGGATTCGCAAAACGCTTGTTCTGGAAAGATGAGCCAGTACAGTAGTATTACCCACCCATTTTAGACCAGCTTGCTCCTCAGAATCACAACCTGTAAGTATGAATAAATATTGATGTATGTGTTTTCTACCGGGTGTTCAAAATACATATTTTTTTGTGTTTTATATTGTGTAAGTTTCTGGCTAACTCACGTCATTACTGTCTTACTGAAATAGTTTAGCAAATCAGCTGTGGGCCACTATTACCTAAACCTGTTTCTATTAATGCAGATTGTCTGTTGTTCTTACTACTTTAAATAAAGATCAAGGATGGATCAAGATTTGTTTTACAAACTTTAATGTTACATCAGTCATTTCTGTTAGTGCTCAGCTAACACATGCACTGTTATTGATACAGTTCCCCATGTGCATTTTGAGTAGTGTATCACTGAGAAACATCCTGCTCAAGTTATCCTTGCGATGGAGGTTCGGGTTGAAGAACTAGTTTTCCAAGGTTTCATCATCGAACTCTCGCTCGGATTGATATGGTAAAATCAATGTCATTGTTACTGTCTTTACAGTGTGTACAATCGCTGAGGAATGAGTAAGCCTCCAGACAGAGCTGAAGTTCAGTTATGGTAATGTGCGTTTAGCTTCCGACATGCGCTGTAAACGGTAGACCAATCACAACAGACTGGGTCATCTGGCCAATCAGTGCAGAGTAGACTCTCGGAAAGGAGGGATTTAGAGACTGATTCATCCATCGAATCGTTTGAGAATCATATAAAAATGTGGTGATGTGCAATCAATGTATATTATGAGAAAATGAAAGTGTTTTGGGAGGTCTCCTACAACAGGTTTACATGCATCAAAGGTCAAAAAACAAAGTTAGGAACCTTTAAAATAGCATAATAGGGGCACTTTAATATATGGCAATATATGAACTATTGAAACTGTGAGAGTGAGAAGGCTATATGGGTGTCCATCCTCTCCTCCTCTTGTTTTTCCTTTTTGTAACTTTTCCTTTTGACATGTTCTGTTTTTCTAAGGTCAGTTTTCTTTTGTGAGGTTGTCAGAATGGTGTCCCCGTTGTCTCTTTCTCTCTGTCTGTGTGTATGTGGGGAGAGAGATCTGGTGCTGTTGTGTAATGCAGTGTATTTTTCTGAGGGGGCGGAGGGCCTGTGATCTTAACAATGCAGCAGTGAGTGCGAGTCTCCAGATGGTCATTCACTGTCCTCTCTGACCACACAGCAGGAGATACCAGCAGCATCCCCAGGTTTACTGTGATTCTATACGTTTCTGTTTTTCCATTTTGTTTATAGATCAGTCAGTGTATTAAATGTATTTGCGCACTCTAGTTTCCATTCTATTTGCATAATGTTACTGTTCACTGTTTATCTGCAACAGAAAACAGTGGATGGAGTCTTTCCTCCCCTCCCCATCCTTTAGAATCTCCTGAATCTTCAGAGCAGGAGGAGATAAGAGACTTGTTCATTTACACTAAGAAAGAGTGGGAGGAGATGGAGAGAGAGGAGGGGAGGGAGAGGTGCCTTTCAAAGGAGAATGAAAGACAGAGTAAGTGTGTGACTGACATTTATTCTTCTTGCTCGCTTTGAACGCATCCTCAAGACAGCTGTTAGGGGTTTGTAAAGGACAGATGGGCCAAAAGTGACGGTAATTTACATTCATAAGGCCTTTATAATGCACACAGATGTGGCTTTGTTAGTCTTTATAACAATGTTCATAAACACCATGTTTTGAATCATGTCACAGATCACATGGTTTGAAGTTTGAGGTGCCCTTTTGATAATAATTGAATACTTTATTCAGCAAAGACCAGTTGATCAAAAGTGACAGTAAAAACATTTATGAAATTACAAAAGCTTTCTTTCAAATAAATGCTGTTCTTTTGAACTTTCTATTAATCAAAGAATCCTGAAAAAAATGTATCATGGTTTCCACAAAAATATTTCGCAGCACAATTGTTTTAACATTAATAATAATATGAAATGTTTATTGAGCACCAAAAGCATATTAGATCATGTGGCACTGAAGACTGGAGTAATGATGCTGAACATTCAGCTTTGCCATCACAGTTATTACTTTTATTAAATATAAAAGTAGAAAACGGTTATTTGAAATGAATAATATTTCACAGTATTTTTATTGTTTTAAAATACTGTTGTTACTGTATTTCGGATAAAATAAATGCAGCCTTGGTGGAATTTTATTCAACAAAATACACAAATGTATTATGAATAAATAATAAATATATCGGCAAACTATATTTTTGAAATTTAATTATTGTATACTTTTAAAATTAGTTATAATTTTAGTGTAGTTTTCAACTTGACACACTTATGATTCATTACGTTTTCATTCCCTTTTTTTTCCTGCTGTTTGATTGATTCTCTTTATCGTTTTCATCCTTGCCACTTATTTATTGCTTTTTCTTCTAATGAAATGTAAGCACTGACAGTGATGTGATGTCAGAGACGCTGCTATCTGTGTGAAATATGACATCATAAAAGTGTGACTGACTGATAGACTTGTGGAGAGGAAAACAACAAATGACTTTGGGAGGCCCGATCCATGTGATAGACACGTTCACTGTACCGTTAACATGCACTGACAGAAAAATCTGTGCGCGGACCCCCGTGAGGCTGTTTTCCTCTCTAGATTTAACACCTGAAGGGCAGCTGAATGTGAGTGAGAGAGAGAGATCTCATGAATAAAATCTGTTCAAATCTTTTCCTCTTGCCGGTACATTTACATTTTATTTTTTTTAAATGTGTCTAACCCTCCCCCATTTTTGGTCTGTAGATGTACAGTAGAGTGTGAAAAAGTACATGCATATATTTTCTCTTGACATTTTCTCTCTCTTGTTCTCTCTTTCCAGCCTCTGGGCGATATAGACAGTTGTAGCAGGTGTGTGAGTGGGCGAGGGGTTTCCCTGGGGAAGTCATAGGGGCAAGAAGAGGTCAGTTTTTAATGGGACTGTCTGCCCTCTTCGCCCCCAGAAGAAACCCCCCTTCCTCTCTCTTTCCATATCTCTGCATCTCCATTGTCCGTCTTTTCCTTTTTCCTGAGCTTCAGTGCTTGTTCTCCTGACCCGCCAGTCAGTTTGAGTGACGTTATCACATGATTACGTTGATGAGCTCCTGCTTGTGTTGAAGAGTGAGAATTGTCCATGGGAGAGAAAGAAAGGAGTTGTCCATCTGGTGGTATCTTGAAATATCTGTTTGTATTTAGTCGGACACAGTGCTCGACTCTGAACAGGTGTTGGTGTCAGTGAAACCTCTGGAGACGAGGGGGGCCGTTTGAACGCACGTGGAAACGCTAATGTCTGGGTGGACAACATCATTCAGAAATGTAGCCTCAGGACAGAGGTTTTTGGATTTAAGAACAGGGGAATAGATGTAGAGGGAGAATGATTAGTGTTAAGTGAAGTCTCTCATTTGTTGTCTCTCTTCTCTGTAATTTTGTTGAACTTGGCTCCTTTTTGCTGATTCTCAGGGTTCTTTTTTTGTTCAGGTGATGTTAAAGTAACACTATGTAGCTTTTCAACCTTCATAATATATTTCCAAGACCCTTGTGATGGTACATCGACTTACAATAGGTTAAATGACACGTCTGCCATAGCCTGACGTGGTCTGTATCGCTTTTACTGGCACTATGTAACTTCGGGTTTCGGGTAGTAACCCGAGCACAAAAAGAACTACAAAATTCGACTGCTTTACGTCAAGCGTTACAATAGTCATTATTTAGTTTTTCTTCGTTTCTGATGTCGCAATACATCATACTTTCATGAAATCATGCATCATACTCTACCTTGTCTGTGGACCTTGTTCATTCCAAAGCCGGTGCTGGATAAACAACGAGCGTGCGTGCGACAGTAGGCTGCGGTAGGCTAAATTATTTACGACAGCGGTAATGGACAATTCGCTTCCAACCAGTAGGGCGACCGCAGAGGAAAAGTTACTTGGTGTTGCTTAAAGGGACAGTTCATTCAGAAATTAAAGTCGTTATTGTTTATTCACCCTTGTGCCTTAATTTTCTGTGTGCAAGAAAAAAAATTTAAGACTATTTAGACTATGTTGAAGACTATGAGTTAGAGCTGGGCGATTAGGATGCGTTTCTTTGAGTTAAATAACACGCTAGCAACGTGCTTAACGGTTATTCATTCAGTGCGCGCAGCTCAAGCAGCAATGCACGACTAATAATAACGATGATTAAATTGGGACTGTCATATTACATAACATGAGAACACTATTTTATTAAATTGTTGTGAATTCATTGGGTTTAGTTGGCGTTTTCAGTGCGTTGTTCCAGGAAGAGCACGACCACAACAGTCACGCATCTGAGGCGGCGTTGACGCGTTGTATGGAGTAGTATGAAGCTGCAGACTCGGAGCCTGCATCTACAGTCCCGCACCCAGAGTCCCGCATTCTCAGACCCCTCGTTTTTCGAGACAGCGCCTCCTATCAAACTGGATCGGATAAACATGTGAAGAACTTAAGCCGAAACGTGAGTAAACGTGAATTTAAGCCGTTAATGTATGTTTTTTCGCCTTTTTCCCCTGAAATTTTGATAGCTAACGTTAGCCTTTAACCTTTGACTTTTTGTAGACAAGCCATTGTAAAAATTTTATTAAAATTACTTGACATTAAAGTAGACCAATTAAATACATTAAGTGTGTTAATATCAAAGAATGTCATCATTAATTATTTAATAGGTGTTTAATAATAAGGTGTTCCTCTGTGGCCCTACTTATCGCCCTAGGTATGCTTGTAATTTGCATTTGCAAATTTTTTTTTATTTATTATTACACAATATTTTTGACAATGGCATTCATATTTTATTTTAGTGAAGTCGAGGAATTTGACAGAGCGATTGCAAAAAGAAGAAAAAAGAGGGAACTTTCACCTAATAATTTATCTATGTGCATAATTATTGAACAAAATCATGTTTTAAATGAACAAATGACAAAACTCCAGTCTATTCCTGTTGGACAAAATCAAGTCCCACCCTACATTTCTTCTCATTCGAGAAGCTGTTCTCGCTTGATATCTATCTATCACTCAGATATACATCACCATAATATAGAAAAGATTTTTGAAATGTGTGTTTCATGCCATCTTTGAATTTAGCTTCATATTGCTGTTAAATTTACTTAAAATATAATGCATTATATGTTATATGGGCTACATTTATGGTACATTTGCTTCCTTTTTTTTGAAGCTTGAATTCTTTATTGCCAATTAATTTTAATTGCAAGCAAACAAAATTGGTGAATTTTTTTACAAAATCTTACCAGACAAAGAAAAAAATCCTTATAGTGGTTTGGACCACCATGTCCATGAGGGTGAGTAAATAATTTTTCATTTTTGGATAAACTATACCTTTAAGTGATGGTACTTCATTTCCATGTCGAGGCTGAAAAACTAACAATAATAGTTTATTTTTACAAGTTTTTTAACAGTATTCAATCCCTAAGTGCTGTCTGACTGACATGCAGCTGCTGTCAAACACTCATGCATATGCATAATGTCTTCTTCAGGTAGTGCAGCTGCACATATGCACACTTTAAATGCTATTTTTAGTCAAATGTACTTTCTGGCGAGCTACACACAGTTGGTTATATTTCCTAAGTGAATGAAAACAGACAGTACAAAAAAAACAACGTTTGAACATGAACACAAAGTTAGGCCTAATGGGAAAGACAGACTGCAGTGCTCGTTTTATGACAGTTTCTTGTCTTTATTCTTCTTGGATCCAGCTGCACCTGGTAGTCTCTCTCTGGTGTGGTTTTATTTCGCCTGTTGTAACTAATCTCTGCTATTCACGCTCTCACCACATCACACACATGTGACTCATAGCACAGTGTGTTTTAATGTGTGGCGTTGGAGGACTTGTGTGTGTGTGTGTGTGTGTGTGTGTGTGTGTGTGTGTGTGTGTGTGTGTGTGTGTGTGTGTGTGTGTGTGTGTGTGTGTGTGTGTGTGTGTGTGCGCGCGCATGCATTGGTTGTGGAGTGTGTTTAGTCTGTGCTTGTTCAGATGCGAGCGGCGAGATGAGGTCAGGTTTCTTGACTCACGGGATCGACTGACATTGGGGGGGCTCCATTCAGAGGCGAGAAAACTAGAATTTCCCTCTCTGTTTTTCCCCCTAATCCCCCCATCCCCATTACAACACATGAGAGAGAGAGGGATGCTCTATAAAGCAAACTTCTGAAGCGTTGCCAACAATCTCCAGGCAGAAAGAAAAGAGTAAGGATGGGGGAAGGGAGGAACTGGACCTGGAAAAGAGGAAAAAGACGGAAGGCAGAGGGGGAATAACCCTGGAAGTTGCTACTGTTGAGCCACTGGTTTAATGATCCCAGCAGCCCCAATGGACTTTCTAGTAAGATTTGCTACAGGGCAGAGACCACAGAGAAACACACATATTTTTCAGTATGTTTTGCCATGTGAATTTGCTGAGGGACATTTTATGTGAAGGTTTTTGGGTTGGACTGCAGTGGTATATTCTATGCATCTCCACTAACCTAATATAACAACTGGCTCAGAGAAATGTTCCCTGATGAATGGCAGCATGTGTTTCTCCTTAGGAAAGTGAAACATTTGATACACTTTAATTATGTGGTGTAAACACCAGGCAACTTTTCTCTCGTCCTTTTGCCAAAGCAATCTGAAATAATAATTATACAAACAATTATTTCTAATTTGTGTTGTGACTATGTATGTAATTTTATTTATGTGTAAAATTACACATTTTACACAGGGCAGGTCTGTTATGTATGTTTTACTTTTTTTATTTATTATTATTATTCTATTTTACATAATTTGTACAAATATTATATTATAAAAATATTTTCGGACTTCTGATGTTCTTATGTCCATCAATAAAATATTAAATATTCAGGAACTCTTTTGTTTTTTTTCCATCAGATGTGGAGGCAGAAACCGGTGAGCTAGACCTGAGCGGTATCGACGAGGACGAGATTGATCGGGTAGGTTTTGACCTCACTATAGTAACGACATGATAATTTGTAATTTGGTTCTTTAAAGCTGAAATCTGAGATGGGATTTCACATCCAAAAATGAATACTGGAATTTCATTAGAATAGAGTGCAATGAGATTTGTCATGGTTTACAGTCTGTTTAGCTCGTCCACCATGACCTGAGCGATTATATTTTTATCTTTCTTTTTTTATTAGTATATCCTGAATGAGAAGGAAGTTAAGGTGAAGACCGAACTGTGGATGCTTCAAAATGCAGACTACCTCAAAGAACAGAAAGGTGGAGAAGATTGATCTGTCCCGTTTGTTCATTTTACCCTTGACAGATTCATTTAAATTCAAGTTTGGAATACTTTTGTTAGAACGATATGTTTGTTTTTCTTCAGAAAAGGAAGAAAGAATAGCAAAGGAAAAGGAGGATGGCACATATAAAGAGCGGAAGGTAACAAGGAAGTTCATAAATGACAGTTGTAGCTGTGAAGGTCACAAATGTATGAGTTAACATCCGTATTTTTGTGTCATCTCTCAGCCTAGAAAAAAGTCAGGACGGAGGCGTGAGCCCATCAATGCCAGCACTGCAGATGAAGCCATTGAAAAGATGTTAGAGCAGAAACGCATCTCCACTAAAATAAACTACGATGTCCTGAAAGACTTGAACAAATCCAGCCCAAAAAGTCCCACTCGCCAGCCTGAAGAAGCTTCAACTGGTGCCAAAAGAACCCCCGCGGCCCATCAACGGAAACTCCAACTGACTTCACCCAATATTGGCAAAACTGTCAGCAGTTTTGGCAAGAGGTATGGAGTTCTAGGAGAAAGGTTTCTTATGTCTCGATTTATTTCTGGTTTTCTTCACTCCCTAGTTTTTTTTTTTTTTAGTTTTTTTTTTTTTTGCCCACACACCTTAAAACACACATTCTGTCCTAGAAAATTCCCACCATCACAGTCTTAACACCATATCTCATCCAAGCATGATGCAAAAAATCTCTTCCGTTTAAAAAAACGTTTTATCCCTACCAGCTGCAACCGCATTGAGTGACTGGATATCTTATTAATTTGGTTGCTTTTTAATTACTTTATTACTTTTTCGTGTCGACCAAGTTTGCTCCGCCCACAGAGAAATCTTATTCCGCATAGCTGTAAATTAAACCTCAATTATGATCTGATCCACTATGTTTGTGTCGAATTATGGAGCATTTTGTGACAGGCATAGATTACAGGAAAATTGTTGGGTTTAGAAAAAGTGGTTGCGAAAAAAATTGAAAATATTTTTTCTCCATTTAGTAATCCTGTGTCTTGGAGTTGTAATATGGACAGTCTTAAAACAGATCCACTCCTATTAATACACCCTGATTTTTCTCCGCCTCCCACACCCTTTATTGGACTCTTTCCTGTAACCACCTCAAGCTCTTTTTCTCTTCTATGCTAACTATAGACCTACGGATACACAATGGCAGGGTACATTACTGTAACTGTATCACGATCCCTGCTATATTTTCTTACTCTGTTTATATTCACATGAACACTATTTTCTATTTTACCATGTTCAAATAAGGTGCATCTGCTACAGAGAGTCTGCCGCCTTTTCATAAATCATTGAAATTGTATTTCCTTGTTCAAGGAAAATTCATGTTTTACATCAGCTTAGTAACAGCAGTCTAATAAAATTATCCTATTATGCTGTAGCGCTTTCTGCTTTCACGTTTTCCATGCTACATTAGTCAAGCATTTCCCAGATCACATAATTTTGTGGTCATTTCTTTCTCATAGCATCTTGCTATACCTACAAATAGTATCATGGTATTACCATGGTTTTTGGACCTCAAAAGTTAATTTTGCTGATGAGATTTATAATATGGCCTTTTTCTTGAAGTACCTTAAAGCACCATGTAAATACTGTGTTGTATGAACAGTTCAGTCATTCTGTACCATAGTAAAGTACCATGGATTTATCTTCTGATAATGTACTTAATAGCACTTTTTAAAGTAGCATAATCATTTAGATGTACTTAAATTATCACCAAAACTTTCAATTCCCATAATTGGGGTCTCACTCATGACCCTCAAATGGAAAATCTCCAGAGCTTTGTGGGCCGGACTGCAAGTGTGAAAGGTCCTCATGTTTATTTCTCTCTTTTTTATGTCCTTTACCCTTTTATGCCCTTGAGTACAGGGCAGGTCTGTTAAGAATAGCTACGTCTATGCTAAATTAACTGTGTGTGTGAAAGAGAGAGAGAGAGAAAGTCCCATGCATATGGTCAGTCAGAATAGCCTCATTCTGCTCTATATTTAGTCTCTAAATGCTGGTATATGGAACACATTAAAGTTTAGAGCACATATTTAAAGTGAGGCCCCACTGTGGCCCACTCCCTAGTACCCTCCTTTTTGGAGAATATGTGTGTGCTCTACTACAGTGTACTCATTTCCATTCACGTTGTTAGTCTTTGGTTTCTAGGTTGTCATTAGGCATGGATGTCCTCTCTTTAAGGAGAGGCTCTTGGTGGCCCTGCACAAAAAATGTGCTCCGACAGTTTGTCTTGACACTGTAAGGCCAATATTATGGAACAATGAGCAACTCTCTCTCTCTTTGAGTGGCCAGTTTCATCTGTGTGTGGTGTTTTTCTCGTTGATTGAATTCTTGAAGTGAACAGGATAGATCTTCTGAATCATTCATTCTGAAAGTAGCTTTTATGTTCGTTTTTTTTTTCTGAATGGAAAGGTGAGCAATCTGAACATCCTTTTAAAAGCCATTACACTGTTACCATGCCACTGTCTCTCTTCCAGTTTTTCCCCTCTTCTCACTCATAACAGCCTGCCGTCTGTTTACTGAATGGAGTCTACCTGAATGGGAGTGTCTGTATTATTCAGTGACTTGCCTTTTACCGCTCAAAGATGACCTTACCTTGTTTTCTCCATTTTTTTTTTACTTGTAGTTTCATTCTAGGGCTTGGCAATATGGCAAAAAAAATAAGAGGCTTTTATGTATTGAACAATATTCAATATATGAAAGATGTATTGAATATTTATTTTCATATTCATATGTATTGAATATTTATTATTTATATACAATTATTGTATACATGTTGTGAATATTCAACATATCGGCCAGACTTTTTCAGGCTCTCTTAGGAGGTTTCCAGTCCTATTTCAGCTTAACGTGAATTTATCACAGAAACTCATATTAGTCTAACGTGTGTGTGGTTCTGCTGACAGTAAAGCCATTGTATTCCGTTCACTCCCATTCTCTGTTGCACACTGATGTATTGTGTTATACATACACACAGACACTCAACCTCCCTTTTCTGCTTTTCTGCTGTATTTTAACAGCATATTCCCGACACCCCACAACTGCCTAAACATCTACCCATCTGTTGGTCTGTTCATCCCTCCATTCTACTGAACCTTAAATTTAATAAGTCTCTCACATTCTCTCACTCTCTCGTCCAGAAATAGCTTGTATAATTGCCCCTTGCTGTTTTAACCCCCTCTCCCTGGTACTCCTCCCTCCTCCTCTGGTCATTTTCTTGTCCTCTCAGAGACCCGCAACTCAGAGACAAATGCCAAAGGTTTTCATTAGAGTTGGAGGTAGGGCTTTGTGAGAACCTGAGATGGATTGTGCTTATTTTTGTGGTCCTTTGTTCTTCCAACACTTCCTCTGTATCCATACATGAGATCATCTCATGTTAGACATTCACACCTGGAGTGCCAGAAATCGCCATCTCACACCATCACACATCTGGTAATTAAACAGTCTCCTCCTCTCGTTCTCTCAGACAGCTGTTATATACTCGCTTCCTCAAATTTTTTCTTTCTTTCTGTTGCTTCCATCTCTCTTCCTCTGAGGTTCCTTCTGCTGTCGGCTCTGAGTTTCTTTCTTAATCAGCTTACTTGCAGAAAACCTACATCTCTAGAGAAAGAGACAGAGAGGTGAGCTGTCTGCGAGATCAAAGAAAGTTGAGTTTTTCTCAAGGCTGAATTGACCCAAAAACGAGAGGAAGTTTTCGTCATCCTCGAGAAAAAGAGAAAGCCTTATCTCTGCCTGGGACCAAAACTAGCTTCTTAGATGAAGAGACCGACTACTTAGGCAGTTGCTCATGCCTTCAAACGCTCAGCAGTCATAGTGTCAGCCTGGTGTCATACACTTTCAGCTCAATAAAATAAAGACCTCTGTTGACATCAGCCATTTAGTCATACCCTGAGCTCAGCGTATTAAATAAAGGGGTGATGAGGAAGGTCAGAGTTTAAAATGTTAAAGTGATCTGTGAGAAAGAAATCAAGTCATCAGAACCACAAACCAAAGACTGTCATACACAATTACTAATGGTAAGAGGAAAAAATAGATGTAAAATATTTAGTATCACAATACTATACTGAATTTCTCTAAATTCTTTTTTTTATGTTAATATTTTTGGAAAAGAACATTCAGTTATTTCTGTTCAAATAAAATCCTTTTAATCGAGTTATGATTCTGAAAAGCATGAAAATATATCACGGTTTTGAATAACTGTCACATAAAGAATTACAATATTATTGTATTGTGACCCAGATATCAATATACTGCATCACCAGGGCCCTGATTCCCATCTCTAATCATTATTGTTGTGCTGTGTGTTTGAATAATTGACCCACTCAGTGGTGTGAACAATTTATCAGCCCTTGACGTAAATGTAAATCTGTGTGTGTGTGGAACAGACTGTTTCTCAGGAATAGAATGTTGTCACTGTGTTTTGGCCCTGACAGCTTGTTTTCATGCCAAGTACCGTACCGTTCCCCATCCCAGAATGCACTGTAGCATCAATAGGACACTTGCATGCTGGGTCGTAAAGGACTGTCAACCATGCGTGCATGTGTTACTGACTGAGAATTTGAAGGAAAGTATCTGTCTGTCTGCCAGTCCATCCTCTCTATTTTACTTTTTCTTAATATAGCCTTCTTTCTATTGCTCTTTTGTTATATCCGGTGCCAGTCCTATACTTCTAGTGGCCCTAAGCAAAACTGCCAGTAAGAACAAGTAATATTAAATAAAAAAAATTGTTGACAGCTAAATAAATGATTTATGAAAGTATTGCTCTGACACCATCTAGCTGTCAGAAAAACTATAACACACAGCTGAAATTATTTTCTAAAGGCGTGATTTACTAACGAAACTGAAGCATAAAAAAAAGTAGTTTACCCAAGAAAGCTTAAGTAAACATATGAAATACATCAATAATTCTCTAAACTTTAGACTCTAATGGCCATTGTTTCTAAAAACACTTGACAGGAGTCACAGGACAGCTTGCATGACTAAACAGGAATGTTGAATTCTTATACAAAAACCATGCACGAGAACATTTTAATTATTGATGTATATTGACACAAACTGAAAATTACATTTTCATCAGGGCATTTCTAATTAAACACAGTTGACTAATATTGAACCTTGAGTATTTTGTTTGTTTTTTTAGTTTTAGTTTTTTACAAATTTATTGGTTTGTCAAGACTACATAAGAATTTAAAATGTTACAAAAATACATACCTACTTTGTTCTTAGCACATTTTCTCTTTTCTTTTTTTTTTCCTGTTCCAGACAGAAAGCTTTGTTTGAAAGCCATATGTCAAAAATATACACAGTAAAAAAAAAAGATGGACGACATACTTTCACTCACTACCATTGTAGAGAAATTAAGTCACCAATGTTTCAATATGGCTCTGAGATCTTGCGCCGATTATGGAGCCCGAGTCTGCGCAATAGTGAATTCTGAGCCCGAGTCTGCGCAGTAGTGAACTCTGAGCCCGAGTCTGCGCAGTAGTGAACTCTGAGCCCGAGTCTGCGCAGTAGTGAACTCTGAGCCCGAGTCTGCGCAGTAGTGAACTCTGAGCCCGAGTCTGCGCAGTAGTGAACTCTGAGCCCGAGTCTGCGCAGTAGTGAACTCGGAGCCCGAGTCTGCGCAGTAGTGAACTCTGAGCCCGAGTCTGCGCAGTAGTGAACTCTGAGCCCGAGTCTGCGCAGTAGTGAACTCGGAGCCCGAGTTTGCGCAGTAGTGAACTCGGAGCCCGAGTCTGCGCAGTAGTGATCGTGAAGTGGAGCCGTGGTATCAAGGCCCCGCCCACACCTGCAGAATCGGTTAGTACAGTTTACTGATGAACAACTCATCATGTCGATGTGAAATAAGCAGTTATGAAATGTAAAAATTAAAGTTAAAGCTCCAATCTCCTCCCGAAAATCCCCCAAAAAGTCTGTTGGTGCTTCAGTAAGTGAAGCTTACTTCACTGTAACGTTTCCTCGCTTAACTTTTTTCCTCTGGGTGTTTCCTTATTAACTTTAAAACAGGGAGAAGCATTAAGAGGAATTAACCCTCACACCTATTTTTTTGTTCCATTTTCTTATTTTTTTTTATGACAGTCACTTGAAGGAGTAAATGAAAACGAGTGAGCGAATTCGGACAGCCGTTGAGTGTACATCGGCTGTACACTTGGTTTTGCAATGTGGGATAGAATGTGCGCACTTGACAACATCCTCTATGGTCTAACATTTGATGGTGATTTCGGATTCAGTCATAGTCGTGTCATTATCTGCCGCACTGCATAACCGTTTTTAAATAAATATAATTCGTTAACTAGAAAAAAGAAATTTCGACATGACTCGAATGACATGAATATATAGTGATATGCTACTTGTATAATCTTTGAAAGCAAGGGGGCCCCCTGGTGGTTCTGGGGCCATACGCACCTTACGTAGTTTGTGTATAGGGAGGACTGGCACTGGTTATATCCTTTTTTTAATCCTCCTTTCATTATATCCTCCTTTCTATCGATCATTCTCTTAGTCTGTCTGTGAGAAACTCTTAAACTCAACTCAAAAAAAAAAAAAATCTGAGTAGATTTGGGACGCCTTGTGGTTATATAAAGAGAACTGCTCCCATGAGAAATGAATCTCTTCTGCATATTCAGATGTATCATCAGGAGAATCATATGATTCTGATTAGCGTCTATTTATGCTGCGGGTTTAGTGCATCATATCCGTACCTCATTAACATATCTTACATTCTTTGGAATAATGAGTAAACTCATTATTCGAACTGTGCCTCTGCATGTTGACTTGCAAATGCTGAGATAAACTGCGTCTCTGGATTCTTCTGTGCTTGTCCTACCCCCCTCCCGAATCATCTCTCTCTCACTCTGTTTGTCTCTCGATCTCCCCCTTCTGTTGTCACTTGAGCTGCCATGTTTATTCCTCTGGGAATTATACAGTGAGAGATTTGAGGTAATTCAAGACATGACTTGTCCATGTCTACCACCACCTATGAAAATGTGCTGGATTTGCCAATGTTTTTTTTATGCATTTTTTTTTTCCTGAAAAATATAGTAAATACATTTTTACTGAATATACAGAGTGATATTTCATTATGAAGCAGGGGTTTGTTAGAGTCCCCGTGGGTCTATAAAACTTGTGTGTTTCTGGGTTGATAGAATTTAAATTGCGTACATTTAGGGAATTAATTTAAATAATGTGTCAAGATTTGCATTATAATAAGTCAGTGACTTTTAAGCAGTGTTTTTAAGCAGTGTATTTAAGCAGAATTGAAAAGAACAGATGAGGTAAATATATAAATGTTTTGGACTGTATAGTATGTAATTTTTGACCTGTAATTTCAGACCCCCTTAAAAAAAAAACTTCCTCTGAGTAGCTTTTGTTGAGAAATAAGCAATGTTCTCTTAATGATTTTGTCTTTTTCACTGTCTCTCTCTTTCTGTCTCCAAGGTTACAGCCCCTGGTGTGTGCACAACCCTCTAAGAAGCTGGCCCTTGATCAGGTGAGTGAATTTAAATCACCATCCGTCATACTAGCACATCCTTGGCGGGTCTCTGGATATATTAAACTAATTTCCCTTAGCCCTCAAATGGCCTCTGGCCCAGAGCTTCACTTAGTTTATCGCCGGTGCAGAAAAACTGCATTAAGTTGACCTAGAAACGGATTCTTCCTTTTCATGTTTAAATTAAGAGAATTATTTTGATCCGTCGAGCTTCTCCTAGATCAGCAGGCTATTTCTGCGGCGATACTCAGTCACCAGTTTGAGTTGGGCTATCGTAAGCTAATGTACTGCCTCAGACTGCAACAGAAAGTGGGCCGCTGACGTGTGGACTCTTGAGAAGGCCTTGATGACACATGCTCTTTTCTCTCGGCTCCTTCTGATCCCTCGCCGTCATTCTGACCCGTAGACCGCTGGAGCTCTTCAGTGGCTCTGTCACTCCCTCCGGCTGTGTCGTCTGTGATGCTTCATCTTTCTGTATGTCAGGGACCTTGATCTTTTCTCCACTGTCTTGTTTTTCCTATGTTATTAAGTCAGTCTGTCTGTCTGTCTCAGTCTCTCTACTAATTTTAAACTTCTGCGAGTGTGAATACATAATCACCTCCCGCTTTTGAAGCCAGAAGCAAAAATACTACCTCTGGGGGTCAATACTCGAGTAACTAAGCAACCTCTTGCCTTCACTTGGTAACAGGAAATGAAGTGTTGTGATTGACATCATTCCCTTTGTCCCAAACGGTTCACTGACAAGGTTATCTGTTAATTCTGAAGCTAACTTGTAAAGATAAGTGTGATTCTTATTTAATGTAGCATTATAATAGAATCACACAGTCAAAGGGTGTTAATTGAGTACATTGAAGTCAACAAATTCAAATTGACATAATTTATCTTATTGTGCACAAATCATTGATGCTCGTTATTCCAGAGAGGAAACGTATTCAGAATTATTCAGAATTTTCAATCATTTCAACCCTAAATTTTTTTTCCCCCTACTTGAATATGTTTTCACTTGGAAACAGGTTGGATGATGACTGATGCAAAAGGAGCTGCGAATACCATTTCATGTTGATTTTTTCCTCCAGAAAGGGTCTGGTGTTCCAGTGGCCACTCCTGCTGCCCCAACCCAGAATACTATTGTTGTAGAGAGCGGACCGGTGGCGTACGATGACCCTGCAGATGAAGAAGAGGAGGATGAGGAGGACGAACACTGTGTCAGTGCCGTGCAGTTAATGGGCAGCACTGGTATGTGATGCAAAAGTCTTACTTATTAATTTATACCAATGTCATTTTATTATTATTTATATACTATTATAGTATTTATAAATATGTTGAATTTGTTTTTATCTTTATATTCTTAGTTTTCATTTTAGTAATTTTGTTGTGCTTTTCTATTTTTTTGTTTTATTTAAAATATTTCTATTTAGCTTTCATTTATTTTTATTTCAGTTTTAGTTTTGAGTATTTTTACATTGTTTTATCTAATGTGCATATTTTAATTTATTTGCAGCTGTATTCCAATTAACAAAAACTATTTTTAATAGTTTTAGTTAACAATAATAATACTGCTTTAGGGGCTTTCAACCTTTTCGAACAAAATATAGTCCCTAAATATAAAAAAGCTAGATTTTCTCAAATTAACCTTATGTTAACTTTTTTTCACGAAGAGCTTTAACCTTACTATTTTATGTGCTTAAAGATTCACAAAAAGATACATCATGAATATTTAGGAAACTATTCATACATAAACTTGGCTCCTTTTGACATTTTACGCTCTTTGCGTGATTTTTAATAGTTCAGAAAAGAGCATTAAGTTTTGTCCTAACCTTTCTGCGTTCCTCTCCTTTCCTGTATACAGATTACGGCTATGAATTAGATGATGATGATGGCTTCTGAATCCAGGGTGGGAGCACCAGTGGAGAGGACACACTAACATTTAGCCTACTGCTTATTTTGACCCCAAAACACACATGCAACAACCTCCATCTCACTACTCCTGGTGTTCGTGCTTATGTTTGCAAGATGAAAAGAAATATCGTGAACTTTACACACAACAGAGGAGAAGAACTATAGCTAAACAAGAGCAAAGACCCTACCTTCTTGTGTTTGTGCTTTTCAATAGGTGCATTTTCTGAGCTCATGTGCACTAAGTAACTTAAACGCCATTTAAAACAGGAGTATGAGAGTAAATGGATGTGTGTGGTGACTGGGAGAGATGATTCTCTCTATCTCTCACTTGCTAACTGCATTACTGTGTGTTTTAGGCTAATGATGACATATGATCTTGCACATCTAAAGCGATTAGCCCACACGAGGCTCAGGCTTCTGTGTGAACAAACGTGTGCATGTACACGTGGCTTTTACAATTGCAGTATACAGGCCTTGAATAGTATGATGATTTTTAGAGCCAAAGTGTTATTCTTTAAACCAGATGTAGCTTTATGTTTTCAAAGTGGATTACGGATGTGAAATCTGATTAGTGATTACATTTTGCTCAGTTACTTGGCTGGTTTCCTGGTGCCTTTTTTAATTTGTATTATTAAATTACCCACTGGTCTGTTGGATTTTCCATTTTGGACTAGTTAAAGTTATTGTTTTTTTAACTTAAGCATAATGTTTAAAAGGTACTTTGATGAAAATAATCATTATTTTTGATTTGATGGTTGCTGCTTTTCTGGTTTATAGAGATGAGTACTTGAAAAATTCATTCCAGATAAATGCTGTCAAAATGTCATTGGTTTGATCTTATTTTTGCTGTTAAATATTTACAAATTCAATATATATATATTTATGTTTTTGACAGATAAAGAAGATGTGTAATTTGTTGGATTGTTTCGAAATGGATTGATGGTTTAGTATTGGTTTGTTAATGAAGAAGAAAATAGGATAGTTTTAATAGTATTACTCACATCTGAATACTCAGTATCAGAAAGTTGGTGCTCTTCGAGTTTTACTTTATTTATAATTTGTTCTCTTCCAGACTTAAAGATGAGTCAAATATGGAGTACACTTTTTTTTTTTTCTGTTAGAAAAGTATTTGAGGGGGTTATTCTGTTAGTCATGCCACAACACAAAGCAGATATTACTGATGCAGACCCAAGTCATTTAGATTTTGATAAAGCTAATAATTACAAGTAAAAATGATCCAATTTAATAATAGGGTAACCATCTTAAACTGTTAGATAATAACAAGGTGCACAGTGATCCCAAATTCTGATTAAACCATTGACCTAAACCATTGACCTGATATTTGCATCCACAATTGATAGTTAAATAAATGTTGATGTCTGTGAACTCTTGCTTGCATAGTAAAAAAAATCTTCGGTATGTGAGTCCTCAGGATTCGGTATGAGAGTCCTTGGGAGTCCATTAGAGCCAGTGTCTTTTGGAACAGAATGGTTTGGTCTCGCAGCAGTAATGGTGACAATACATCAGACTCAAATCAGTGTTCAGTAAACCTAAATAGTATTTGTGAGCAAAGAAATAAAGAGTAATCATAATACACTACGTCTTCTGTCTTTATTTTTCAGTGTGACCGCTGTGTATTTTTATTCTTTTTGTCTGCTTGCTGTCTGAGTCCTTCGACACTATGACCTAAGACGAGCTATCTTCACTGCCAGTGCCACTGGGTAAAACTTACTGGGAATAAGGCAAAGAAAGAGTTGAGCATCTGTTTTTAGATTCATGTGCTCAAGGCTGTTGTGTTAAGGTTGGCATAGAAACATGAGCAGTAATAACTAACTGTAAGATCCCACTGGATGAGACCCTAGAAGTCACTCTCATCTCTGCAGGGCAAGGGCTGCTGGGAGTTGAAGTTCTTAGGGTCATCTGTGTTTACTGGGTGTGACTCTTGCCTTAAAGGCTAGTAAAATCTCTGAAAGGAAAAGAACTCTGCAACAACAACAACAAAAAGTGTTTTGTTACACACACTTTCCTTTGTCAAACTGTATAGTCTCTATATCTGACATGAAAAACAATGTATTTAAATATTTAGCCTGTGATTCTAATGGTATTTGATGGTTCTGCATCCTTTGGGAGGAAATCTTGATCAAGATCCACACAGACCCTGAGTGAAATGAACATGGTCACCTCACCTCTTCATAGTTCTGTCTTTCTCATTATCTCCTTTTCACCGCTCTGGAACCTATTACTCTGACCTTTCGATATCACACATGAGAAAACAGTGCTGATCAGAGATCGGGGCTGATGGGAGAGATTGTGTGTTAATCTGTTGAAGCATGTGGGAGAAACAGGATTTCCCAAGATCGTGAGAAAATGAGCTGAGAGAGAGGGAATATTGATTGATTTTGCTAATGAACGGATTTTTTGCCAGGCTGTTTAGGAATTAATGTATGTAGAATAGCCATGTTCAAAACCGACACACACTCTGGGCTGGATTTTCCAAAAGCATTGTAAGCAAGCCTAAATTGATCACAGAACAATTGCCACCAATGGTACGATCAAAATAGGCTGATGCTTTTGTGAAATGTCAGTTAACAGTTCCTGTCGACAAAAAAAGGTGGAAAAAGTACTTGAACCAATCTGCAAACTACCTTTTTTTTCAAGAAGTCCTCGCTGCAGCCTGTAGATTCAATATTCCTATGAAATATTAGATATTATTATTAAAATGTTGCTAATTATTACTTTATTACTTAATTATTACACTTCTTTTTTCATCAAATGTTGTTCCAAGAACACATTGTGCAAATTAGATACAGTGTATTGTATAGATACATTACAGTGAATGGGAATATTAATTTATGGCCATTTTACCTACATATTGCATAAAATGGTGTATCATTTAATAACATAACATATACTTTCATAACTTAAGAATCATCTTTATACAAATTTTGGTTTAAAAAATATCCTGAAACCCCAAAATGTATTGATTGAAAAAAAAACAAAAACAAAAATTGTTTTTGCCTATACATATAATTTCATGTCATTTTATTTTTTAAACAACTGAGTCCTGCTGTCCACTACATAGGATATAGCATAACATGAATAAAATATAATTTTTTATTATTATGAATAAAAAAAAAATATATATATACCAAGTAGGCTAAAAACAATATGACAAAAATTCCAAAACCTTTTTTTTCTGGGTCTCAGGAGGATATACACGCATTAAAAAATAATAATAATAATAATAGGTTATACTTGCGATGAGGACATAATATTAATCCATCAAAGTTAGGTTTAAAATCATGTGATTTAAAATGTTGTAAAATTAACTATTTTGCATGTAAGTAGAGATAAACTAGGAAAGCATCACATTTATGTAAATAGTTACTTATTCATCAATAATTACTCATTTCTACTTATCTGCACTACTACTACAAACCGGTTAGAACATCATCTCCATACATTATTGAGCATACATGTGTCCATGTGTCACTAAGACCAGCGCATACGTCGCCAAAATACGTATTGGATCTGATCCAGCTACGTCATCGTGCTACACCTATGGTGCTACAGGTAGAGGGCAGTGTTGTTCAGAGTAGACGAGTCTTCAAACTTTATATTAAATATAAAAATATATACGAACATAAAATGTAAAATTATATTTTGATTTAATATAAAATATATATTATATAACTATTAAATATGAAATAAATTTAACCACACTCTTGGCGATTGACTCTCGCCGACTCTTGCACGCAGCTGCAGAGAAAGATCAGTTTTACTTTTGTTTTTGAAAACAGGGTGGAGTTTAAAACAAAATTAGTCATCTTTTCAGTGCAGCTGCGTGCAAGAGACGGTGAGTGCGTCAATCGCCAAGAGTGTATTTAGTTTCTGTATTCGCAGAAATATATCTAATATAAATATAATAGGCTATATCTAATCTGATATAAATATATCTATTTATATTTATGTCAGTGACTTTATGGGTAGGCTATAGTGACGGCCACCCGGCCTGGATCGTGATGATCGAGCTGAATACAACGCTGCTAACTTTTATGACAACAAAATATAAATTATGAATTATGGTAGGCTATTTATTTGAAACAAATTATTTGTGAATAACTCGGTTGCCACGTCTAATATTTCATGTATAACTTACGCATATCACTCTATTATGCCTTATTTTCTCATTCAAAATATCTGTATTAGGCTATACTCATTTAAATTAAATTAACGTTACCGCAACGTTGGGATTTTTCACTGTCTATGGCATTTAGCCAGTGTCGTATGGATGATGACGTACTCGATTCAAAGGTTCAAAAGGGAAATGCTTTAAATTCTCTCTCTCTGTTACCGTCGCTTCTCTTCCCAAATGAGGTTCCGGTGTACGAGGGAGACACTTTTAATGGAACGTGTAGCCGAAGTTGACTGAAATATCAAGTGAGGTAAAGGTTTATGATCGGGCGTGTATGTTAGAGAGATAGATAGATGATTTGAAATGGTAGACTGACGATAAACTAATCATTTCATCATGTTTAACTAAATGTACTATATAATTTTGTTTACCCAAATATTTAGCCTAGGAAAACGCTAAATTTCTTTGTCGTTAAATGTGCATTCATTAATTAAGCCATATAGCCTGAACAGTAGCCTACACTACTTACATCAGATAAATACTCCTACCAGTGCCTGAATTAATTGAAAAGTTACTGAGTGGACCTTTAGGGAGTGATAGCCGAGATATTTAGCTTCTATTAGAAGTAATATTGAGTAAACCATAAATGTAATTTTTATATTGAACTATTTTTGTTTATCAATGTAAGCTGTTGTTGAGTGACATTTGTCACAGCTGTTGACATGACACTCTCCCCTAACTCAGTTTTAGGTTAGCGGAGAGGGGAGTCGATCCACCCCTTGTTTCTGGAAAACCATAGAAGAAATTGGTCATGTGTCCACATCATTTTTAAATGCCATCCATTTTACTCATCATCCAAAGAAAAGAGACACATGGCATGAGAGATAAGCACATTTTAGCTTATCACCTTTTAAAGTAAAATTTCTATGATTAAGGTTTTTTGTTTGTAGTGTCTGAACAATTATAGACAAGCTTGAAAACATTTCACACGTTTTAGTGCTTTAGCAGGCTACACAATGAGTCTATAGAGTTAGCATGATGTCAGCTCTTAACTGCTGGATCATGCTAGTTTTTCAAACTTGTGGGTCAGGGGTGATTTGTGCCAAAGGGCCAGGGTTAAGTTGTGCCAGTGGCTAGAATGTACATTTCCTGAAGAAAATGTGAGTGGTGCTTGTAGTAGCAAAACTCGCCACACAACCACCTAGCAACACCATAGTAACCACCCAGAACACCCTAGCAACACCCCAACAACCACCCAGAACTATGTTAATAAAGAGAAGTTTTTTAAGTGGCCTAAGTCACAATAGGAGGTTTTTCAAATTGGCCTAGTCACTTTATTCTATTCATTTACACTATAAATGACAGACAACATTCTATGTATGTCAACAGGCATCTATTAGCAAAGCCTTTTTGCCTGAAATGATTCACAAATATCATATATTGTGTATTTAAGTTTTTTTGTATTTTACCAAAAACTATACTATGACTTATTCCAACAGTTTAATAGGGTGACAATATCTAAATAAACCTTAAATTAGTATTTTTGTATTGAATTTGTCTTGCTGTCATATAGCATTACAGTTCAGAAATTTTACTTCAGAAATAACTGGCACAATTTACCCCAACGTATTCCCCCAAAGGCACAACTTACCCCGCACCAGGGGCAAGTTGTGCCATGAGACCACTTTTTTCCCAAAAGCTATATTTCTGCAACAATTTATTTCAGATCCAAAATTGTTCTCAGGGATGCACCACATCCTGAAATATATGTAGGCTACATCATTAAGTTGAAGGCATTACTGTCATGGCCTCACTTTAAAGTCACTTTGAGTAAAAACTGGTACAACTCACCCCACTTTCCCCTACGTGAATTACTCTTTTCCAGTAACATCACTTACAGGTTTTCTACTGTTTTCATAGCAGCAAAATGGCTGAATCGTCTGATGATCCAAATCCCTTCAACTGTCCGATCTGTCTTCATCTTCTGAACAACCCAGTAACTACATCTTGTGGGCACAGTTTCTGTATGAACTGTCTTAAAGAGTGCTGGGATCGAGACGATCAGAAGGGAGTATACAGCTGTCCCCAGTGCAGGCAGGCGTTCACCCCAAGACCAGCTCTCAGCAGAAGCACGGTGCTGGCTGAAGTTGTAGAGAGAATGAAGAGAGAAGCACCAGAAGCAGGATCAGCCTCTCCTGTTCTCAATTATGCTGTGTCTGGGGATGTGGAGTGTGATATATGCACAGAGACAAAACTAAAAGCCATCAAGTCTTGTCTTGTGTGTCTGGCTTCTTACTGTGAATCTCACATCAAAACTCATTATACATCTCCTGCATTAAATTGGCACAAACTGGTCAATGCCTCACCACGTCTACTAGACCAGATCTGCTCCCAACATCATAAACTGCTAGAGCTGTACTGTTGCACAGATCAGCAGCTTATATGTATGCAGTGTGCTTTGATCAACCACCAGAACCATAACATGTCTTCATCTTCAGCAGAAAGACAAAATATAGAGGTAGAGCTACTGAGATTTCTGCATAACATTTTATATAAATTAAAAAGACTAAAATTTCACTGTCGGAAACATGTCAAGTGCACCAACAAGTAATGTTTACTTTTCAATGTTTTGAAACAATTTACAAATATTACATATTACATAACAAACATAAAATATTATTACAGAAGCCTAATACCAAACTATTATAAATTCAATCACAGGGACGGTTGAAGGAAATTTCGGATACCCTACATGAGAAAATGCATCAGCGAGAAATGAAGTTACAGGAAATAAGACAGGCCATGAACTCTCATAAGGTAAGTGCATTGTAGAGCATATTTAAAAAAACTTTTGCTGATAATTTACTCATCCGCATGTCATCCAAGATGTCCATTCAGTCGAAAAGAAATTAAGGTTTTTGATGAAAACATTTCATGATTTTTCTCCATATAATGGACTTCAATGGAACCCAAACGGCTCAAGGTCTAAATGAGTTTCAGTGCCGTACCGGTACTAAAATGCTGTTGATCACTGATTGGTCAGACAGACAGAATCGTCACTACCAGCGTCATTGTATTTGCGACACGAGACACTAAACCCGCTAGATTTAAATAGCCAGTAAACAACAGCCAACGCTGTAGCACCTGTTTTTAAAGTACTTGAAAAAATAAGATGAAAAAATAAATGGCTGAGTCGTGGTCAGTGGACGAGGTGCAGACGTTCCTCTCGTTGGTTGCCGAGGAGTTGCGCACCTATAACGATCAGTCCCACCCACTTTGAAGCGGTAACTGCAGTGGAAAAGCAACCGAGCTAAAGCGAACCGTGCCGTACCGAGTCGAGTCGTACCACGCAGTGGAAAAGCAAAGCGAGCCGAACCGTACCGAGCCGAACCGAACCGTACCATGCAGTGGAAAAGCGCCTATGTTGAAAAGGTCACGCTTCTGTCCTGACGAAAATTTTAGCCTTTTTAATTTTAAAACACCCAGGATATGCACACGAAATGGGCATTTTAAATGATAAACTGACACAAAAACATTTGAATATGTATATGGTCCTCCTTCCTCACATTTGTAAACACTGACTCGGTGCTTCCGCCTACGTCAAGCGTGACCTTTTCAACGTAATTGCGTATTACGTGACGTCACGAACGCGCATCACAGAACAGAGCAAGGCGAGCATTTGTGCTTATAAAACTATCGTTTAAAGCCCTTTGAAGCTGCACTGAAACTGTCATTTGGACCTTGAACCATTTGGGTCCCATTGAAGTCCATTTATATGGAGAAAAATCCTGGAATGTTTTCATCAAAAACCTTAATTTCTTTTCGACTGAAGAAAGAAAGACATGGACATCTTGGATGACATGGGGGGAGGAAATTATCAGCAAAAGTTTTTTTTTAAAGTGAACTAATCCTTTAACCTCCTTGAAGGCATGCACTCTGAAGTTTAAAACTATTGGATCTGCCCAGAGCCACTCTGGATCTGCCATAACCAATCGCAAACGTTTGGTCGTGATGGATGTCTACAACTAAAACTAGCGCACCTCAACGTCATTGTTCTCAGCCACTCCCTCTGTTCACTGATTGGACCGGTAAAAAATTTACTGGAGAAAACCCGGCAAACCCAGACTGAGTACTGAAGGAAAATGAAAATTGAGTGGAAGTACGTAGGAGGGCAGAGCCAGGCTAACAATTGACTGCTATATGATGATAATAATTATTAGAATAATATTATAGCATATTTATATTATAGTATAATAATATACTAATTTACTAACCTATTGTATACTTTTATAGTAAATGTATCTTGGAGAAAAGTAATTTTCCCTGCAGTGTCATTGGGAAAAATGTGATTTATCATATAGTCTATTATATCACCCAGATGGTGTACTTTCTGAAGTGTAATGTGATGTCAGTTTGCGGCAACTTTTTTTTTTTTTTTTGTCAGTTTGCTGCAATTTTGCTCCAACGTTGCCTAGGGGTTACAGTCAGAGCTGAATCAATGGAGTGTTTATAATAGACGTTTTTCCTCTGTCATCTAACAGCTCTCTGCACAGGCAGCAGTGGAGCACAACGAGAAGGTGTTTACTGAGCAGATCAGCTCCATGGAGAAAAGACGAGCTAAGATAACAGAGATGATCAGAGCTCAGGAGAAAGCAGAAGTAAGCAGTGTTGAGGAACTCATACTAACACTGGAGCAGGAGATCAATGATCTGAGGAGGAGGCATGATGAACTGGGGCAGCTTTCACTGGTGGAAGATGACATCTGTTTCATTCAGGTAACAACTGTCTGATGCTTAACTCTGGCATCAAACAGACTCGGGTCTGTAGCAAAAGCCGTGGCTTTAAAGGTTTTGTGATTTATTGTTGCTTTTTCCATCTACAGAATTTCTCCTCTCTTTCATGCAACCAATGTTCAGATTTGTGCAATATCTCCATCAGACAACATTTGACATTTGATGAAATAGAAACAGTCATCTGTGAGCTGAAAAGCCATCTGGACGATTTCTGTGAACAAGATATTGTTAGAATTTCAGAGAAAGGTGAGAGAGCTTTTAAAGATCTTTTTTTTATTTTATCAAACTATTAACTTTAACCTGATTGTTACAAGGGAAAAAATTTAACTCCAAGCTATTTCTTTTTTTTTCATTGTATGTGTTCAAAATTAGCAGATTTGAGCCAGAATTTACAGAATTGTAAATCATTGGTTGGTTATATCTACCCCCCAAAAAATCAGAGCATAAGCAGGCAGATTGTCATAATCATGGGAATTGTTTTTGCGTGTGTATCTTAATAGTTCCCTGTGTCCATATAATGGTGAACAATGAGAAGATTACAGAGTGTAAGTCAACATATTTTTGTTCACCTTTTTATTTTAAAACAAAAACACTCCATTCACTCAAATATTTGTAATGTTTTTTTGTTTTGTTTTTTTCAGATTTGCCATCTCAACCCAAGACCAGAGAAGAGTTCCTACTGTGTGAGTTGCTCTGTAGCTGTGTGTAAATGTCAGGAGTGAGGAAAACCCATTCTGAAGTACATGTTTAATTCCATTTTCTTTTTGTCTACAGATTCCTCTGACCTGAATCTGAATAGATCATCAGCCTGTAGTCAGCTCTCTGTAAACAACAAGTCTGTGTCAAGAAGTGATCAACCGCAATACAATAACACGTTGAATTTCGGATCTCAACAATCGAGTTTCAGATCTTACCCATTGAATTTCGGAACTAACCAGGTCACAAATGTGCGTACTTATCCTACATACCAGGTGTTGTGTAATGAGGTTCTATCTGGGTGTTGTTATTTTGAAGTTCAGTTTGGAGGAACAGGTTGTTCTATTGCATTTTCATATGACCAGATTAGTCAAGGGGGACAAGGTTTTATCTTTGGCTCTAACAACAGATCCTGGAAATGTGACTTTCCAGCAGCTAATGTTTGTGTAAAGCACAATAACCAACAGACTAACATTAGCTTGGTCTCTAAAATTGGAGTGTTTCTCAATCAAGTTGCAGGAACCGTGTCCTTTTACAATGTCTCTGATAAAATGACCCTCCTACACAGAATCCAGACCACATTTTCTCAACCACTCTACCCTGGGTTTTCATTTCAGGATTGGGGAAATGGCTCATCAGTGACTATTTGTGATCTTCCAAAGCAAAATAAGTAAATATAGTCTGTTCTTACAGTGATAGTCCATTAATGGGCACCAAATTCAAAGTAAGGCAAGATAAATAATTTGTTCTCATATATCCTTGTTAAAGAATAATGTTAATTGTATAAATCGTTTTTTTTTTAAAAGAGGCTAAATTGGGAAGTTAACTGACTTGGAGATGTGGTCTGCTTAAATAAGTTTAAAAAAAAATTAAATGAAAAGTTGATCTGTCTTGAAACTGTCAATCTTGAAACTGTCATACTATGGGCTGGTCTGATCTTCCTGTTTCCTTGATCCAGTAAGTTGGTGTAACTTTCACACACTATTTCTGCTACTCTATATTTCCCAGTTTAACTTTTGTGTGACCAATTCACTTTAAAATAGATTATGGTTTGAACTTCCATTGTGCATTGAATGTATTCTGAACAATAAATTACTTTCTTTTATACAAACTGAGAAATGGTTTATAAATCTGTCTTACAAAAGAACCATGAAATAAATGTAAACATTCTCAGAACACACTATCATTTGCAGAATACTTTTGCATGTATTATTTTTGCAGATACTTTTATCTGAAGTGACATACAAATCAGGAATACTAACAAGTAACAAGCAATTAGTAGAAAGGAAATAGTAACATTTGAAGCTACTTTTACAAAGTGAAGGGGTATAAGAAGGCTCTCGGCTTCCTGTGGCAGGTGCCCTTTGACCCCTTCTTACATCATATTTGTATTGTTTTCTATCTCAATAGGTCAGATATTAAGAATGCCTGGGCTATACTGAGGTGTCCCACTGTGGTAGTACAATAGGAAAAGCTTAGTAGAGACATTTAAACCTTCTTTCTTCTATACAGCACATCCACCCACACACACTGCATGGCTGTGGTCTGCTTTAGTTAGGGTGTGTAATAAGCGTGGAGTCTTGTGCAGTCAGCATTCTTAGATTCAGCAAAACATAGCAAGCAATGTTTAATCAATATTTTAGCTCTAAACTGATAAATGTTGACTATGAGGCATTAGGGTATTAATAACATTATGAATTTGAATCTGCTCTTAAACGATGCTTATTAAATGCAAATAAAATTGGATTGACTTGACACTCTGAAACACACAGATGGTAACACTCATTCTGTCTCTCTCACCCACATACACGAAACAGAGTGACATAAAGGGAATAGGAGAGGCATTAAAAACTTTGCCGTTTATATTGGAGCATGATAGCCCATAAATCACTCAAACTCCTGTTTTGATCTGAGTAGAGAATCTTGCTGGAAGAAAATAGTTCTATTTTGCCTGAGGAAATCCATACCAGCCTCAATAATTATTATAAAAATATATTTTTAAATATTATTCTGTCAGTGCTCTGGAAAGGATGTTTCAGGTGGCAAATTGAGAGGAATAACAAAACGGTTTGTTTGTGTACAGCTACACCTACTGGTCAAATAGGAATTCCTCCTGCTGGAGGAATAGAGTCCCTCCCTCATTGTGAGTCTCTCGCTCTCTCGCTCTCTCTCATAATATACACTACCGGTCAAAAGTTTTAGATCAGTAAGATTTTTTATGTTTTTAAATGAAGTCTCTTCTGCTCACCAAGGCTGCAAGTATTTGATAAAAAATAAAAAAAAACACAGTAATATTGTGAAATATTATTACAATAATACAATTTAAAACAGCGGTTTTCTATGTGAATATAGGCTATAGTGAAGTGTAATTTATTCCTGTGATCAAAGCTGAATTTACAGCATCATTACTCCAGTCTTCAGTGTCACATGATCCTACAGAAATTATTATAATATGATGCTCAAGAAACATTTATGATTATTATCTATATTGAAAACAGTTTTTTTTTCATTTTTATTTCAGGATTCTTTGATGAATAGAAAGTTCAAAAGAACAGAATTGATCTGAAAAATGGAAAGCTTTTGTAACATTAATCACTACCATTCAAAAGTTTGGGGTCAGTAAGAATTTATTTTTTATTTTTGGGGGAAAGAAATTAGAAAATACTTTTATTCATCAAGGATGAGTTAAACTGATCAAAAGTTACAGTAAAGACATTTATAATGTTAGAAAAGATTATAATTTAAAATAAATGCTGTTCTTTTGAACTTTCTATTCATCATAGAATTTTGGGGGAAAAAATGGTACACGACTGTTTTCAACATTGAAAATAATAATTTATGTTTTTTGAGCATAAAATCAGCATATTAGAATGATTTCTGAAGGATCATGTGACTGAAAACTGGAGTAATGATGTTGAAAATTCAGCTTTCAAATTACATTTTAAAAATATATTAAAATAGAAAACAGTCATTTTAAATTGTCATAATATTTCACAATATTACTGTTTGTCTTTTTTTTTTTCATCAAATAAAGCAGCCTTGGTGAGCAGAAGAGACTTCATTTAAAAAAATAAAAAATCTTACTGATCTAAAACTTTTGACCGGTAGTGTATATATATATATATATATATATTATTCTAAACCTGATAACTAATCTTTTGTAAGGTTCTCGCTTTGTCCCAAAAGGGCCTGGGTGAAGAAATCTGCATAAATTATCATCTTTTCATATTCAAATAAGGCCCACTGATCGTTAAACCCATGAGGGGTTAATGATGAGAGAAAGCTTGTTAAGGGCCAGGCCAATTAAACTGCAGAAGAGCAGTGTGTAAAGCAGGGCAATTAAAGACTAATTAGGAAAATTTTTCTTAATTAATTCCAAAAGGGCACATGTGTGTGAGACCTCCCAAATGATGATTACTCTTATAAAATCACAGACTGTGTACATAGAAAACACACGTACATCCTCATATCTCTCACTCAGTTAAAATGGGTCACCATCAAAGAGAAACTGGAAAATAGAAGCATAATGAAAGATTTCTACCCAAAGATCATTAGAATTAACCACCAGAGACTTGCACTTTCTAACAGCTGTCCTGGGATACTGTACAGACTGATATATGTGCTAAATTAAGATTTTAATAAGATGATTTTAAGATGAGATATCAAATGTGATCTGATTTGACAAAATACGGAACATCTAAAAGCTCCAGGCATGATAAAATAATTTTAAAACAGATTTTTTATTATTTTTTAGTTTTAATGATTTATTCCTAACAGCTTTAGGTGATATTGTCAACAGAGCTGCAATGGGACCCTTTTTCATTGTGTGGATCATGTTTGAGGAATTTATGTGTGGCAGAAGAACCTCCATAACTATTATTTTCGATCTATTGGAATTAAATATTTTCCCAATTAAACTGATTTTGACTAATAAAATGTCAAAATGACTTTATTTCATGCTGGCATCAGTTAAAGGCATCCTATATCACAAAGCACAGCATAAATAATTATTTAAACTGTTTAAAAGTTTGGCTGGTTGGTGTATTTAAAATCCAAAAAATTAAAGGTAAGGGTAGGTAAAGTTTTGCATAAACAATTTTGGTTAATATAATTGTTGAAACTTTCGACACACCCTAATAGCAATCAATAATAGAAGTGGTCTAAATATTAAAAAATATAGGCCCTACGTATTTCTTCTGTAAAATTCTCAGAATACTTTTTTTTTTTTTTTAATCATTGAATTCGGTCTGAATGCAATAATAGGATTTCCTACCTGCGGTTCGTACTGTATACCTCCATGCACCTTCTTGCGCAGACATCACACATCATCAGTGCGTTCCTTAAGGCTATGCAGAGTTTTAGACAGACAGTCACAGAGCACCACAGACAAACAGCAGCTGCCTCTTACAGTTCCTCCTGAACCAAAACAACAAGCTTATGCTGCGTTCATGCAATAACTACTGTATTTATGAAATGGCAATATGTGATGTTACTCGGAGCTGTTCACATGCGTTTCGATGGCAACACTATCAATGCCAAAATGAATCTGCAGCAGTCAGGTGGTACAAGGCAGTGATCTTTCAATTGTTTACGTTCATTATTATAGTAATGTCATGTGCTTTGAGACATGAGATCATTTAACGCCATCTCTTGTGACGCTTTGCAGACTCTGCTGTGAATGTTCATGTCTTTTGGAGGAGACATGGCTTTGGATACGAAGGAAGGGTGGGATCTCTTGCTTTCAAAGCTAGCTTGCTATTGCTAGCCTCTCCGAAATTGCCTACCCTGCCTTTAAATGCTAAAGTTGAAGATTAAATCTTGTTTGGCAACAAATGATTCCATTATCGCCGGATTTTTTAAAATAATAATAATTATTATTCAAAAATGAATTCTGTGCTCCCTCAAGTTGTGATGCAGGGTATTGCCATATACTCCAGTTTGTAGCACAGCAACATAAAAACTTTCAGACTGATTGTAAAATAAGGGCAAAATAATTATTGAATATGGTACATGTCCTTATTGCAATTTATGACCGTTTTACATTCACAGACTTTGGCCATGAAAGCTTTTGTTTGTGTTCCTCTAGTACGTAAATGATGCTAAAAATAGTGAAGGTGTGGATTTACATGTATTTATTGTGTATTATGTGGTAGATAAATAAAATATGGTTTTGCTGTTATATTTGTGTTGGATATGCATCATATGAAACATTTTCTGTTTTCTCAAAGACTGTGCAAAGTGACACATTTGTGATCATGAAATCATGAAATTATTTATTGTACAGACAGTGATTTACATCGTAACACTACATTATTATGTGGTCAGGTAATAATTGGCTTCTGTGTAAAAGACTGACCGTAATACTGCGTTTTGGAGCCAGACAATTTAAAATCCTACTTAAAAGACACTTCTCGGTTCACACACACTATTAAGTTAATCCATATCCAGACGTGCAGACACACACACACATTCTGAAGTCAAAACAGCTGCCCTATTATTGCAATATCCACCTTCACAGATCTCTCTAAGCACGGAGAGACGCTGCGTCTGTTATCGTGAGGCTTTAATGAATTATACTGTAGTCCAATGGATGTATAGGTGGTGTGTGTGTGTGTGTGTGTGTGTGTGTGTGTGTGTGTGTGTGTGTGTGTGTGTGTGTGTGTGTGTGTGTTTGTCTTTGATGCAGTGTGGAGACATAATGTCTAGCAGTGTTTAAGAGCAATAATGCTCAGGTAAAGGTTGAATCACCGTCATCAACCTGTCCGGTGTGTGGGCTTGTCATCTATCCACCAAAAAGAAAAGCAAATGATCCCTACAGATCTGAGAAAGGACAATAATAAAAAATATACTGGTTTATATCAGTGGTTCTCAACTTGTGGTTACTGGTGATAGATGGGCAGCAGGACGAAAAATAATAAAATAATAAAATGACACTAAGCATTTAATCGTAAATGGTTAAGATGGCAAAAAAAAAAGGCTTATCACAAAAACACTTTCTATATTAATGTTTACTTCAACAGATCTGCGTTCAGTCAAACAATAAAGTATTTCGATCAAAATAATCTATCACTTGATAAAACACTATTTGGCCCATGGTTTGTTCAACCTGGTAAATAAAATAAATGTATTTATAGAATTGACAATATTTCCATTCAGCAATATTTCCATTCAGATATTTATGTTTATATTTTGAATAGATGCAAAGGAAAATTTGGGTCATGAAACAAATTAACCACTGTTTTTTCATTATAGAATACAATACAATAGAAAAATAGAACAAGATTAGCAAACAACAACAGCAACAAATTACCTAATTTTAAACAGCAATAATTACAAAGTGTTTTTATCTGGCTGTATTAAACTGTGTGATAAAGGAAAGCACATGTTAGGCTATATTCTGACTGAATGATGCGTTATCAAAACATCGATGTGTTTTCCAGTACTAAATGAAAGTATGTAGACTCCTGACACCACACCCATACATGCTTGCTGAATATTTTCTTTCAAAACCATAATTTTTCTGCTATAACAGCTTCCTCACTTCTGGGAAGGCTTTTCACTGCAAGTCGGAACACAGTTGTGGGTTTTGCTATACCATTTCACAGCTTAGCCGGTGATGTTGGGCGATAAGGTCAAACTTAAAAAGTTATTCCACGTCAGATTCAGTAAAAAACTTTCTTTATGGGACATAATTGGTGCACAGGGAGAAAAAGAGATGAAACCTCCCCTAACTTCTGCAACAAAGTTGGAAGCACAGAATACAGATTATTTCAAGGTAGCAGGTTATTTCAATCATGACATCACATCGCTTTTTTGGCACGACACCACTAAGTTGACGCATTATCAGTTCATATGAGAACAATTAGAAAATGATCAATCACAGACCAACGTGTTTATCCTCCAGGGAGCTTCTGAAATACAAACCACCGTGAACCTGAGCAGCGCCAAAGTACTGAGGCGTCAAAGACAAACAGATCAGGCTCTTTAAACTCTGAACTGTCAACAAAGTTGACTCCATTTAGAACCAAATCCAGAACCTGGAGCTGTAATGTCACAAAGAGCTCTCGGAGAACTCTGGAGTGTTCTGTGCTTACAGTAAACAAAGATAAGAGCCATTCTCATCTTCTCTTGTTTGAGAGTTCAGTTCTGCTTTGATTGATAAGATCTGCCCAGGCATTATTTTTGGCATAGGGACAAATGTGAGTGTGCACTTTGTAGTCTCCTTGACATGTAGAGGCCAGACTTTCCTCCTTTTTAATGCTTTCTGTCTCTGTTTCTTGGAAAATGAATACCAGAATCCTGCACATGAAAGGATTATTGCCCCACATGTAAAGGTTTTCCCTCCAACATCGCGTCAAGGTTCAGGAATTTGTATCATTCATGCAAAAACTTGGAATGTGATTTGGCATGGGATTGTGCAGGCAGATTTACCATGGAAGAGGGAGAGTGATATGACCTTGAGTCATGATGTGTGTTTTTCCTGTGCTGCTAAACTGAGCTGTGAAGTGCTTGGGACAGACTGGAATGTCTGTGGAATTCCCCTCATATCCCCTGCATCATGCAGTACCTTCGACAGATTTCTCAACAATGAAGTCTCTCGACCCTGTTCTCCTCACTTTTTTTCTCTCATTCTCTCACTATTGTAGGAAATGTTACTTCATAAAGAAAATACCTCTGTGTAAAACACAATTGCACAGGATCTTTCCCTCCCCAAGAACAGTTCCCTTGTTCCTATACCCTCGAAAAAACACGAGAACTTGGAGGAGTGCAACAGAAGTCATTAAAAATCTTAACATGTCTTAACAAGAGAGGAAAACATGTTTAAACACCAGGTAACAAGTGAAAGTTCATGGCCTTTAAATACACAGCAAGGCTGAAGAGGAACTTAATTCTGTACATAAGGTTTTATGGATCCTTAAAATATGCAGGATATATCTTTATTAGCCTTTATATACATGATATTTGTACCAACAACATGATTGTGAGTGTGATATTGCAGCACACTCTCATGGCAATTCATAACTGTTTTACATTTTGGCAAATTGGCGACTAATTTTGTACAATCTCATTCATGTTTTTTTTGTACAAACTGCTTAAACCCCATTGATGGGTATAGTTTAGGGGTGGACTTTCATGCAAAAAATTTTTTTTCTAAAAAATAATTTGTTTCCATATAAATCACATTGTACTAATTCATACAAAATCGCATACATTTTAAAAAGTATATTGTCATCTTTGTCTAATTTGAGAAACGAGTTTCAAATGAAGCCAAAGCAGAATTAGCCGTCATGTCTTCGTCAAACATCGTCGAATAGTGGCGTTCCTGAATAAATCTGTTTTGATTTGTTTGAATAAATTATTCAATCACTCACTTATAAAGACCTTAAAAAAGTCCTTTGACGTCACCTGGCCTACTGGCGTAACGATTTAACCTGCAGGTCATTGTAAAGTAGTGGCTCTTAACCTTTTTATCACCCTGCTGTCCAACACAATATTTGAAGACTTTTCATTAACAGAAACTGGGAGTATTGATATAGCCTACCATGATTACTTTTGTGATTTCAGAAGTTTTGAGAACTGTTGTTCTTTAATAAAAATAAAAAAAACTTTAATTGAAGGGGAAAATAGATTTTGTTTGTATTTAGATTAAAGTATTTATTTTGATATATTAATAATAATTGATTAATTTTATGCCATCCTGTGGCCCTCTTGCTGAGGTCCCCTAGTGGCCCCAAAGTTCCACCACTAATGCACTAATGTCTGTCTTAAACAGAGACAGGTGGAGTGATAAAAACAGTGAAAAGTCCCAGTCAAATTTGAGGACTGTTGTATGTACCCCCACCCCTCAAAAACTCACAATAGACAATATTCTCATGTGTAAAGGTCAGAGTTACACACAAGGGGTCCTTAGGGATTTCTCTGAGAAACACATAATCCATGCTCAACCAGCCCTGCCTATCTCCTTCTATTCAGCACTGTATATAAGCAACACAATGTCTCATTGTGTGTGCGTGTGTATGTGTGTGTGTGTGTACTCCTCCCTCTCTCACAGCACTCTAATGCAATGAATGATTGGCACAGCTGACTGAGCTGATAACAGCTCCATCCTTTACATACCCACCCACTGCTAGGCACGCACATACCCGCCTGAGGTTAACCCTCGTGGGCCGCAGACCTAAACGTTGCCTGGCATCTATTCCCAGAAGCCTGGATCAAAACCACAGCTGGGCTTCAAAAACTGGCCTATGTGGTGGGGTCACATAGCTGTCTAATTACCAGCGGTTTACAGTCTCAGGCTGGATCTTGTGAAAAAAAATAATAAACAACTTTCAGTTCAATGTTCAGACATTATTTAAAAAAAAAAATTAATTGAAATTGGTGTAGTAATTTTTGTCACTAGCAGCACTAAACGGAATTCTGTCTGAGCGCCCTGATAAGGCAGACATAACACTGGCTCAACTACTGAAGTAAGTTAGGGGTGGAAACTTTGTCTTAACAATTTGGTTTGAACAAACCTCCGTTCATTAAAAGCAAATGGGGACCAGTGGCTGTCAAGCTCCAAACAGGACAAACCAGACATACAATGCAGGAGTGCATATAGCCTGTACACTACATTGCAGGCCATTTAATAGTTTGTCTGTTTTTGGTGCCGAAATGAAATCTTCATTCCTATGATTTAAAAGAAAATGTAAAACTAAAGAATAAACAAAAGGATCTGCAATTGGGTTCCAGAGATCAATCAGAACAGGGCAAACTGAGGTGAGCTGTAAGATGCCTCTTCTGAAGATGACATATTCAGGTCAGCCGATTGGCATGTCGCACCCCTTCAGTGACCATAGAAGAGGTGTAGAGTGCAAACACTGAGGGAATCTGCATTAGCTGTAATAGAAGTCTGCCTTGAGGTCAGAGGTTAAGCACTCTCACACTCCATCACTGACATTTATAAACCTGAGACAGAATTTCACACCTCCCAAAGACACACCTGCTCACTAACTCTTCAGCCCTTCTGTTTCTCTCTGCATCTTCAAGAGGAAGCAGAGAGAACAAGATGCAGATAGACTAAATGCATGTGGTGTCCCGTATATCTGGCCACTTAAGATATGCTTAAAATAATGTTTAGGGCCACTGCATGTATGAATGTGATTTTGCATGTGAGGTATCTCTTATATCAACAGACAAAGCTTTAATCTTTTATCTCATCCTGCAACCAAACAAATCAGTCAGCAACACTGTATCAAAACTACAATTGTACTTTTGATCGCAGGCCAAACTTCATAGCAACAATGACAATGAATACAACAACAACTCTTTCAATTAGTCATACCCTCAGAACCCTGTGTAGATATCATTCCATGTGCATCCACTGGAAAACTGAACATTTCAGTTTCCCAACCCCTTCCCAAATATGTACATGTTCTGTGAACTTAACAGAATGCAGGTGCATTTGTTTCTATCAGAGCTGCATGTGTCACATCCTCAGAGTGCAGCGGGCATTGTTCACATCTAATTCCTCTGCATGTAGCTCTAGGGCTGACTTCCTTTCTTTATTCCTTTACTCTGGCTATGGACCGGCAGTAGAAGAACGCAGGATGGAGTCTGACGGCAAGATTAGGACTACAACGTCACCCGTTTCCTAAAGAGAGAGAGCAGAGAAAGACAGAGAAAGATTAACAAATAGCAGGATGTGACACAACCATACAGTAAATTTGTGATATCATCTCGTTTAGTCTATTACTAACAGACTAAGAGCAAAAGTTCAGGTCTAGCATCACAGCTGAGGGGTGGGAAGCCTGACCAATATATATATAATATATATAATAATATAATTAGCCAGTAATGGACCACTAGAGGGCGCTCTGTATCTGTTACCCAAAAACATGGGGTACTGCGCCTTGACATGAGTGTCAATTTGGATTGTGAAAGAGTGCAAGCAGAGAAAATTCTACAAAAATGCTATATATAACAACAAAAAAAATATATATATATATATATATATATATATATATATTATATATATATATATATATATATATATTTCTTACTGCGTAATAATCGTTTGCAAAATGTCTCCATACTTTTACCAGTAATTACAGTATATAACCATTCAATTGTCAAATATTATAGAATGGAAAATTATTCCTTTTGTGAAAGATTTTAATTTATTAAATGATAACAGTAAGATAGCTTGTTTGAAAAATATTTGAAATCTCAAAATCTTTTTTCTTTTACTCTCCAAACTAAGTCAATAATCCTGTCAGATCTATAATTTATAGGGAAGCCCCGCCCTCTGACTATGCGATTGGCTGCCGTAGACGTTCTACTACAGCTGATGACTTGCCAATGGTTTATTGAACTGTCACTCAAGTCCGTTCAGACGTCTAGTAGTGAGAGCAGCGCGCTAGAGAACTGAGTGGATGTATGTGCGTGACTTTCATCTCATCTTCTGGAGGTCTTGCGGAGAAACGAATCACTTTGTATGGCTGGATTTTTGTGGCCGATGCATATATTGGTTTTCTTTTTTTAACCATGTCGTATTAACTTAATAGGAGTCATGCATAACTATTTTGGAGCTTGTTTCTCAATAGTGTTACTAATTTTGACGTTTTGGACTGAGGTGAGTTAAATTTCCTTAAGCCTTTTTAAGTCCACTTTTTCCTTCACTGTCTGTAAAGTTCATAATTAAACAGCCGCTTTACATTGAACTGAAACTCATTAATTTTTGTCAAATTAGATTTTGGGATTCTTTTCCTAATAGAATTATCCTTCCGTCAGTGGAATCATGTGATCCTCAAAGTTTAAAGCGTTTTAAAACAAGTACGCGTACACTGTAATGCACCGACTTAGAAACTTTAAGCATTGCATAAATTGATAATACGGTAAAGGATTTAAAGTGCACATTTCATTATTGCACGAGCCTGTTTATTGAAGTTTGCTGCGAGTGCATTGGTATTTCTGCAATAGCCTACCTGTAGAACCATAAAATCCTTTCTTAACCACAAGTCAATGCATAGGCTACTATATTCGCTATATTATTTTGTGTTGCATGTGCTGTTTTATTTTTAGGAACAAGACACATTACTCTGTGCAATAATGTTTGTAATTCATATTTTAACTACTGTTTATGTTATTTTTAGGTGTGCCAGTCGTCGGGTTATTTAGAGCTCCAGTTGATCAGCGTGGAGAATGACATGGGTGAGCTCGCGAATGGAAACTGCTGTGACGGCGCGCGGAGCGCACTAGACGGTCTGTGCGACCGGGACGAATGTGACACGTACTTGAGAGTGTGTCTAAAGGAATACCAGGTGGAGGTCACCACATCTGGCTTATGTACGTACGGCACTGGACGCTCGAGCGTGGTCGGAGGGAATACATTTCAGTTGAAAGGATTCAATGGAAACCCAAACAAGGCCAATGACCTCGGGACCGTTATCATCCCCTTTCAATTCGCTTGGCCGGTAGGTGTTTGTCGATACGATCTCAACAAAACAAACTTTTTTTTGTGTGAACACTTTCTACATAGGCTATATGATGATGTAGCTGTTGTAATACTTAAAAAAATGTTCATATTGGTTCATATAAAGGTGTGCATATTGGAATTGAAAACACATTATAGGCTTGTAACATGACATTTTCTGAGTATCAAATCATATAGGCTAATATATATTCCAGCTTATGTTAAGGGTTTTTCCCTATATTACTTTTGCATATTATCCACCTTAAGATGTTTGGCTATATGTGAAAATATCGCTGGTTTAAATGGCTATTAGATATTTAGATAGGCTTAGCTATAAACTTTACCACATTAAGATTATATAACCAGCTGGAAACTTGTTTATTGATGGTCCAACATGATCTACTTACCTTGCACTGGCTAACGACCAGTTTAGACCAGTTAGAAACCAGCTACCATGTTTCATGAATTTACAGCAGATGGCCAAGACGCTCAAGTGAAACATGCTTGGTCTTAACAACACCAACTGGTAGCCTGCGCATTAAACACTCATTGCAAAGCAAATGTTTGACTCGGTGGAAAGAGGAGAGCTTGTGTCACCGTGGTCACTGGCGTTAATCGTAGAGATGATGAGTAGGGGCTCTCCGGTTACGGCGCGCGTTTGGCTGCGCGAGCGGCGGCTGGTGTGTGTCTCTCGCTCGCGCTGAGCGTACAGTTACACGCGTAACTGATGGTGTCGTATTTATAGGACGTAGTGTGTTTTACTTCACTGGGCTGCAAGAAGACCATGCGTGTAGACCATCTATCTATCTATCTATCTATCTATCTATCTATCTATCTATCTATCTATCTATCTATCTATCTATCTATCTATCTATCTAGATCAGGCTGCCTTAAGTTTATTCTCTGTTTTTCAGCAGTGGGTCTACAACAACAATCAAAGTGTACTAACAAACACTTAGCAGCATCTTTTTCTTGAAAGAATCGTATGATAGTGAAGGCCAACAGTCGCGTGAGCTCGCAAGAATGCTGTTTTGGGCAAAAAATGAGATGAGAAGCCTTTTTTAAGGAAAGTCACGATTTACACAAGACTGAGTTCTTGACTAGAGCTGGCATGCTCATGGAGTGATATCACAAACCAAGAGATAGAAAAGAGAAAGAGAGAGGCAGTGGGAGTTGTCTTCACGATCATGTTTCAGATAGCGGCATTGTCGCTAAATAGACCAGAACAGATAGTTTGTAAGATAACGCAGGGCACATTACTGTGGGTAAAACATTTAACTCAAACCACACAGAGCTTACATTAGTGGGATTTTTTTTTTTTTTTTACCTGGTAAATCTGTTTTGTAAATAGTGAAAACCACTGAATCACTGCATTTGAGTCTTGTTTGCTTCCACATTTCAGCCATGGTGATAACAGTAGCCTAGTGTTTTGGTGAGAGCTTTCTGTGTTCTTATGTTATGTACACATGCCTTTTAAAGTGGCTTTTTAAACATACAACAATTTCCTAATTGAAGATAAAATTGTGATAGAATTTTGACTGTGCGTGAATATTTTTTTATATCTCCGCGGTGGTTCTTCAGTTATTTTTCTTTGAAATTATCTATCTATCTATCTATCTATCTATCTATCTATCTATCTATCTATCTATCTATCTATCTATCTATCTATCTATCTATCTATTCATTTATTTTTGTATCTCATTCTAGCTACTGTAGCATGCTCACAAGTTGTTTATTTTATTTTGTTTATTTGCTTGGTATGCTGAAGAACATCTGGTTTTCTTCTATTCAATTTAGGACTGTATATCACAGGGGACAAATTCTACCTTTTGAGTCTATAGGTTTGGTTTTAGGTAAGCTGTGTCTCAGAATGTTATCTGGTCACTGTTTAGGACTATAAGTGCTGTTTCATCAGTCATTTGAGCAACTGATTTTACATTCAGCTGGTGCACATTTGAAGATTATTCTCTGCTGTAACTGTTGAAGTCTGTGAAGTCTGCAGTCTTGTGTTAACAACTCTGGTGAAGACAGCCCATAATAGGAAGGAAATCCTCCTGCTGTGATGTTTTATAGTTATTTCTGGAACTGGCAAACCACAAAAATAAACACTTGCTAATGGGAATAATCCTCCCATAATGTTTTTCTCTGAAGCTTGTCTGCCTTTAGGTCCTCACAAATTATTCAACAATGAATGATGGCACACAATATACTGTTTGATACAGTTGCATCAACGCACTCTGCGCATCATCATTGTTATTAGATTAAAATCAGCCGATTTGAAATCTGCCAAGACACTTGCATCTGCCATTGTCCATAGTTTCTTAGCAAATCTGGTGTGCCAAGGGGAGGGACGCAGTTTACGGAAGGTGATGTTTATGGGCCTTATAAGTCCTGCTGTGCTTGACGTCCTACAGCTGTGAGATCTTTGATTCTCTTCCAGCATACCATCTTTTGTTTTTGGATAAAAAAAATCTTGTCCCACTGAGCACACACACACACACACATACCACACTTTTTTTAAATTTATTATTTAAGCTTTTCCAAGTAAGAGCTCCCCAAGTTCATGTTCTGTTTTACGATTAGGATGTTTTCAGTCTTCAATCTAAACCCTAAATACACAGTCAAGAAAAGAGATCTTTTTACAAACCAGGAATAACAGTTAAACAGGAATGCACAATAACAATATATCTTTAGTTGAGATAGCCTATATCCTTCGGATGAGACATTAAACCGAGGTCCTGACTCTCTGTGGTCATTAAAAGTCCCATGGCATTTCTCGTAAAGAGTAGGGGTGTAACCCCGGTGTCCTGGCCACATTCCACTCATTGGCCCTTGCCAATCATGGCCTCCTAATAATTCCCATCCATTGAATTGGCTCTATCACTCTCTCTCCTCTCCACCTATAGCTGGTGTGTGGTGATCGCACTGGCGCCGTTGTACTGTGGCTGCTGTCGCATCATCCAAGTGGATGGTGCACACTGGTGGTGGTTGAGGAGAGACCCCCTGATATCATTGTAAAGCGCTTTGGGTGTACAATAGTACATATGAAAGCGCTATATAAATGCCTCATTCATTCATTTACCAAAGATAACATTAGCCCTTTTAAAAGCAGTCAGTGAATCTGGTTGTTTTGAGATATGGGGGTCAGGCCACTTAAATTACTGTGTCTTTATCACTTATGTCTCTGTTTTATATTGCATAAATGTGGACCTGCCAAGGAGCTGGACTGAAAGTTTTACTGAAAGAGAGAGGGATGCTAGTGACAAAACAAACTTGCTTCTATCATTCTTGACAGCAAAAAACGTTATGAGGGCCTGCATGACTAAATACTGGATCTCCTCTACTTTTTTTTTTTTTTTTCAGATCTTTCCTGTCCTCCTTTCACCCCATCCTGCTTTCTTTAAATCTTGGATGAGTGTTGGGTCTCTTGTTTCACGACTGTTTCTTTCTCCTATTTTCTGAGTGCTCTGTAGTTGGCTGAGCGTTAGAGCAGGTGTTTGATGCAAACCTGCATTGTGTTCTTCTGGACTCTGATGTCGTCTGCTGGTTACAGGATCTATCTATCTATCTATCTATCTATCTATCTATCTATCTATCTATCTATCTATCTATCTATCTATCTATCTATCTATCTATCTATCTACCTATCTATCTACCTATCTATCTATCTATCTATCTATCTATCTATCTATCTATCTATCTATCTATCTATCGACTTGCAATAGACTTTTAAGGTTTTTTTGCCCATTTTAAAAGCATAGCCCCATACAGCTTTCCCAATGTTCTGATTAGTTTTCTCATTTTTCTAAGATATTGAAATGATGTCACAGTTATTGTCTTGCTGCTACTAACTTTTAGGAGCCATTCACACACAGAGAGACACCTAGGCTATATATAGGAAGAATGGTTTAAAAAAGTCTTAGACAGAATGGCAGAACTTAACAAAACAAGTATGATGGCATTTCTAGTGCAATATTACTGCCACATGCACTCTTAAGTTTATATCAGGGCTCGATAATATTTTTTATTATAAGATAGTGATGATATTTTGTAGTTGCCCAGTAGTTATCTGCCATTAGAATTTAGATTTATTTACAACCTTCAATCTCTACCACCGTTACCCCTGACATGCACGGAAAATGTTTTCTGAAGAGTTTTGCAAACTTTAAGTATTGGTTGTAGTCTGTGAATACATCTAAATCTAAATGTCAATAAAATGGCATTTTTTGGGGGGATGACAGTGCAGATTAAGGTTTTTAGTGGTAAATTCCTTTTAGAAGGTAAGATCACACCATAGTAAAATAAAAATACACAGCTTAACTTGGCTTATTGCTAAAAAATAACCACCACCTCTTTCATTGAAAATTGCACACAATGGAATTGCATTGTTAATTCTGTCCCATGGAAACCCAAGCACATTGGGTATGAAGTGAATTTAGAACACAGGTGTGTTACCAACCTGCACATATCACATTCAGCTTTTAGGTGGAACGGTTCCTGTGTGTGTGTGTGTGTGTGTGTGTGTGTGTGTGTGTGTGTGTGTGTGTGTGTGTGTGTGTGTGTGTTATTGTGCATTGATTTGCATTTGACCTGAATCCTTATAGACCGATGTATTCACACCTGGTGCGAGTGTTTCCCACGCAATGAATGTTAATGAAAGGCACATTCAGGCTGGACTCTTGCAATATACAGTACAGTACAGTACGTCCCCCTCACTGTCCTCTGATGTGTAAAAACTGTGGCACTGCCTGCTCAGTGTCACTTAGGAAGTGTAATTTATTTATTGCCTGTGTGTGTGTGTGTTCCTGTGTATCTGCTGGCATGTGTATATGCATGTGGGTGTCTTATTTCCCTCTAACTAAGGAAAGATAAAATCTTCCCCTCTCCTGCTCCTCCCTAGACTGGTGGTTGGTGTCTGATGGCTGTCTATGGAGATTAGTAACTGTGTTACACCACTGACCAGGTGCTTACATTAAAATGCTCATGCTGAAAACTAATGCTACACAAAACCTTTCCCTTTCTTTAGTGTGCTAACACTGATTCCTCAACATCCTTACACATTTAATGGGGTTTGGATCTTATTCTGGATATTATAAAGCAGTACACAACTAGGGGGTATGTGGCAGTAGGGGGTCCGCCAATTATTGTTTCATGGCAACAAAATGTTTGTGAAAAAAAATAAGCATTAAACAAAAATATTATATAATGTTAACTTTAACCAAAGATAAGTAAAAAAAAAAGATAAAAAAAAGTTTCACTGTCCTTCCCAGTTCCCACAGTAATCATTATTTTAGTTTGTAATGTATGCATCATAACAAAGTATATGAATACATTAATATGGCAGTACTGCATACACATATATAGTTCATTTTATTTTGTAAGATGATTATGATAGTGTTTTAACACATTTTGATCAAAAGAAAAAAGACATTTATAATGTTGCATAATATTTATATTTCAAATAAATGCTGTTCTTTTGAAATTCATCAAAATTCTTAAAAACTGTATCAGGGTTTCCACAAATATTTGAAGTGTAGTTATCAATAAATCAAAAAGTCAAGAATGGAGTCTGTTTGAAGCTCTCTCAGCAGGATGTGATGATCGCAAAAAGCTCCAGGCTAAAATGGAATGAACTTGGAAATATTTTAGAGAAACAAAACGCAGAAGATCAATATTTTCTGTTTTTTTTTTTTAAAGCGTAGCCCTGTACCTGTCACGCGTGTGGTGTGGGCATGTGGGCAGATGAAGAGGCTGAAGTCAAAATTCCAATTTCAATAAACTTTACTTACAATATAAGTATATTGTACACACCTTCGGGTGGCCATGGCGGAGACGACCCTTCAGGCGGCCATGGCGGAGACGACACTTCGGGCGGCCGTGGGCCTTTGGGCAGCCCCGGCGAGGCCCTCCCTATAGCCCTCCCCCAAAAAATGTCTTGGGGGAAATGACGTGACCAGTCTCTGGCTTGGCGGGAATGACGTGCACAGTCTCTGGCTCGGCGGGCATGACGTGCACAGTCTCTGGCTCGGCGGGAATGACGTGCACAGTCTCTGGCTTGGCGGGAATGACGTGCACAGTCTCTGGCTTGGCGGGAATGATGTGCGCAGTCTCTGGCTCGGCGGGCATGAAGTGATGCGCAGGCTAGGCAGGACTGACAGACTCAGGCAGGACAGTCTCGGCGGGACGAGACTCAGGCAGGACGTGAAGTGAAGGCTCGGCAGGACTGACGTGAAGGGCAAGTGATGAAACTTAATCGTTTCATCACTTAGGGAGCAGGAGACAGCGAGAGGAATAAACTTCCACGTGTAGTTGAACAGATTGCGGCTATCCAGGGCAAAAGCCGCGATATGTCCAGCGAACTCCCAGCTCATGATGTGGTTGGTTCTTCTGTCACGGGTGTGGTGTGGGCAGATGAAGAGGCTGAAGTCAAAACTCCAATTTCAATAAACTTTATTTACAATAGGCTATAACAAATACTCGCACGGATACAGACAGGCAGAAGGTTTCCACACATGCTAAACACATCGTTACATAGTCAACTTGATCATATTTTTATATTAAGATGTTGATGGTGTTTTGTAGATGACCAGTAGTTGCCTATTTAAAGTGTTACATTTTTTCATAATGAACATCCTTCAATCTCTGCCACCATTATAGTTTTGCATAATTTACGCATCTATTGTAGCCTGTCTACAGTATATACAAGTAAAAATGTACATATATAAATGTCAATGAAATGCCAAAAAGAACAAAGGATTTGTAAGATTTGTGAATTTTGCTTAGAGGTTTAGTGAAAGGTTTGAAAGGGTTGAAGCCATGCATGCACCTACAAGTTTGAGTGGTTTGGCTTCACTGATGTTAGCGTGCTGATTCATGCTTCGAGAGGAAAGATGCATGAGTGTCAGTACACAAAATCCATGGGCATGTTCCTCATGCCGTACTGGTGCAGTAAAACTGATCTCTGCTCAAACCAATCTTCTCTGCAAAACATCGACCTGATCTTCCAAAACACATCTTCATAAAGGTTTTCCACAGTGGCTCTTTGAAACATAAAAAAGCTGTTTCCTTGCATTTTCTGTCTCAAAGTATTGGAAATCTGTGATTTTAGACATTAACCCCTTAACTGTCTCCCCCCTTTTTGAGAATTGACATAGTGAAGCAAAGAATGAAAAAGTTATGGAAGTTTAAATTTACTGTAAATCAAATGTACTGTTGTAAACATTTTTTATTTTATATAAAATATATATTTTACAAAATAATTTTTTAAAAGTTACAAAAGTATTTTTACTATAACATCAAAGCCATATATATATATATATATATAAAACCAAGTTGTTTTCCAAATTTGAAGTTGATATCACAAAAATTACAATTTTGTTTAGGCTATAGCCACCAGGTGTCAACAACATTCCATAGTTTTTTTTCTGATGTATTCTCCTGTAGCAAATTAATAAATTTCAGTCTAAATAGCATTTCTATCACAAAGTACCCCTTACACGGTAACTCGATGTCCAATTTCAAAATGGTTTTCACAGGATGAATTTTAAATTCAAAAGCTTTCGAATTATACCTAATTTATGGTGATTACTAAAATATGTGATACAAAAAAAGGCAATAAATAAAATGAGCGCCAAGGGTCACGTTAGTGGGATGAACAGTTAAGGTGTTCTACAGAAGCTTATTAGTAATTACACGTATGCAATTCTGTCTGACGTCTGTGCTAGAGATTTCTTTCCAATGTTTCAGACATTTCCTGAAATGTTGTAATCCCAAAAGCACTCTGGTTCTGTCAGATTAAAGGAAAGAAACGCTACTACCCCTTATTTGAGAAAGAACATGACCCCTCCCTCACCTCACAGTAAAATACTACTGGTTCAGGAACCTTTTGAAGTCATGTTGTTAATCGACTTGACTAAGCAAAACATTTTCCCACGCAGTGAATGAACTAAAGAACATTGTTGAAGCATGTGCAGTGTAGAAAAAACATGCATGAAAAACATCACACAATCATTTATGAATTTGTTGACTACGGCAGTGACCTGATGCACACTCATACAAAAGTCCTTACACCATGTTCATCTGGTTTATAACCGGGCTAATCAGTCACCAGACTGTGGGAACCAGGTTATTCACATTGCTATTATGACTTGCATCCTGTTAAAAAGGTACACACACATATTCACATGCAATCTATATGAGGACATACAATAAATTGTATTGTTTTACAATGGCTACAAACTAACCATATCTCTAGAGTAATAGAAATAAATCCCTAGATATTATTATACTTTAATATTTTATTTCTTTTTTTCTTCTTTGAGGATGTCTTTGGATGCCCTTCTATGTTTTGTGAAGTTAATGTGAATACATAAACATTGAACTTTTGGATGGTTGTGTAGTCAGTCTTTCTTTTACTTTGCCGCAGACTAATGAGTACTGTGTATGTCTGTGCTTCTTGTGCCATAGTTTTTTGTTTGTTTGTTTTTTGAACTGCATATTATTTCATTGATATTTTCTGTTTGTCTTTTGCATAGACTTTGACTGTGGAGACCTATATGTCTGTGTATATTAGCTAACCAGCTCTTTCTCTCTATCTCCTAGCTAGCGTACACTTTGATCGTGGAGACTTGGGACTGGGACAACCAAACGATCACTGACAGCAGTGAGTAATGATTTCCCAACACCTTGACACACACCACCATGCATTACTGCGTACACAATCTTTAAGCCATCAGGACCCGAGTCCCTCTTGAGCATGTTTACATCCACAAATGACACAGAAAGTCAGATTTGTGCAGGCTGGTTTTGACATTTGACATATTGAATTAGCTTGGGTTTTGCAGTATGTTGTGCTTTATGTGACTATTAAATTATCTGTAAGTCTTTCTCAGACAGATTCATAGGCGGAGGGTGAACCAACTTCAGGGTAAGATTAAGGAGATGTGCTTCCCCTTTAAAACATATTTAAATAGATTTCCATGAAATGGTTTCAAGTTATATGTTGCCGCATAACCTACACATCTCAGCATAAATGCTCCTGATAAATTGTTTATTATTAAAGCATCTATGTTCAGAAACCACTGTTAATTTTAACAGGAAATAAAAAGCATACTGTGGGTTTTGGCATGGCAGAAAGTGTGCTAATAGCGCTACCTTTATAATCACTAAAAAGCTGTCACTCATTTTAGTTAATTGTGATCTCACAAAGTTCTGTTATAATCAATTAAGCTGACTGCACAATGAATCTCCTATATACATAATGTCTACACTTTGTTATAATGAGAAGATTTTGTGAGTTTGCAGAACTTAGCTCTGAACTAAAACAGTGTTTTGAGCGGTGAGTGGGTTCTAACTTAAACGCCTCTGATTGGCCATTGCATTCAAGAAATCAACAGATATGTTTGTGGTTGGTTACAATGCTCAACGTTGCAAAAACACATTTTAAATAGAAATCTTTGACACTCTCCAGAGCACAAACACTGGATCGCTTGCCAAATCTTTTGGCACATATGAAATGGCATATCAGTGCCATTCTGATCAACATGAAATAAGCAATTGATAATTAATGTAGGTACATAATAAATTGCATACCAGTTGCAATTTCTTCAAAAGAATGAGAAATTGCTTTTACGATGTGGACAGTTGACTAGATGATGTAGAGGTTGAACAAGTAGTTTTGAGAATTTCAAATTTGATCTGAGAAAAGCAGCAAAGCGACCGAGAAAAACTGTAATAAAAAAAGCAGGTGGACAGGGTGGTCGCTCAGAGTATTAAGTCAGAGCTGGATTCCTGTGGTTTGATGTGTCTTTGAACCATTAAGGGGTACCCGCAGGCCCATGAAGAATTTGCATGCACAGAACTCAGCAGAAAATTACACAGGTTTCTGCAGAATCCGAATGCTCATCATTCACTAAATTCCAAATACACCCTCTCTGCATTGCTCAAGTTTAAATGTTTTGGCTAATTGGATCTACATTATTGTAAAAAGTAAAGGTCCATTGTATAGGTTTATTGGTCTGCTGTCATTTTTTCTCATTAAACAGTACATACATAAACAACTTGTCAGCAAATGGTTGAAGCAAAAAAATAATAATGAGCTGGATCTAATCGCAAAAAGTGTATTTCAATGAAAAACACAAAATTTAATAAGCACTTCCACAAAACAGGAAACAGAACAACCTCTATACATGGACCACATCAAAGCATTCAAACCATTACACAACACCGTTTTCAACTGAAACCGGAATACATTTTACGCATTTTGGCCGTTCATTTACAGGCGTACGACAAGCGTTTTGGGGGCGTAAAAATGCTAACTTTTGAAAACGGGTTTCAAAGTGCAAGTTTTTGCAAACAATACTGTTATAGTCTCCGCGTAAACTACAAAAACGAGAATTTGTGAAAACGAGGATGTCATGTGCATGTGTATTACATGTTCAGTCTATAAACGTGTAGTGTTTCTTTTCAAAGTGACATCAGCAACTGGCCTGGCAACATAATACAGCATTTTTTGACGTTTACGCGGATCCATGTGAACGTGGATCGTTTTGTATTATTGTAGGAGAGACTAATTTATTGGATTTTTTTTTATCAGAAAGCGATGTAGTCAACTGTCATGGTATGGGATCCCAGTGCACAGGACATGTTAACACATGGTGTGAATGGTGATGTGTGTGTGTGTGTGTGTGTGTGTGTGTGTGTGTGTGTGTGTGTGTGTGTGTGTGTGTGTGTGTGTGTGTGTGTTGTCCTACACAGATGTGTCCTGTTTTCCTCTTCTCCTCCTGTGGTTCTCCTTTGCTCCATAATATAGGATGACTCTGACAGGAAGTACCATTAATGAAGGAATTCATGTTCTCTCTGTTGGATGATCATTTACAAGCAATGTATTATATAAACCCTAACACGCTGAATACTCTCAAAAAAATCTGTTAATTAATTACCTTGAAGAAATTAAGATACATACCTTTCAAATGTTTGGGGTCAGTAAGATTTTTTCTTTAAAGAAATCAATGCTTTTGTTCAGCAAGGATGCATCAAATTAATCAGAAGTGATATTAAAGACAATAATGTTATAAAAGACTTCAAATAAATGTTGTTTCCTTTGAACTTTCTATTCTTTAATATGTATCATGGTCCACAAATATATTAAGTAGAACAACTGTTTTCAGCATTGATAATAATAATAGTAATAATGTTTTTTCAGCATAAAGAATGATTTCTGAAAGATGTGAAAATTCAGCGGTGTCATATGGAATAAATATAATAAAATATTTAAATGTTTTATTTGAAAACATTTCTTTGAAATTGTAATAATAATTCACAACATTACTGTTTTTATTGTATTTTTGATCAAATAAATGCAGCCTTGGTGAGAATTTTTTCAAAAACATTTAAAATAAAAACTCTTACTGAATGCAAACTTTTGATTGGTAGTGTGTATTTTAAAAAACATAATCAACCTAATGTGGTATTCACAATGAAAAGTGAAGTAAACGATAACTAGCATTAAAGTTAGCTAGCTGTAAGTAGTATAACTCTGATTTGCAATTATAAAGTTTAACTGAATTGGTTAAAACTGAGATGGACTGGAGATTTGCGTATTTGACTGAATGGGAAAAGTTCATGTTAGAAAGTAAACTGTTATTTGATGTGTTTTTGGGGAAAAACAAGTGAGGTGGACATCAGTTATTTTAGTAAGAACAAAGTCTATTCTACTGCAAAGTAGAATAAAAAGAGAATAAATATGTAAGCACATGTCTCCTTCAAGTCTTCAAGCACAGAGTATCGTTTTAAACATTTCTAGGCACTTTACAGCAGATTTGAGTATTTGTAGATGTTAGTTTATGTTTATTTGTATATGAAGAGTTCAGATGCAAAAGCCTCTAAGTGCCATCTGAAATTTTCTTCTAGAATGATCATTTTTATCAAGCTCGTATATTTAAGTTCAGTAATGGCTATGAAAATTACCTATTAATTGTCATTTAAGTGAAATTATTGAACTTAAATAAACAAGCTTGATAAAAATGATCATTCTAGAAGAAAATTTCAGATGACACTTAGAGGCTTTTGCATCTGAACTCTTCATATGAATATCTTGTGTGGCTGTTTGTTGCTAGTGTGTTAGTGGCCTTAATGGTCGTTTTAGCCATGCAAATGAAAACTGTTTATATTCCGCGTGTCATGTTTAAAATCCCTGGAGAGAGTTCGGGCCTAAACAAAGAGTATGAGGTCATCGCCTCGTTAAGACATTAATTACTGTTACTGTTACTGCTGCTCGTTATTTTCCACACATGTCTGAGCTAATTATTGTCTGAGCAGCTGCAATGCTACTATTCTTCACACACACACGACACACACTTACAAACAAATACACTACCGATAATTAATCATAAAGCAAAGGGCTACTGACTGGACTGGCATGATTATTTACTCTCACAAATACACACAACACTAACAAGGCACTGATATGTTCACATACACAACTTTGCCAGACTATTGTCTTCTGACTCTCTGAACCTTAGCACAGGGCTTTGCTTGGCATTTATTTCAAACAGACTACATCTCACACAGCCAGACCATGAGCAAGATCTAGCTCTTTTTTTTTTTTGATGATCATCCAGATGACAAGATGATGATGTGGAGCGAATTACTGATGAGTAATTCAGATGAGTGACAAGTGTTAACAAGTGTTAAAGGGGACCTATTATGCACCTTTTTACAAAACGTACTAAGGTTGTCAGAAACATACAAAGTTCACATAAACACAGTTATGTCTGTGAACATAAACATCAAGAAAAGAAATCGCATGTGTATATTATATCTGTGTATTTAAGTGAAAGCAGCGTAATATACAGTACCTACTGCTAAATATGCTGTTAAAATGAATCAAACAACAAGTAAAAAACAGAAAATCACTCACTGCTCTTGATTGAATAACTTTAGTAACTTTAATAAGAATACATTTCTTACTTGAATGCTGCTGTTAAAGGGTAACTAAACACTTTTTTTAGTTAATGATTTGTAAGAATGGAGCTTCATAAATGCTGTTCATTGATTCGAGGACATTTTTTGACATTTGGCTATAAAGAGTATTAATTTTCAAATATATGGTGTAAAAACATCTGAGTGCTGCCCTCTTCAGGTTAAACGGAAAGCTCCTGAAGTAGGGGTACTCTGCGACGTAGGGTACTCTGTGACGTAGGGTACTCTGTGACGTAGGGTACTCTGTGACTTAGGGTACTCTGTGAGGTAGGGTACTCTGCGACGTAGGGTACTCTGTGACGTAGGGTACTCTGTGACGTAGGGTACTCTGTGACGTAGGGTCTGTGACGTAGGGTCTGTGACGTAGGGTACTCTGTGACGTAGGGTACTCTGTGACGTAGGGTACTCTGTGAGGTAGGGTACTCTGCGACGTAGGGTACTCTGTGACGTAGGGTCTGTGACGTAGGGTCTGTGACGTTGGGTACTCTGTGACGTCACTCTGTCACGCCCTTGGCAGCCCCTGGTATAAAAGCCGTCAAAAGTGTAGTATTCCTACTGTAGTGAGTCAGGAGTTTTGAAAACGATAGCGTATATTAGCATCTAGTTAGCATAGCATTTATAGTTATTTATAGGGATGGAATGAGATGAAAGTGTTAAAAAAGAACTAATGCTCACACTGAAAACATTTCAACAAATTTTATATTTGAAAAACAACAAATAAAACAAGCAGCTCTATGCAAGATTCTATTCTGTGGCATTTCCTTCTGACCGTCGTCAATAGCAACACATTATAACACAGCGCAAATCCATGTATAACAATGGATGCGCTCTCTCGTTTCATTCAAATACAACTTGCCGTCTTGCGTCTCCGTTTTTTATTGTATTGAAAATGAAATCAGAGTTAATTTATTGTTTACAGAGTTTGATAATACTCTTGTCTGGACGATTGTTGTGTACACTGTGCAAAATGGATTTATAAACCGGTAAGATTTAAAACATTAATGCAAACTTTTCTTCGCGGAAGCTTCACGTTTATTTCAAGTGACTGAGATAAAATATTTCAACTCAAAACAACATTTTATGCCCAATTATTTCCCAGACGTTGGTTTGGTTTTGAGGTCAAAGTTAACTTGCATTGGGTTCGCTAACAGTGGCTGATGTTCACACAAGACGACTCGGCAGATTTGAAGTGTATTGCAGCGACTTTTTTGTGCATGTGCAGACAGGGTGACCATCCTTGATTAAGTTCCCCTCAGGACTTTTGTAGAAGCCCAAATATGACCACACCTCAGATTTGGTCCTCTTTAAAGGCTGAAAAATGGTGGAGGAGAAAAGTCCTCGACTTCAAATGACCGCTCTGTTGCAAAGCTACTTGCGTCACTCCAGTTGCTCTCCATTTGAGCGAGTCTGACAGCAGCTGTCAATTAATCCGTCCCCTCTATCTTTGCTGGGCTCTGCCCACTTTTCCAGTATTTTTCAAATATTGCCAGTGGGTGGAGTCAGGCTCTGACCAGGGGTTTAGTTACCCTTTAAATACTCTGACGAGGAGATAAACATGGCGGACCGTGTACAGCTCTCTCAGGGCAGGGTCTATGCTAATATAGGGCAGAGTCCGTCAGTTGTGGGCATTTGTGATGTCACATTGCATAGAAACGGCACTGTTTATGATTAATGGGGATTAAAAAAGAGGAGTAGGTGGATTTTTACCATTATAGAGTGGTTGTGTAAACACTGCTGACACACATTTATGCTTAAACACCATGTAAAAGTGAATTTTGCATATTAGGGCCTCTTTAAATGTGGTTGTAATTCATTGAAGGCATTTTTTTTACTACCATTTTTTCTATGCATAGACATTTTAATTAATAATTTTTAACATCAAATTAATGCTACTTAATCTTTAACATTATTATTTGATTATTTATTGTTTATTATTATTATTTTTATTTTATTGTTTTTTATTTAATAATTCTTTTTATTAATTATTTCATTATAGATTTCATTATAAATAATATATTAAGTGTTATTTTTGTAATATTTTACTTGCAATTGCTGTCCTGCGACAAAACATGAAGGCATGTGCGTTTTAGACCAAACATATAATGGTGATTGAGTGCGACCTGAAAGCAGTGAATGGTGAGATATTTTGCTAAATTAAATAAGAAGAATGGCGTGATAACTTGATTATGTCTCTTCCATCTGTAATATCTCAGTGAGCTTTTATAAAGTTTTACACATGCACAGTAAGGTGAATTTAGCGTTTTCCAAAGTCTCCGTGTGGATATGAAACTTTTGGAAAATGCTTAAAAAGTTGGTTGCAGCCTATTACCAGTAATAGGCGTTTCATTTCCGACGTTGTAAGCAGTAGACCAATCAAAACACACTGGGCAATCTGACCAATCAGAGCTGAGTAGGCTCTCAGAAAGGAGGGGTTTAGACTGAATCTTCAAACGTACTGTTTCTTTGAGAAATTTAGGTGATATGTATATAATGAGTAAAATAGTGTGTTTTTTGACATGTAAATCTATTGTAGGAGACGAAACTAGGAACAAAATGGGGGCACCTTTAAGTACAAACAGGTCTTGCAAAATTGCATGCTAATGTTGTTGTTGTTTTGGATCAAATAATGATAAAGCATTTTTAAAAAAAAAAATCATCTGGTTTCTATTTATATCTGTAAATGTTTTTGTTTCCTGGACACCACACATAGGCTGTATATCTACTGTCAGGAAGAGATCAATTCGTCATCATGGTGTCATACCTGCCTCACAGTAAAAAAAAATGTACAGGTGTTTTTTCTAAGTCTAGTTAGCTCAAAGGTGTAAATCGGGCCTTGAAGTAATAAAGAAGTCTGGCTTTAAATGCAAGAAGCCGGTTTTGCTGTTTGCAGGGCATCAGGTAGCGGAGGCCCTTTGGAGGAGAGGGTCCTGTGGGGCTGTTTACCTTTCAGGAAGTCGGTCTCTCCAGCTCTGCGTTTGGACTCTAAACAGCTCTTTCTGGCCAGCAGGTCAACTGCATTGTTCATGTATCGTCAAGGGGCAGAGAAAGGGGCGTTATTGTGTTTCACTTGTACTGTAGTGCTTGCTGGTAGATCACTAGATGGTAATAAAGTGGATAAGTGAAAAAATGCAAAAAGGAAGTGGAAGTTAAGGAAGGTGGGGTACATTATAATGGATGAAAACTTGAACTTGATGAAATGTGAGAGAGAGAGAGAGAGAGAGAGAGTTGTGTAGTTATAAGGGAAATTATTTGGTCTTGTCCGATTCTTTGGTCTATTGTTTGTGATCTGTTATCGCTGTGGCAATAGGGGCCAAATCGCACCCATTGTGCTAGAGGCAGTGAAACAGAGCAAACTGGAGACAGACTGATGGAGAGATGTAAATAGGACAGAAAGAAAATTATAGGAAAAGAAAAAGAAACTAAGAAAAGACGCTTTGTTTCTAAGCCTAACAGCAGCCCTCATCTGCATTTCCTGAGGTTTTTCTTTATCTAAAGCTGTTGTTTTGAGTTAAAGAGAGCCTCTCAGATCAAGGCTGAAGTTCTAGTGTTAATTGAGCTCACGGAATAAACTCGACTGATTACTTCGAGAGCTGTTCATCTGCTCACCTGTTTGATAGTTCCATGTGTGTGACTGTGTTTTTGAGCTGGCTTATCTTTAGGGTCTCTCTCTCTCTCTCTCTCTCTCTCTCTCTCTCTCTCTCTCTCTCTCACACACACACACACACACACACACACACACACTACTGTGACTCTACCCAGTAACAGTTTCTAAGTGTCTCCTTCAGCTTATAGAAAGGGAGTGATTGGTGTGTATTTTTATAACTAATTGCTGCAGATGAATTAGGAGATGAGTACTATTTTTTTTTTTTTTTTTTTTTTTGGTTTATAAGTGGGGGGAGAGTGAGGGGGGAAAAGAGTACAGCAAAAAGGGGGGATGGCACATTTGATATAAAAGAGCTTGACAAATTCCTTTTTTTAGTCAGAAAGTAGGAAAGTATGTCATAGCTTTTGTTCCACTTCTGGAATCGTGTGTCCATTTAAGGAAGAGAGCAAGTGGACTGAGATGGGGTGAGTGGGGTGATTTCGGCTGTGGGGAAGGATTCGTGGGAATGTGCACAAGGACGATTTATAGAGCACCTTGGCTAGCGGTCAAACATACGACCTGTCAGAAATAACACTGCTATCTCTGATACATCCTCAATTTACTTAGGCTTTTTCAGATATTTTCTGCATTCGTGTGGGAGTTATATTCAAATTCTATAAATATAAATTAAAAAGTTCAATATGCAAATGAATCTCTGGCCTCAGTGATTGAGCCTCTGGTGATCATGTCACCCCCTGATTCAGCCATATCCCTATCCCTGACATGTCCCTAGACGATGATATTGCTAATTTAATCAGGTGTGAATTTCTTGTATGAAATGGAAAGTGCTGCAATGTGAGAATCTCAAGCCAACACCCACCTTCATGAACAGCATAGATTAGATTTGAATCATTGTTGAAGTTGTGTTCTCTCGCTCTTTAAGACGCTGGCTGTTTGTCTTTTTCCCACACACCCAGTCACCCACACACACTTTTTCTCTCCCCTACATTGTGACTGTAGTTGTTCGCAAGGTCACCATGTTTCTCTTCTCTTCTCGAGAGCAAGTTTGGGTGTGTTTGTGTTTTCGTGGGGGGTGGGGGGTCTTCCTGGTCTGTTCCTGATTGTATTATTTCCTCACTGGCTCCCAAGCAGTCTGAGACAAGTGTGTGTGTTCCACTGAAGCAGGAAGACCGACCGTGCTTCATAATTAACACACACACACACACACACGCACACACACATACACACACACACACACACACACACACACACTAACCAATGTTTTTGTCTCTGTCACAGGTGATGATCTGTTAATTGAGAGGAGTATTAATCGTGGAGAAATGAACCCCGGAGAGGAGCGACGGATCATTCAGTACAAGGGCCAAACAGCCAGCATCAAGTACAGCGTGCGTGTGCGCTGCGACCGCTATTACTACGGCAACAAGTGCAACAAACAGTGTCGCCCCCGAGATGATTACTTTGGCCATTACACATGCGATCACTTGGGCAATCAGCAGTGCATGGACGGCTGGACTGGGTCAGACTGCAAGCAAGGTGTGCAAGTGTATACATGTGTTTATGAGTAAACACACAGTATATTGATTTTGCTACATGCAAGTGAAAGAAAGAAAGGTGGCGACAGAAACCGTTGATGTTGTGACGTGTTCAGCAATACAACAGGGTTCTCTTAATGTCACCGTGAAATCACAATTGACAATTATTATTTGTTTTTTATGGAACATTGCATTGTTTATTATAAATGATTTATCTGTGCACATCCCAATTGTTTTATTCACGTACCCTCATAATCTCACAAACTTACCCTCCCCTTCACAACAACATCTCTTCTCCGTGTGAGGGCAGAGCAATTATTCCTTCACTCCAGCAACCTGTGACTCACATGAGATCACAGCAATCAGCAAACGACAATAATCCAACAATCAATTCCTCCCTAGTGAAAAAAACCTACAGCTAAATTTCATACTAAGTCTAGTACAAATCCATTAACATATTTACTGATATAAATATTATAATTAGTAGTTTAGTTAGGATAGTTTGATCACTGTATAATATCAGTCTTTAAATGCAAGGTATTTAAAGTGTACCTAAAGTGCAATAGTTCCACTTTAGCACAACCAAATATACTTTAGTACTCAGCACTATTTCTGGTTAACTTGGATCAAAATTACTTGATCCAATTCTGCAGACTTTAAGTATACCAATTTAGTATCCAAAAGTACAATTGCAGGGTATTTAAGTACATAAATGTGTAAATGTATTTGATTTCCATTACACAAGAGTAGATGTTAAAACTTCATGTTGATTTGCACGATTGCAACAATCATTTCATGCCAACTTTAACGATATATAAACGAATCCTTTTTTTTGCGACGGGAATTCTTTGTAATATCAAACATATCGTGCTCTTTTTTTAATCATTCGTCCGCGCATTAATATATTAATTTTATCAGTTCTGCCCTTTGAAAGTTGTGAAGATACCACAATATAAACAATATAGCAAAATCTCTTTCAATTGAGACTTTATATTGTTAATTGACATTTATAATCAAATATTTAAGTTAAGTCCAGTTAGAGTATTGAGAAATGGAAAAACATCCAACAATACAACTGTAACGCTGTGGTGCTGAGTGAAGCACACAACAAAGAAGTACAAGGAAAAGATTCCTTTAATATAATTCACAAAACAGAAATCTCAGGACATAGCAGGAATAATTACTCAAACACATCTACGTGCACATCTACAATAACAGACAAAGAACTAAGGAAAACTCGGGGCTTGAATACATGGGGAGTAATGAGGATACAACTTAGACAACAACAGGTGAATGAAATCAGTAACTATGGGAACAAACTAGTGGCTGGAAAATGAGAACAAAGGAAACAAGTACAGGAACTAAAACCAAAACACAATGAACATAACGTAATCCTGACAACAACCTCTGGGTGACCTCCAGCAATAAAATCATTATATGTGTGAACACCTTATTAGTGCTGTCATCAGTCTCTGAATGTAAATCACATGTCTCAATGATGGGAGAGCAAAGGAATAAAATAAAGTTCATGCATACTTCTCTGTCTTTCAGCTATCTGTAAGCAAGGCTGCAGTGAACTTCACGGAAGCTGTGACGCACCGGGAGAATGTGTGTAAGTGTTAGTTGATCTCCCTCTATTCTCAGGCCATGCATCCAGAAGAGATGAATGAGTCTGTCTGTTAGAGTAAAATAACTTTGTCTGTTTCACACACACATTTGCTTGCATGCACAGCAGCTTTAAATAGTCCCGAGCAGACAACTGAAGGATAAAATGATAATATTAGCTCTGCCTCCCCCATGAATTTCTGAGTGGTTGGCTATTTTCAGAATGGAATACACTATATACAGCATTTTTTTTAATACATGAAAATGAATGAGAGTCTTCAAAGAGTCTATGCTACTTTTGACTATTATTGTCAAATGATCTCACTATGTTTGTCACATGATCTCTTCACATTTGCATGTTTAATTTGGCCAGTTATCATCTTGGGAAAATTATTTAATGAAATTTTAAAATGTACATTTGGCTGTTAAATTTACTAATCAAAAAAGAAAAAGATGTTCAAATTGGTTCACCTGTCACACTAGAAAAAGTGGACTCTGATATAGTGCACATATAGTGTAAAGTGGCAAATGTAGTAGGTCATCTGAGTAGTACTGTACAGTACATGCATACTGAAAGTTTACATAAAGTATGCTAAACTGCAGAAAGAGTATAGTATGTAGTTTGCTGTTTTGAATATAACCACTGATCCCCAGTTGTGTCTGAGTGATGTTTCTTTTCCTTCTGCGGTAATTCAGAAATCTTTTAAAGTATGTGAGGTGGAAATGACCTTTGACCAGCAGTCTGTCTGGAATTCATTGCTGTCTTAGATTAGGAAAGAGACAGAGGTCCCGACCTGTGTGTACTACTGGAAAGAGTTACTGCTGTGGTGTACATGTGCAATGTGTGACAACATTTTCTGTGTAAATGGAAATCTTAAAACACATTTTAAGTTGACATGATTTAATAGGTTTTTTTTTACTGCTGTGCGATAAATGTGTTCATTAGTATACATTTTGTTCAGGGAGGCTCGTGCAGAAATATCTTTTTTTTTCTCACATTTTCACAATATGACATTTTGACCCCATAACATATGGTTTTCCAGGACCACACACAAACACACACACACACACACACACACACACACACACACACACACACACACACACACACACACACACACACACACACTCACACACTCCTTCTCATGCTTATGCTTATGCTCTACTGGTGTTGTAGGTGTAAGTACGGCTGGCAAGGTCCACTGTGCGATGAGTGTTTGCCGTACCCGGGGTGTATGCATGGCACCTGTGTGAAACCCTGGACGTGCACCTGTGAAAAGAACTGGGGAGGACTTCTGTGTGACAAAGGTAAGTTGAATTACCTTCTTTTTTCAGCAAATATAGATGGAATTAAGCAGCATGTAACTATCATGTAAAATCATGTATCATGAAAAAACAAAAAAAAAAAACATTCAAAGCCAGTGCATGGTGTGCATCAGTGTGCATCTACAGTGCATCTTTATTAACAAAAAAGAAACACATACACTACCGCTCAAAAGTATTTTTTGTTAATGTAAATAAATGTAAATAAATTCTTCTTTTCTATTCATCAAACAATATTAATATTATATATTTAAAAAACTTAAGCAACACAAAATGTTTCTTGAGAACCAAATCAGCATATTATGATCATGCGACTGAAGACTGAAGTAATGACTGCTGAAAATTCTGCTTTGCCATCATAGAACTAAATTACACTTTAAAATATGTTAAAATAAAAAAACAGCTGTTTTAAAATTGTATTTAAAAAATACATAAAAATAATATTTCACATAATTACTGTTTATATAGTATTTTATAAATGCAGCCTTGGTGAGCATAAGATATTTTAAATATGAAATATAATATATACAAAATATATATACAATAATTGTAGAGATGCCAAACTTTTGAGCAGGTAGATTACCCAAATATTTGCAGACATACACACTCACAAAAGAACTCCTCTTATATGAGATTCCTGGTGCTATGACCTGAAACTTCTCATTTACTAAAAAATGCTTTGTCAAGATAGTAAATGAATGCAGTCGAGGCCTGTTCCCTCTCACATTAGACATTCGCTGACATCCACACACATTTTTTCTGCTCCGATTGCTATGTTGCAACTTTTCTGCCATATTCTTTCCTTTTGGAAAAGAAAGATTGTATATAGTTTATTTGTTTGTTTTTGTACAGATTTAAATTACTGTGGCACACACAAGCCCTGTGTAAATGGAGGCACTTGTCTGAATACTGAGCCAGATGAATATTTCTGCTCTTGCCCTGAGGGTTACTCCGGCAAAAACTGCCATATCGGTAAGAAAAAAGCTTTCTAATTCTCTGCAGAAAAGATTTCTGATACTCTGACAAAAGTCTTATGATTCTCCAAACTATTCTAAATGGTTAACAATACAGTTGCAGTATATTTGATTTTAGGTATACCAAAACATGTGTGTGTATATGTATTTTGTACCTTACAGCCGAGCACGCGTGCATGTCAAATCCATGTGCAAATAGCGGGACATGTCATGAATTGGCTTCAGGATTTGAGTGCCAGTGTCCCCCAGGGTGGGATGGCCCAACTTGTGCTAAAGGTTAGAAGTCACTCGCTTTTTAATCTAGTCTAGATGAAGTAGACTATACTCTCAATTATGCATATTAATTTTCATTCGGTGTACGTGTGTTTCAGACAAAGATGAGTGCACGTCAAACCCGTGCTCTCATGGGGGGACCTGCTTTGATCTGGAGAATGCCTTTGACTGTTTATGCCCCCCACAGTGGACTGGCAAGACCTGTCAGATAGGTGAGACCTAGTATGTGTATATGTGTTTACTGTTATTCATATTACTGATTTTATACTATAGGGCTACAAAACAGTACCACGTTGAACTGGATCGTATCACGTCTAAATAGGATGCCTCATGGCACCTCTCAAATATCAGCAGTTCTCTTAAGCGTGCATAGTGCTTGTTTAATGTAATGAGGTGTGTAACTGAATGTCGCGTTTACATCTTACATCACAAATTACTCACAGGTGATTGTGTTACAGCGCGAGCGTACTGTATGCTTGTGCCTTTGATTGTTTTTTGTGAGTGCATGAGCGTGTGATATGCCTGTAAATATGTACAGTATATATGTTGGCATTGCGTGCTTGTATGTTGATTTAACCTGAGTTTGCGGGCATGTACTGTATGTGTGTGATATGGAATTTCGTCCAAGGCTGTGTGGTCATGGCACATAGCTGAATATTATCTGTAACCAGACCCAGGTGATTTAAGTAAAGCTAAAAATATCAACGGGCCTGGCAACTGCCAAGACGGGGACTAAATTTATCTTTTTGTGGGACTATATTAGAGTTATCATGGGGTGGAGAAAGAAGCTCAAAAGGGGTGTGGTGGAAGTATTTTACAGAGAGTGCGACAGGAAACGCGTTATAACCTGTAAACAAGTGCAGTGTGGAATTGTAGCTGTGGTGTCCGGTTATACGGGCCAGGTCAGGTTTACCCGGTAGTGTTCCAGTCTCAGGTGTGGAGCAGGCAGGGTTACCTGTGCAGGATTGAAGAGGGAGTCCGATTTCATCCAGGGCACAACATCAGTCCTATATAGCCACACAACTTTAATCTGTTCACTTAATACATACTGTACACTCCTGTACACATTAAACCCATTTTCCCTGTTTCAGAGTAAAGCATGCAGTGCATTTTATATATTATTATAAATATCAAGTACAATTTTTTTTATACTACAGTTGTAATTAGAACAGAAATATATTTCTGCCTTTATATTTTAGAGTTTAAATTAGAGTTAAAAAATAGAACTCCTACTACTACTAATAATTCTACATTTTATTATTATATATTGTTTGATATAATATTGTTGTATTATTGTTTTAATTGTTTTATATTTTTTATGTATATTGTTATGTTGTGTTGGTGTCCTTGTGTGTGGTGTATAGAAGCCAAAGACAAATTTCCACTTGTGGACAATAAAGGAACTATACTAAACTAAACGTATTATTATCGCAATCAGAGAACCATGGATATGCAAATATGTCATTCAATTATTGAAATTAAAAATGTAAATTATTAACTTAAAATCTCAGTAGGTAACATCTAAGGGGGTTGGCTGACAAGAAAGTTTGGGAACCCCTGTTTTAGGTCAGGTTATTTTTTTTTTTACTCCAAGGCTTCACCATTTTCCACAACAATATTCAAAGGCCCCATGACTTTTTCAGGTGTTAAAGATTTTTGATTTTATTATTCACAATTTCTACTCAATAAAATATTTTAGAGCTTGTCTTAACTAGGAGAAAATATACATGTAATATTAAAATGCCCATAAAGTTATAAGATTTTATTTATTTACTTGACTTTTCCAGGTCTAGAAATCACACATAAATACATTGTTGAGGGGGTGAATTAAAATAAGAAATATCTAGATTTTAGTTATCATGAGGTCTTCTGGTTGAAAATCTGAGTTTGTTTACGGGACTTGACACAAGCAAGATCTTGTGCTTGGTGGTGGGGCTCGATCTTCCATGCTATCTCTAGCTCCCCTCATCCTCATTTTCTTTCTCACACAGATGTGAATGAGTGTAGGAGGAAACCTTGTCTAAACGCTTATGCTTGTAAAAATCTAATTGGTGGATATCATTGCAACTGCTACCCGGGCTGGGCGGGACCGAACTGTAATATCAGTCAGTATACAAACTCTATAAAGTCTATATCTCTCAAACTTTTCCCCCCTTTTTTTGCAAAGCAGCAAACTTTTGCTCTTCTTCCTATTCTCTAATGCTGATTAAAGCTGCTTTGCTTTTTATTAAGCAGAAAAACTGCTTTAAATGAATAGTGCTCCCAAAAAAAATACAAGTCTGTTATAATTTTCTTATCCTATTGTTGATCCAAATTCATGAGAATGTTTCTCTTACACTATACAATAGCTTTGAATGGCAAATGGGCTGATATTTAAGCCAATTTAAATCAATATTTGCTCATTTTCACCTACAGTGTTAATTGTTGTGACTGAATCATTGAGTCAGTGAGGTTTGTGAACAAATATTTTAAACCAATTTTGTACACTGAAGCAAACAATTAATTGAACCGATCTGACTCAAAGAATTGATTCATTCATAGATCAGACGTTTTTCTGATGAACGTTCCAAGGAAAAGCACTTCAGTCTGCTACAATTTGCTCTGATTATCACACAAGTTATCATGGAGCTATCAAAAACCCACTTTTATGATGCATTTTGTTGTCCTTTTTGAACGTTTTTTTTTTTTAATTCCATGTTAAAAAAGTGACCAGCACAGACTTTAAATTGTATGTATTCAACAGAAACAAGCCATGAGCACATTGTAAAGGAAGTGATGTATTTTCTGTCTTCAGTTATTCTGTATTTGTCTCTTAAAAGTTATCTCCTAACTGTGCATGTGTGCCTGCTCTCGCATGTCTAACAGCTCTGAGCCGTTTTAATCTCTTGTTTTCTTATTTTTCTTTGCTTTTACACATATTGGACCAGAATGTTATGTTGATTGTGTTAATGATTATTTCACAGATATCAACAGCTGTTACGGTCAGTGTCAGAATGGAGGAACCTGTCAGGTGGGCATATTCTTGTTTTATTTGGCATTACTTTTTAGAAAGTCTGCGTTGAATCAGTTGCACAGCTTTGGTGCACTGTATAATGGATACAGAAACCTGCGTCTTTTTCATTAATCATCCACAATCTGGTTTATTTAGGCTCAATACTGTTTATTGTTCTCCTGTGGAACATAAAAGAAGATATTCTGAGACATTTCTTGGTGACTTTCCATTCCACACAATGGAAGTCAGTGGTCACCAAAACCTTTTAGTTTCCAACATTCTTCAAAAAATCTTTTTTGTGTTCCGCAGAAGAAAGTAAGTTACTTTTTAAGTTTTGGGTGAATTACCCCTTTAAGATGGAATGAGATTTATATCAGAGTAGATCATTATATCTTGGTTACTTACACCCTAAATTTTACAAGCTTACTTGGGCCTCTGCCCTGCACACCTGTGAATAATCTCCACCTTTGTGTGTATTTGTTAGGATGGTCGTCATGGTTATGTGTGCCAGTGCCAGCTGGGATTCATGGGAAGACACTGTGAAGTGCAGCAGAGCAGGTGTGCAAGCTTCCCATGTCAAAATGATGCACGGTGCCGTTCGCTAGCCATGGGCTATGAGTGTGAGTGTCTGTACGGATACACTGGAACCAACTGTGAGGTGAGGTCAATAATTCCATATGCACACAAAAACACTTTCTCTTTCTCAATCACTTATTTCCTCTGTTATTCTCTTACTCTTTCTGTAGGTGCAGGTGGATCTATGCAGTCCAAACCCGTGTCAGAATAAAGCCCAGTGTCACTCTCTGCAGGGAGATTTTTACTGCGCCTGCACAGATGAATATGAGGGGAAAACATGCAGTCAGCTACGAGACCACTGCAAGACCAGCCCTTGCCAAGGTAGACAAATGACCACACTGAAGGTCTGATCAAATTTATGTTATGATGTGTTCCTGTACCTCAAGTAGTAGAGCCCGGCGCTGGCAACAACAAGATTATATTTAAGTAATATTATATTATATTTTTTTTACTTTATATGCTCTCTTTCAAAGATCCTGATATTACACACAAACGTTAATGGCAGTCTTTGTTTAATCTTGTTTTGTTTTTCCTATTAGTGATTGACAGCTGTACTATTGCCGTGACAACCAATGGCACAGCAAAAACGGTACGGCACATCTTATCAAATGTGTGTGGTCCTCATGGGCGTTGCATCAGCCTGTCAGAAGGAAACTTCACCTGTGCCTGCCAACCAGGATTCACTGGCACGTACTGTCATGAGAGTGAGTAATATTACACACATACACATACACACACCATTATTAAACCTTCAATATCAACATACAAGCAACATTGTTTTCTGCTTTCTCTCTCAGATATAAATGACTGTGAATCATCTCCTTGTCACAGCGGAGGAACATGCATTGATGACATCAACTCCTTCCGCTGTGTCTGTCCTGATGGCTTTGATGGTCAACTCTGTGAGCTGGGTAAAAATATCAGCTCTATATAACTTTTGTCTCTTACATTAGTGGAGTAGTGTAGCAGTCCTATGAGAGAGAGAGATGTATTAATTGATTTAGATAGTCATTTGAACATTGCCATTTAAAAGTTTGTGGTTAATAAGATTTAAAATCAGCAAGGCCATTCTATTAATTTCTATTAAATTTTCTATTCATCAAAAAAATTCTTCACAAATATATCAGGGTTTCCACAAAAATATTAAGTTGCACAACTGTTTTCAACATTGAGAATAATAAGAAATGTTTCATATTAGAATGATTTCTGACTGAGGAATTATGTGACAGGGAAATTCATCTTTGCCATCACAGGAATAAAAAATAAAAAAAATGATATATACACAAACATATATATATATATATATATATATATATATATATATATATATATATATGCAGCATATATCTAGCATATATATATAAATGTGAGCATAAGATACTTATTTCAAAAACATTAAAAAAAAAAATTCTGACCCTAAACTTTAGAACCATAGTGTATGAAGCATTTGAATAATTTTTGTAAAATTATATATTTATTTAAAAACACTTTCAATATGCCAATTAGTCTCTTTATAACTGTGTTTTATGCAACTTTATGCAAGTAAACTCCTAGGAAGCAAAAAATATGTGGCAACTTAATTTAGTGTGGCAAAATTTCGAAACATTATTGTAATAAAACGCATTTTGAAGGAGTGGAGAAACAAAACAGTCTTTAATAAATCCAAAATAAAAAAAACTCAGGATATCGTAGAAGAATAAATTACCACAACCACATTAACATTGATGATACTGGTCAAAGAACTGAACTTAACACAGGTTAAATACATAGGGAATGTAATCAAGGATAAAGCGGTGCTTTAAATCTTTCGACAAATTCAAAGACGTAAATGACATTTGTATGTATTCTAAATAAAAGTCCAAAGTCCAAATGTCATGCAATCTAGAAACTATGCTTCTAACCACAGGTCATTTAAACCACACAACTTTGCGATGCTGTTTGCGAATGTTGCGATGGTTTCAGGAAACACCGACTCATTGAACTATGCTAATAATGACGGAACTTGCGACCATAGTTGGCTAACGATGCTTTTGGGAAACGCACTCCAGGTTGTTTGTTTTTGTAGCAAGATTTGGCAATTTTGATCCGAGTCCTCTTGAATGTAGCATTATGTATAATGTTGTATATATAATCTTATCTTAAATCTTATAATGTTCTCCTCAGAGGTGAATGAGTGTAGTGGTGAGCCTTGTCTAAATGGAGGTTTTTGTATCGATCTGCTGAATGATTTCTACTGTCGCTGCACTGACAACTGGAAAGGAAAGACGTGTAACTCACGTAAGTGAATGCATAAATGTATTTTCATTTTAGGCATCTAACTATCCGTTCCTGCACTCAAAGTGGATTTGTTGTTACAGGAGACAATCAGTGTGATTCCAGTACATGTGCTAATGGCGGAACGTGCCACGATCATGGAGACTCATTCCGATGTGTGTGTCCTTCTGGTTGGGGTGGCAGTACCTGTACCACGGGTGAGATAGAAACCAAAACACCATGCTGAACTCAATTTAGTCTGTATCTTTCTCACTATCTCTCTCTCTCTTCTTTTCTAGCCATGAACAGCTCGTGTGAATCGGGTCCGTGTCTAAATGGCGGGACTTGTATTGGAGGGGGCAGCGTCTTCACTTGCGTCTGTAAGGAAGGATGGACAGGGCCTATCTGTGCTCAGGGTAAGACAACGCCCACTTATCTCTTTTCCAAAAATATCAGCTAACTAAAACTTGTGCATGTTTAATTGTGATTTACTCCCACATGGATAGCGGTGATTGGGCTTTAGGTGTGCTGGCAGGCTGTGATTTGCCCTGACAGGTCTAGTTCTGATATATCTTCTGGTAGTTCTGCCTTCATGAGATGTTTTCATTCTGTTTTCAGATGTTGATGACTGCAACCCTCATCCCTGGTAAGTGATGCAATAGATAAAGTAAGTGAAGAAAAATACAGAAAGGAGAGCAAAAAAAAACATAACAATCACTCACGCAAACAACTGAGCTTGTCATTCACAAAACTTTGGCAGAACTTAGTGAGTCTCTTAGGGAGGACAGAATATAAATGTCTAAATGCCTACTAGTTAATGCGTCTGTAACATCTTTATCTTGGTAAGCTTGTCAGTTAAGATCAAGTATGTATTACTCACATACCATCTCTCTGCCCCTCTGTCTTTATGTAGTTATAATGGGGGACAGTGTGTGGACGGGGTCAACTGGTTTCGTTGTGAATGCGCACCTGGATTTGCAGGGCCTGACTGTCGCATAAGTGAGTGAATACATCTGCACATACTGTATCTGTAAACATGATTCAATGATACAGCAAAAACTATGAATATTCATGACAGGAAAAAATTCCGTAAAGTGTTTTATTGTTAAACATGTAAGATTAAGTACTTACCATAAAATGATTTTACTATTTAAATTAATAAACAAAATATTAAATATTAGTTTACAAGTGGAATGTTTACTTAAATGTCTACTTAAATATTTGCATATATAAAATATTTTGCAGTAAACTTAAAATATATTATAAATAATAGTTTTATATTTTACCATAGTTTTTAATTTGATTGTCATTCACAATGCTTCATGGGATTGCAGTTCTTTCCATTAAGTACACAGTCGGTCAGTGTGGGCCTAGAAAGGTTTGTATGTGACGACAACCTATATGTGCCAGAGAAATATTAGCTGATTATTTCAGAAATATTAATGTAGGCTACCTCGCATCTGCACTCACATTACCCATCAGCCTACTTCGGCACACTGCTAGTTTTATTTAGTTTATTTATTTAACTATCAAAATCTGTGTGGCAAAGCTTTGTGACCCACTGGACAGCACGGAGCAGATCCTAGCAGTCCTAGTTAGGGGTAATGTTAAATAGCCATTATAATACAATATATAATACATAATATGACAATAAGCTGTTACCTGTCAAATTAAATCAGAATCAATCAACCAAAAAAGTTGCATCTGAATTCCGAACTGGCATTTAGATGTATTTACAAACTGTTTAATGCTGCTCAGATGATTTACACAGTAATTACAATTATATAGTGTTAAGAAATGAAAGTTTTAAATATAATATTTTGAATAGCCTTTAGAAATATGAAATTAATGACAAAATGAAACAATACTTAGATTATGAGTGTAAGACCACCAGCCAGTAGGTGGCAGCAAGTAACTGTCTTAATGAGTGAGTTGGTTCATTCAACCATTCAACCGGGGCTGTCTATGGGACATTGAATCATTCACTCAACCGATTCATTTTAAGAATCAAATTCATTAAGGAACAGCACTTGCAGTCAGCCTTGCAACTGTTATGTGGCTTACTTTTGCAGTAGCATTAATTCATTTGATTTCAGCTTCATCCCTTGTTCAAAACTCAGCTTGCTGTCTAAAATAAAAGTTATGACTGCTGTATGATGAGCCATTTTAAAATTTTTCTACTTTTAATATTAAATCGAAAAACCAATGAATGTACACAGACCAGGTCACAGTCTTGTACCTTTGTCTTTTTTCAAATACTTTTTTGCTTCAAATAAAAGTTTGTAATTTTTTTGTAATGTTTGTGATTCAGCTCATAGCTGGTTGGCTTGGTTTATGGCTTATAGCGCTTTAACCAAGTATTTTTTTTAAATCACAATGGGAAAAATGATTTGAAAATATTTCCGTAACCAACACCGCTAAAAAAGTGGGCGTACACCAATGCGCTCTTTTCCATTTAGTGCAACTAGTGGTGCAAAAATCCCACCACTAACCTTTACAACTTTAAAAGGAAATTCAAATCTATTTTCTAAATGCATCTAAATGACGTTATTGTCATTTAACAGTTGCATGTGTACAAGCATGCATTCAAATCTGCTACATTAAATCAAAAACCAAAAAAAAAAAAAACTGTCACAGTACGGAAGAAAAGATCTGTCACTACTTTCGTTACATTGCGTCTTTAACACCCTCTCTCTACTTCTGTCTTCCACTCGATCTCAGACATTGATGAGTGTCAGTCCTCTCCCTGTTCGTATGGAGCCACATGTGTGGATGAGATTAATGGATATCGCTGCCTGTGCCCAGTGGGACGAGCTGGACCGCGCTGCCAGGAGTGTGAGTTTCCACTGACAGACCACCCTACTTGTTTGCATTATGAGAAGTGTTGAAAATCTTTGCTGTCTACTCATGTTGTGTGAACACACCTTAATTTGAGCCAAACAAAACTGGACCAGACTAAATTTCCTGTTTCAACAAAGTTCAACAACTGTCTGTGGTGGTACTGCAAGGGCTCCGTCAGTGTTTGTGGGGAAAAAATGAAATATGTGTTCAACAAAAACAGCTAAATACATTCAGTGAAATGTTTTATTGTCCCTACCACATTAAGACAAATTTTATGATTATATTTGAATTAAAATCACTCAATTATGTATAATATATAACAGAGGTCTCCGGCTCCATTTATTTGTTCAAAAATACAGAGTTATTTAATATGTCAACTGTTTTCTATTTTAATATATTTTTATTCCTGTGATGCAAAGCTGAATTTTCAGCATTATTACTCCAGTCTTCAGTGTCACGTGATCCTTAGAAATTATTCTAATATGCTGAGTTGCTGCTCAATAAACAAATATTATTATTATTATCAATATTTAAAAGTTGTGCTGTTTAATATTTTCATGGAAACCGTCATACAATTTACCAGGAATTCTTGATGCATCGAAACCTTATAAATGTATTTTACTGTCAAATTTGATCAAGTTAATGGATCCCTACTGAATAAAAGTGTTAATTAAAAAAAAAAAAAGATTACTGATCCCAAACTTTTGAACAGTACTGCAACTTTCAAGATCTGATCTCTCTTTCTTTCTCTGTGTTCCTCTCCATCTCTTGTCATCTGTAGTCATTGGTGTTGGAAAGGCATGTAACCACTCAGGGTTGCAGCTTCTTCACGGTGATCGTTGGGAGGATGGGTGCAACAGCTGTCAGTGCATGAACGGAAACATCAAATGCACTAAAGTGAGTCATATGATCTGCCTCAGACTGTACTACTGTACCAACCTAATCTTACAGTCCAATTGTAGTCACATTCAGTGTAAAATGTTATTGTTGGAAGGAGTTAAAAAGGTTCAAATGCATCTCACAAACTTTTTTTTTGCATAAAGAAAATGAAGCCTCAATTATTTTATTAAGTATTTATTTTTATCTAGATATAGATTCTTCATTAAGTTTTTTTATTCTATTGTGATCGCAGGTGATTTGTGGTCGTCAGCCCTGCATGTTGCAGACAATCTCTGGTGAGCCACAGCGCCCTCTGTGTCCACTAGGGCAGGAGTGTGTAGCGCATCATTTCCTGTCTTGCCTTCGTCCACCCTGCAGTCAGCTGGGAATATGCTCCACCTCTGAAGGTCCACTACAGCCCATCAGCACTCGGTGCCTGCCCAACAACAGCTACCTAGATGATAATTGTGCTCATGTTACGCTTGTATTTGACTCTGACAGTGTCCCGCAGGTAAGAGGTTTTCATTTAGTAAACGTTGAAATTATTGAAAGATATACACATCTTATTAACTCACATAAACATTGCTAACCAAAACACCAACATTTGTGGCATGTTCGTGGGGTTATTTAACAGGGCACAACTGCTGAAGGTGTTTGCACAGAGCTAACGTATCTGCCAATCATACGAACCTTGGCCAAAGACCACACCCTTTCCATTCTTTGTGACCAATCACCGTCCAGCAGTAATGCCGTGGACGTTGCTATGGTGAGCTCACTCTCTTTAATTCATTATGTTCCTATGAAATAACCTCATAGATTGTAAACAAGCCCGGTACCCATCTTAGAGCTGCTAAGAAAAAAACATAAAAACAGTTTTACAACATAAAAACACTGGTAACAGGCTAAGGAAAAAATGTTAATAATGAAGATTTTAGTAGCATGAATAGTAGCTGTTTTCACATGACAAATAAATAGACACTGCACTTTTCTGTATCTTTTGCACTTTAACTGATGTTTTCTGGTCTGTTTTTTTGTCTTGTGTGCCACAGAAAAAAAGTCTAAATGAGTAGTATGTCGCAAGTTTGATCTCTATTCTTAAACACAACACAAAATGCATTCAAACTAAATAGTAAAAGTTTTTTATGATCAATTAGCATCTGCTATTAATGGACACGCCTCCTACTTGGAAAGTTGGGCCTGCTTAAGTTTCCTTCTGCTAAACACAACTGTGGTTACATTTACGTGGACTCGTCTCGTATAAGCAATCACTGACATCTCTTGAAGGCAGTATAAAACAGTGTGTATCAAAACACTGAATTTTTCATCCAATAACACGCTCTTCCTGAAACCATCACATCTGTTTTCCTTCACTTTGGAGTGTTTATTTCTCTCTTTCCATCTCGTTTCTGCTTTAAACCATTTCCCTGCATGTCTTCCAGTTTGCATTCCTTCAAAAAAGGCACTTTAAATCAGTCAAATGGCTTCAAAAGTGTGCTTGTAAAATCATTTTTTTTTAAATCAAGACTTTATCTAAATGTTTGTTTCAGATAAAAAAGATAAATTCAGCTTTTCACCTTTAACATATCTCACCTGTCCTGCTCTACACCCTCTCATCTTTCTCTCTCTCTTTCTCCTTCACTCGCTCTGAGACCATTGCTGTAGTAATCTTGGGGAAAGGTCTGGTCCTTGACTTTAAGCCCTTAATGGCCAGAATCGTAGTTCTATTCTATCTGTGATGTTGTAATGCTCTCAAGATTTATGTTGTAACATTGAAAGATTTCCGGAAAAGGAGCGGTAACCTTTTATGGTTTGAGCTCTCTTAAGACTTTGCTTTGTGCTGATGTTTTAAGCTGAGCACTGGGACGTCCCCTGTTGAATCCAGTGTGGTTATAGTCAGACTATTTCCACAGAACAATTACATGTGGCTGGTCCTGAAATTTAAGGGAAAGGTGAATAACTTGCTCAGTCAGGTCTTACTTCTTTCATTTCTGATTATTCAATTATTTATTTCAGGTCAATTATTTTTACTCTAAATTCCTCTATGCAATCACTCTGACATAACTTGAAGGCAAACAGAAGGCTACATAATTTATGGTGCTTTATTCCTTAGTCATTCCAACATGTCCCCATCATTCCTCCTTCTCTTTTCTCTGACTCTACTTTTTATCTAGTTATTCAGTTTAAATTTTAGATTATCCCTTTGTAGTTATCCTAATAGGATAAGGACTTTTTCGTTGCGTGTAACATAATCCAATGTGTGTTTTATCAGTTGTATCATGTATCAGTTTAATTTGTGGTTGAACATTTTCCTGGATGTCGCAATCTGTATTCTGTGATTGCCTGTTTCAATAGTAAGGTTGTGTCTGCTAAATCTGTACCTTAACTATGTGGCTCTTAGTTGTTGTTTTCTTTTATGTGATTGTGTAACGATACATTTGTGTACTGTCTTTTTAGGGCTTGACTCTGCACATTTTCATTTGCTCTTTTTCATTCTCTCTCTTTTGTTTTCCTCAGTCATATGAACAAAACAGCTTTGTTGAGGGACGAGCTCAGATACAGGATGTTGTCCGCTCCATCATTGATGTTCTGTCCAAAACTCACAACATCACGTTACTGTTGGCTGTGAGAGAGGTCAGAGTTGACACTCAGGCTGGTGAGTGAGATCCCTTCTATTTTCACCTGCTCATCCTTTCTCACTCTTTTAGTCCTTTTTCTTATGTTGCCATTCAAAAGTTTAGGGTCAGTATGTTTTTTTACTCCGCAACGATGCATTAAATTGATCAAATGTGACATTTACAATATTACAAAAGACAATGTTACAACTGTTTTCAACATTGATAGCAAATCAGCATAATATAATGATTTGTGCAGGATCATGTGACACTAAAAACTAGAGTAATTATGCTGAAAATACAGCTTTGCCATCACAGGAATAAATTACATTTTAAAATATATTCAAATGGAAAAGTGATATTTTAAATGGGAATAATATTTAATATTTTTTACTGTATTTGTTGATCAAATAAATGATTTTTGTCTCTCTCTACAGGTTACCTCATCCCGTTGCTGTGTGTGTTGTTTGTGGTATTATGGATCTCATGTGTCATTGTGTGCGTGTGGTGGTTCCGGAGACGCAGGAAAGCGAGACAAAGAGAGGACACGCAGATGGAGGAAAGCATCAACAACCAGCGCGGGACACTACTGAGTGCTCGCACACCTCACAAAGACAACACGGACCCGCTGCAGGAGAACAAGAACCTGCTTTACCCTCTGGATCGGGTTGGAGACGGAGCTGAGCGAGAGGAAGAGGAGGAAGAGGGAGATGAAGAAAGCGACAGAGGGGTAGTTCTGCATAAGTGCTCATCTCTCGCGTGCTCTAGAGGGGATGCAGTGTACACTATTCACACTACAGCGCAAAGTCAGCCACACAGGACACACTACAGCAGCAAAGACAACCGCTGCAAGAACAATGTGAACGAGAGCTTAAGCGAGCACATGAAAGATCACTATGTATGAAAAAGCCAGACAAACTGGAAAAACATAAGTATTTTTTTCACGGACTGATCTGAAAGCATCTGGGGCTGGTGTAATTGGTGTTTTTCATCCTTTTTATCATCGTGTAGTCAAATGAAACAGGGATTTATGTCACATAAATGCAGCAAATCAGACTTTCAAAGAATGGTTTTCAAAATCCTTTTCTTTTGTTTACACTTGCACTCACTTTCCTTAAAAAGAAGGACACAAGGCTGAACTTTGAGATTATGTCTGTGAACTGTGGCGAGACCTTTGACCCTTGGGGCTGAGGGGAAATTGGCGATAGGCAGCTTTAAAGTGTTTTTGATTATGTCCAGACCTGCCCAAAGTCAAGAGCCGTTAAATCTTCCAGAGGTATATATATATATATGTGTATATATTCAAGTGCCTCACTGAACCTTCAAGATAGTTCTAACACCTTTTATATACATTTTTAATGATGATACTCATATGTTGGTTCTTACTGTTTTTGTTAGCAAGTGTTAACATATACACTTAAAGCCAGGGTTAGTTCACCCAAAAAAAGGTCACCATTCAGTCACCTGTGTGTCACTCTAAACCCATATGACCTTCTTTCTTCTGTGTAACACAAAAATTAACATAAGAGTGTAATAAGTTGCTCAGGAACTTTCTAGCTTCAAAACGGGCATCAAAGTATCATAAAATACATTTGTATGGTATATTCCAAGTCCCTTGGAGCTATATGGTAAATTTTGGTCTATTCGTCACACAAAAACAGCGAAAAAACTAAATGGAAAAAAAGTCATTATTCAATAATATCTTACATTCTGTTGGGCTGTTAACTGTTCAATGAGTTTGAGACCAGATCAATCCAATTAATGAACAAATCATTCAGAGCGGTTTGTGAACAAGACCAACCGATTTACTGGAAAGATCAAACTCAAAAAAAGAATCGGACAATCTCTACCTCTCACCAAGGAGATCTAGGGAGGATTTCAAGATATTCATTGAATAACAACTGAAGTTTGTCCCTGACACAAATCTATTGTGTGACTTCAGGAGACTTTTTCAAAGATATATTTATTTTTTAAGATACTTGACAGCCTCAGTGCTTATTCACTTTTGATAAAAAGAAAAGAGAAAGATTGATATTTGGAATGACATAAGGGTGACTAAATAATGACAGAATTTTCATTTTTGGATGAACTATCTCTTTAAGACTGTTAAGAAAAAAGGTTTACTTTTTCTATTATTGTTATTGAAATGAACCGTCTTTGGGAATTGGTACTCGTAGTCCAGACAGTAAAAAAGTATTCTGACTGATACATTCTCATCAGCTTTTGATAGGTGAAATTATAGCTCATTTTTTGTTCTTTCACATTACAGCCATATAAACAGAACAGTCAAAGTGTAAAAAAAATCGAGGGCCACTTCACTCAACTCACTATTGTGTTGTCCCAAAACACTTTTGTCACACAGTATGGGAAAGTTATTTTAGTTCTTTAATTACTAAGAGATAATTCATTATAATGACAAAATATGCATATGTACATATGTAAATAGTGAAAAAAGACAGCTGTGTATATTTGAGTTTAGTAAGTTATGTGAACTTTTTTATTATTGTCATTCTTAGAATTATTTCTTTTTATTATTCTCTCCTTCAGTCTCTCTCTTTTTCAACAATGTCATTCCTTTTATTTATGTTGGTCAGAAAATGTTTTATATATAAATATGTAAAATGGCCACAGGCTGTAAGTCTGTGGGGACTTTTTAAGAAATACTCTAAACATTACATGATCTGTTTTCATGTTAGAATAGATTATCTGTTATTTTTTGTGACTTTCCTAATGAATGTCGACTAGGGATTGGACACATTGACCATGCGCAAAGTAAAAATCAACAACAAATGTTGTCACTGATCACTACTTCTGAAGGTCTAAAGTACTTCATTGGAGAAAGATATGCTGCATGTCCGAGTGGCACTCGTCTTCTTGGAGTCCAACATGTCTTGGATGTTGGAAGACTTTGAAAGATTTTTTATTATATTATTCTTAAATGTTTTCAGAATATCATTGCTTGGTATTATGCTACAATTCAAACTGAACCACAAACGGACCAGAGTCTCTTCACGAAATGACCCAAGTCAAGAACATAAAACACTTGAGTTTTAAGTGTATCTTCTGTCTGAGTATAATGTTGAATATCAGATTTTATGTAAAAAAAAAACTAAAAAAAAAAAATGGTACTATAATACCATTTTACAAAAGAATACTATGAGTAAAGATTTAATTATGTTTTCTGCAATTCTCCCTTGTTTTGAGGTAGCTGGGGTATATTTTTTCCCTCCTTTATTTATGAGCTGTTCTGTTCAATTTGATTGGGCTTAAATCAAATACAATCATTCAAGCTTCAAGGTTTCTGGAAGGTCAGGAAATTTGTATCAGTGCATGTTGCTGTGGCTGAATGAAGGGAAAAATCAGTTTTTTCATCGTCTCGTTTCATTTGGTGTCTTTAGTCAGTGCAGAGAAAACATTACAGTCCACGTGACAGCGGTTCAACCTTAATGTTATGAAGCGACGAGAATACTGTCAGTCTCTGACGATGTTCAGGTTGTAAACACAGTGCAGCGCTTCCAGATTCGATGTCAGAACGCCGGCTCAGTATTGGCTCCTTATTGGCCGGCTCCTGCATCAGCATCACACGCATACATCGTGGTGCTCACGTGAACAGCGTCGGAGACTGACACGGAATAGAAGAAATTAATAAAGTATTTGTTTTGTGCTCAAAAAGTATTCTCGTTGCTTCATAACATTAAGGTTGAATCACTGTAGTCACATTGACTATTTTAACAATGTATTTACTACCTTTCTGGGAATTGAAAGTGGAAATAACTTTGCTGTCTATGTTGGGTCAGAAAGCTCTCGGATTTCATCAAAAATATCTTCATTCGTATTCCGAAGATGAACTATGGTCTTACAGGTTTCAAACGACATGACATAATTTTTGGGTGAACCAACTCTTTAATTAAAGTTTCATTATTGTTTTAAAAAAAGTCCTTTACATTACTGGCTGTGATTATTATTCTACATGCACTGATGCTCATACTGAATCTGAATTTTATTTGTTACATCTATTTGATTTTCCCAACAAGTATTTATTAAAGAATTTTGTACTTATGAGGTTTACACTTTCATTTCAATTGTAGCATTTTTTCCTTTCCAGACCCAAAATTTAAGCTTAGGTCTCATCTGTCAGCTGCTGACATCATGCATGACCGTGAAATCCAAAGCTGGAGAAGAATCCTCAAAGTTGTTGATAATAAGAGTTTTGTTTGACTCAGAGTAACGATGTGTATCACCTCTTTTAAAGATTAACCTGCTCTAACTCATCCTAGGACTCATGGCTTTAATTTTCAAAAAGGAAATAAAAATAAGTGGGACACACCCACATTTCTTTTCAGAAACCTTCACCTTGGATTATCATATCCTTCTGGAGGATGAGGATGTAAAGGGGGACTTCAAAGATTTGGAATGTGTACCATTAGGAGTTATGATTCAGAAAGGATGTATTAAATCAATCAAAAGTGACAGTAAAGACTTTAACATTGTTTTAAAATATTCTATTTTAAAACAATTCGATTTTAAATAAATATTGTTAATTTCAACTTTCTATTCATCAAAGAATCCTGAAAAAATAAATGTATCAGTTTCCAAGCAGCATAACTGTTCCCTTTCGAAAGGGAACTCGCAGTGCGTCGATGATGTTTTGGGCAACACCTCAGGCGTGCAGGTGTCTCAAATCATGGCATTCACATTGACCGGTGACAGCCCTTGAATCATTAATGTGAATGATTAACATGCAACCTGGAAGTATAAAAGGGAGCCTTGCAAACATGACAATCATCCTTTTCGTCTGTAACCGCTTTGAAAATCAGGTCATATGTAAAATGCACTGAGAAGGCTGAGAGCTTTCAGAAGTGTGCAGACCTGTGCTCAAGATATCTGACGCCGGGTGACACACACGAACTGTGCGTTTTCTGTCTGGGAAGAAAGAGCCTGGGAGGGAACTGCCTGTCCAATTGTGAGCGTTTTTTCTTTGAGAGAAGAGGGCTCAGCGTCTGGATGTGAGTTCCCAAAAGAAGCCTGCCGATTGCCTTGAGAGGGGTGTAATCCTCTCAGACGATGCGGCGGCTGACAAGGGTAAGCAGCAGGTGGATGATGAAAAGTGTATGCTGAGCTGGTTGGTGTTGTGGAATGCGCCGTGGGCAGGCTGCCAAAAAAAAAAAAAGAAAGAAAGCTGCCGTGGCTGCACGTTGGGGGAGAAATTGCTCGCTATGAGAGCGTTTTTTCCCCGGTCATAAAATCACTATTTCAGGTGAGCCTTTCATTTCTTCCTGATCTCATACTGAGATCGAGAGGACATTGAAGGACCCATACACTACCAGTGTCCACCGACATCAGCGGATAGGAGAGCATGGGTATGTGTCGATGCCGCCCATTACCCTCTGGACAGGCGTCGACACTGAGAGCTCCAACCCTGCCAGTTGAATGGCAGAGCATACTGGTCCTCTTAAGAGTCATTTTTGTGAATTAAATACCCAAATGTATCTCTCTACAGACCTCGTTCCCTGTATAGAGCTATGGGGTCATGTCAACGTCATGAGGTAAGGTATATTTTTTAGATTATTAGGGCCCTGAAGTTGCCCTTTAAGCCTAGTTTACACTACATGATTTTAAGCCCGATTTGCAAATCGTTGAGATCGCCGACGGGTCAAGGTGTTATCGCGTGCAAATCGAGGGGGATTAGCAGGCAATGAACGCTCGCCAATCTGTTAGTATGAAAGAGCCAACAATGCATCAAAGATGCTCACAGACGCGTCGCAGAGCCCAGAAAAATATCTAGCATGCTAGATATCCAGAGCTGTCGCACGACTCAACCTCACGTGATGTCATGAGCTACAGCCAATCAGAGCAAGGCATGGGTTGAGGTCACCGGGTAAATACGCGATTTTCAAAGAAACACTTTTTTTGCGTTTTTTCTCAGAGCAAATCATCGAGCAAACAGTTTGCAGCACTAGTTTCTGTCTGATGTCCAAATTCGCGTGTTGTGTTCTTCTTCGTCTTCTTCGCTGGGTATTGGCGCGCATGCTGTTTCACGTAATTTCCGGTTCGTTTTATCGCATGATTTTTCGTGACAAAACGTGGTTTGTGGACAAGATAGAATCGTTGGGTCACAGTTGTTGTCAACTCGTGTAGTGCGTTACCTCCTGTTGCGGATCAATCACGTTGTGTCGTGTGGTGTGAACAGCTCAACAACTTAAACACTCCTGATTTCACAGAGAGCAAGTCATGTAGTGTGAACCGCACAGTTCACCCCGACGTTTTAAAATCATGTAGTGTGAACTAGGCTTTAGGTGGCTAGAACAATAGGAAGAGGCACCAGTTGTATGGGCTTCTCTTGTGAACTATGTTAGCCCTTGGGCTGTTAGCCACCTCAGGGTAGAGTAGTTGGTCTCTCTCTCATAGGATTTTTTACTTGGAGTTTTGACTGACGCTAGAGCTTCAGATAGATCTTATGTCCGGCCCACGGGACTGTCTGACATCTTTCCTGAGTACATCGCTCCCTTGAGCTCTGTTTTGGGTTTTCAGTGGGCTGAGCGATTCTGCAGCCCCTTGTATGAAATAATAACTATTTTTCTAGTAAGGCTGGGGCTCCTCCGAGCCCTCAGGTAGATCCATGCTTGCAGGCTGGCCCTCACCAAGGCTGCCTCTGTAGCTGGCCTAGACTGTGCCAGGGATACTGGAGGCGCTCTGCTTAAGCATTTCTGCCTTTGACCTGTCACTTTGTGATTGTATGTTTCTAGCACCCCTGTATGACAGCCTCCACCCTTGGGAGTCGTTAGGCCAAGGTCCGCTCCCTTCTCTGCATTTTGGGGTGACCAGATTAATGCAGCGTGGTGCAGAGGAATGGTTTACAAAGATCCTGGGGTAGGCCTCATATAGGCCTCCCCAGTACAATGTGTTTTTATTGAACATTATTTTAGGCCGTCTTTCGCTTCACGAAGAGACTGGTTTTGTCTGCCCGACCCTGCCGAACTGGCATACGGATCTGGGCCAGCAGTTTAGGCTTCACTCACCTCTCTGAGCTACTTTTCGTGCGTTGGGTTGCTTGGCTCACAAACAAGCTCCACTGCCCTAGGTTGGGCACAGATACATTTTCTGTCACCCCTAGAGCCGCTGGCAGGCCCGCACCCTGGGAGTATTCCCCTGTCATACAGGGTAGATCTGAGTCCTCACTCTCAGTTCTGTATTATCCTACCTCACACCACTATGGCTCGGGTCAAGCAGGAAGTTCTAGCCTTCACTTCTTCTTTGGTCGAAGTACGCTCCCCTGAAGCCAGAGCATTGCCATGAGCTGACGCCCATGCGTACAGATGGTAGGCTCCTGACTGGACGTTGAGGCAGAGTGGCGTATGTTGTACTCCCCTTGTTTTAAGGGTGCTAGCTTTCTTGCTGAGTACACTGCCATGGGCAATGTGATTAGGCACCAAGATGCTGTAGGCGCTGTGTAAACAGCTTATCTGCCAACGAAGGCTGCGCCGTTAGGTAGTAGGCCTCAGCAGGCCTCCTTGAATGGGCAGCTCCAGAGAGGGAGCTGTAGGCCAGCTTACTTCACGTGGTTGGCCTTGGTGGTTCGGGCAGTTGACTCACCGATGGGTAGTAGGCCTTAAACAGGCCTCCTCGGAAGTGAGTCACAACATTGTGGGACATACTTTATAGCCGCTACCAGGTAGCTAGCCGTATCAGGCCTCCTGTAATATATCTAAATTACGTCATATGCTCTCATTGACAAATGCGGAACAATTAGTTAATGCGTTCATGACCTCAAGGCTAGATTATTGTAATGCTCTACTGGGTGGTTGCCCTGCACGCTTAATAAACAAACTACAGCTAGTTCAAAACGCAGCAGCTCGAGTTCTTACCAGAACCAGGAAGTATGACCACATTAGCCCCGTTCTGTCAACACTGCATTGGCTGCCAATTAAACATCGTATAAATTTAAAAATATTGTTGATTACTTACAAAGCACTAAATGGTTTAGCTCCGCAGTACTTGAGCGAGCTCTTAACGCATTATAGTCCTTCACGTCTATTGCGATCTCAATATTCCGGCCAGTTAATAATACCTAGAATATCAAGTTAATTACATATTAACATAAAAATTCCATATAGTTTTTTACTGTATATTTCTCAAATAAAGTTGTAGCCTTCGTGGGCATAATAGACTTTCTTTCAAAAACATAAAAAAATGTAATGACCAAATTTTTAATGGCAGTTCATCCAAAAATTTATATTTAGCAATTTACTGACCCTCATGTTGTTTCTATATGATCCCTTCCATGGGGAAAAAGAAGCTGTTTATGTTAGTTTATATAATGAAAGTGACTGGGGTGGTTGAGAATAATATATTTGAGAGCTATTTTACTTTTGGGGCCTGTATTGGGAAACAGCATGTATCAGCTCAGACATTTGTTTGCTTTTATTTATTGCATTTTATTTATATTTTATTTTCCTTTAACTCTTGGGCAGTCAGAGGGTTTAGATTTAAAAGTAGACCCTCAAACCCTTGAAAATCTCATTCTTATTTTTATTTACAATTTACCAATAATCCTCTACAAGGCTCTTAAACCCTAAGCCTTAACTTAGCTTGGACCCTAACCAAACACAGCCAAAATGTTTGTCAAGGTATTCAGAATGGATTGCAAATTACAGACAGGTGGGTTAAATTGAGATACTAAAGTCTGCAGGACGCTGGCCTTCCAGGACTGGAGTTGAAGAGCCCTACATCTATGATCTCAAACACCACAAATGGCTACAATCAACGATTCAGTGGTTAATCAAAAGACTGGGTTTCAATCATGTTTCCTTTGTAGAAAGAAAAAACAGGATTCGCTTAACAAAAAGATTGTCCCGTGATAAACACTGTCTTTGGTTTTTCACCCTCAGGTCTAGTTAGGTTGCCTGGTGCCCTTGGTCTGAAATCTGGGAGTAGTTTTCTCTGTGTACATATATACTTTATTGGGAGAGCAGGTGCTGGTAAGCTTACTGTATGGTGGGACAGTAAGTGTACTTGACTTCTAATGCCAACAGTAGTGTTTACATGTACTATACGTACTTGGGCGTTAGTTGTGCATCAGTTGAGCAAGCTTTGATTTGTTGGATGTTTGCTCCATGCTAAGCTGTCGTATTATTGCTGAGTCAGCAGTGGTATCAGATTCACAATCCGAGCTGCATGCACAGACATAAAGAAAAGAATTTAGCGAACACATTTGTTCTGCCAACAGAGGAAGCTGCCAACAGGCATCTGGCAGCTCGGACTTCAGTACCTGAAACCTGAGGTAAACCTCACATTCCGGTTTTATAAGCAGAGAGAATGACAAAGAGAGAAAAAATAAATCAGAAACTATGATGTAAAAAATGATCTTGGTCTTCAGTTGTCTGCACTGCAATGAATTTCAATATATTAAACAGTCAGTAACTGAAGTTGTTGAGAGAACATGAATGGTAAGCTTTTGAGTCAAGGGATCTAAAAGGCTACAAAGGAGGAAAAACACTGCACATTTAACTTATTTATATACAGTACACTGTAAAAATGCAAGGCAACATTATCCATTCAAATGTTTAAGTTCTCTTAACTGTTGTCTTATAGGGTTAGTTCACCCAAAAATGCCCTCAAGCCATCCTATATGTCAGATGTTTCTTCTTTCAGCCAAACACAATCGGAGGAATATTACAAAATATCCTGGCTTTTCCAAGCTTTATAATTGGAGTGAATGGTACCCAGTTTGAAGCCCAAAAAAGTGCATCTGTTCATCATAAACATAATCCATACAGCTCCAGGGGGTTAATAAAGGCATTCTGAAGTGGACAGGTAACGTCTGTCAGCGCGTTAAAAAAAAGAGTCGAGTTCCTGCGTATGATGTAGGAGTATCATAAGCTTAGGTGAGAGTAGATGTCTCTCATGGTTCAAAGGGCAGGGCAACTCAAGGTCCTCCGCATTTCTTTTTAAAAATTCCCATTTTAGACTTCTAATTTGTGACCGATGTTTTGTTTTGCTCTATCCTCTGCTCTTCTGCGTTCGTCAATATGCGTCGGGTCAGGGGTTACTCTTCAGCTGGAACTAGACTCGCATGGTCATTACTAAGCCAGTGATTATAGTTTATTAAGTTTTAAATATTGATATTTTTCTTTTAAAAAAGCATCGCTTTGCTTAAAAGGGCCTTTAAACCATTAACCCCCTGGAGCCGTATGGATTATTTTAATGATGGTTAGATGCGCTTTTTTGGGCTTCAAAATCTCAGGCTCTACTCACTTCCATTATAAAGTTTGGAATAGCAGGATATTTTTAATATAAGCCTGATTGTGTTCTGAAAGAAGAAAGTAATATAGACATAGGATGGCTTGAGACCGAGTAAATTATGGGATCATTTTCATTTTTGGATGAACTACCCCTTTAATAATTGTCCTTCTGACAACTACAGATTCTTTTGTTCACATCACAACACAAAAATAATGTCAAAACAACAACAAAAATGTCAAGTCAGCGAACAGCAAAACTATAATCTTATGACAGTAACTACATCATTTATTTATGCTGCAATACATGCTGGGAAACATAGACATTCCAGCAATATGTTAATTTCTTCTAAATTAAATTATTTAAGACTAACTTTATGTTTGACTAGGGACAGCATTTGGGAAAATTCTGTAGGTCTAACAGGGTTTTTTATAGTTTCAAATAATTAATGTTTCTTGTTTGTGACTCAAAATATACTGGGAAATGTATTGTTTACAGTGTACAAAAAAGTACAAATATGGTCTTAAAAACAACTCTAAAAATGGTGTTGCCACATTTGAATATTATTTATTATATGGTATATATATAGTATATGGTATGTTTAAATTGTTAAGTTTACAGTCATTCATCCTTTATTTTATATTATTTTATTACATTTTATTGAATCCTTACCTAGTCTGCATTTAATATAACATATAAAAAAATAATAATATAGAACACAAATATATAGTACATAAACATTTCACATCAAGTCAAAGAAAATCTCTGTAAGTGGAAGGAACCGATCACTTTTTACTGTGAAGGCTGTTAAAATTTAACATGCAGACGAGTTCATGAAACACTGAGGGATCCATCCTTGGATTTCCAATGGGAGACTAAAGATGTGCCAAAGCCTAGTTCACTTGTCTCAATACCTTAATTGTTTGTGGGAACAGCTGCTGAAGACCTCTGCGGGTTTAAGACTCCATGCTGGCATTGAACACATCCCAGAATTCCTCTTGCTCTCAACTGAACTTCATTCATTTAGTGCTGGCAAAAAAACTACAGCAGCTGCCAATCGAAACTCTTCTTGTCCTAAAACTTTCATTCCTATCTGAGGTTTAAAACCCCATGATGAAATACTGCAAAATTGTTGAATATCATCCCCCCCCCAAAAACAAAACACTATTTGCTTCAAGCACAAATAGTTGGGCATTTTAAGGCGTGAGTTTCTGAGAAACTGAATGGACAATGATTGTATTATTATGCTGATTAATCATTAAATTCCTGATCTGCATTCTTGGGCATGTTTTGATCTGCCCTCTTAACTTGTGCCATATATGAAGAGCTGTGCGGGTCTACATTAAACATTCTTTAGAGAAGACACTACCAACATTTCTACCATATCTCATTACTTTATCACGTCACAGAGTTCAGAGATTTACAAGCGGCCCAAGCCGCTGACACAAAGAAAGATTTACAAAATGGGTTCACACACTCAGATCTCTCACACTCAAATATAGAGATATCTTAAAACCTAATAACATCATCTGTGAATGAAATCTTTCAAACCTCAGAGGTTTTATCAGGATGAGATATGACCTTAAACTTAGCAAACGCATCTGAGAATGTGTGTGTTCAGATGATCTCTGCTTACAAAAGTCATGTAGCAGCATGGATCACATTTTACACACGCACACACATACACACCCCGCCCAAAATTAAATCTCTATTTGGGAAAAAGGCTGCTGGAGTGATTTTCATTTGATGTTAGGACAAGAAAAGACCTGTGTTATTCCAGGCCCTGACACAGAGGGTGTTACATTCACCGCTCTACTGACGCGATTAAGATCTCATGTCCAGTGTTATCCCAGATAATAAATATGAGCTAAGCAATTCTTCCTTTCCTTTTCTCCATTTTAGTGTGGAACCATGTTTACGGTAATGAAGAAAAGAAAAGCAAGGTAAACAGTATGCTACACACACACACACACACACACACACACACACACACACACACACACACACACACACACACTTTTCTTCTTATCTTCTTGTCTCCTTCTTATGCAGTCCATCAATTTCGAAGATGATGTCACTTGATGCGTTGTTGGAATGTTGAGGTAGACACACACACACACACACACACACACACACACACACACACACACACACACACACACACACACACACACACTTTTACCGGCCTGGCTATTCCTCCCTCTCTTTTTCCAGGAGAAATTTTTTAAGAACCTGCAACAAATTTTGGAAACAGGATATGATGTCACATTCTAGGGCTTCTGTTTTTAATACATTTTACATATTAAATAATAAATAAATAAATATATTTAAAGTACTGTCTACTCCACTTTCTTGCAAGACTGCCAATCATGCAGCTTTGTATTCTTTGTAGAGTTAACCTGCGATACTTTGAGCCTCCATTGGACAAACGTTGTTTCGCTATGTATAAATATGTATGCAAATCAGCAAACTTTTAAATGTAGCAAAAGCCATGTATTTAAATGTCAATTCAAGTCACCTTCATTTATATAGCGCTTTTAACAATATGGACTGTTTCAATGCAGCTTTACAGTGATAATAGGAAATTAAGAGATTGTTATATGCATAAATGTATGCATAACCTGGTCGGCCACTTACCTAAACACCATCTACAACCAGTTGAGACCATTATGCAGGTATTTTCAAATATTAATAACAGAATAGAAACTAAACGAAAGCCTAACATAATTGGACATTAAACTAGTCTTGCTCAAAAACATGACACATGATAAACATTTGCACTTCCTATCAAGAAGTCCCATGCAAAGCATGCTGGGAAGTAGAAATCCCCAATCTAGTTTCAGCCACAAATGTTATTAGTGTAGTCCCATAATTAAGTACATTGAACACGATGAAATGAAACGTGACAAATGTTCATAAAAGTAAATTGAACAACCATCATTTGTGTACCATCTCTGGCCCTGCTTATCTCCACATGTCTCCACACAATTACTCTGATAGCACAACTACAACAGTCTCCAGCACAGGTCATTTCCATCAAAGGTCACTTACTAAATGAGGCCTACACAGTTGCCATTTGTGTAATGGAGAAGATTAGCTACATAACAGATTGTTCAACATATACCACTGTATCTTCACTCTATCAGTGGGCTGTGTCTGAATCTGTGTGATTCAAGGCCAGGTGTAGAAGTTACTCACAGATGATGTTGTGTAGTGTAGTGAATAACACTCAAGGTTGGTGATATTTATGGAACATGCCCTTGTCTCGAGAACACAATTCAAACTTTCAGATAAAGCCTATCTTCAGTATACCCTACACTTAAAAATATTGTTCAATGTAATAATATTGAGGAATAATTATCTTTGTGCAACTTCTTGGCTAGAAGTAGTTCATTTAAACATTGTTTTGCTGAACTAACTTGATAAGTTTTAAGTTCTTTTCATATTTATTTATATATATAATGCATGAGAAGTAAGTAAGAAGAGAAAAGTGTCAATATTTGCATTAGCACAGCTATTGTTTATTAGGTCAAGCAACATCACCACAGTTGTAATTCATATAGCCACTTAAAACCTAAACACCAGCTGCACATTTCAGCACAATGGTAGCTAAACAAATAAATAAATCCAACATACAGTAAACTCTACTAAATCTCCAACAAACCTTTACATTCAACTCTAGCATGTCTTTCCCCTTTACTCATAAGCACATAAAATAACACTTAACTTTGACATTTACTATCCAAATGCCTTATTGAATGATAAGGTGCATGTTTGTTTTTGTAAACCCAATGCAGTAAAAAGCAGCGTGTGTCCATGAGCACATACATGTATCTGAGCGATCGTTCAGCTGTCTTTCATAACGCAGCTGTCCGTTGTCATACAGGCAGCTGCCACCGTCAACCTATCAATGAATCATTACTCCTTTACATAAACAAACCATGAGAGTGTGTGCTTTTTCAAATACAAGTATTGTGTTACAGCAAATGTTAAGATTGCCTATTCTCCTTCCTTTGGTCTATGTGTCTGTATAGCGAGTTAGTTAAACATATATATGGATAATGATGGATGCATTGTAATGTAACTTTGTGTGGGCTGCAGGGTCATTGTCAAAAATTAGTTTGAGAAGCTATCCTGCATCTCAATTGCCTTTGTGAGAAATACTGAACTACTGAATGCTCCAGGCTACTTTCCTTTTAGTGTGAAGCAGGGTGGATGGATTCTCGCAGTTACAAGGTGCTCGAGATCTGAATTCACCAGAAAAGAGACAGATTTAATCAATGGTGCATCTCATTACACACTAGCAGCTTTGCCTCTGTGCACCTACTGTGCACACACACACACACACACACACACACACACACACACACACACACACACACACACACATCTGTGGTAGGAGGTCTCTCTGAAACTGAAATCAGATAGAGTGCGTACAGTAACCCCACCAACGCTGAAAATTTTGCTATGGCCTTGAAGCCGTAACTATGCTGTTCTAATAAGATATTTGAAATTAAGAAAATTTGTTTTCAAAATAAGTGTGCATGTTGTAGATCTATAACCTTACAGTGTCATATAAGTGTGTGTCTGTAAGTTAGTGTTCTCTCATATCTCTGGCAATAGTTAAGTTGCAGCTGTTACTCTCAGATGAGTCCAGTCATTCCTCAGCTGTCCCACTTCAGATCACTGAACATGTGCATGTGTCTGTTTCTTCAAAGGAAACTCACTAACCTCACTAAACCACTGAAATGTAGGTAAAGTTACATTAACTGATATCCCACACACGCACGCACGCACACACACACACACACACACAGCAATAATAATTGCAGCAAAGACAGTGGCATTGACTAAGTTTCCATAAATTTGGTTGGTTTTGTTCTGGAGATGCAAAGCGTTCCTCCTACTCCCTTTACCCTAAACACCTTTGGGAAAAACTGTAGAAATGTTACATGGGAAAGACTTCAAAGAGGTGTGCAATAACTCATCATCATGTCAAGCTGATTGCCCACTATATGCAATAGATTGTTCTAGGGGAAAAAATGGATTCATTGTATGTGTCTGTACATGTCATGCATTGTGATTGCATTGTACATGTCATGCATGCAACGAATTCAAAAAAAAAAAAAAAAATTTAATGTTGCCAAACTGAAACCAAATAAGTTGAAGTACTAAAATGACTAAAACTGAAATAAAACTAAATGGAAGCAAATGAATGAATAAATAAATAAATAAATGTATTTTTAAAAACTACAAAAGTACATAACAGATTTTCCAAAACGTAGTCGGTCACTATATTAACCTCGGTTCCCTGAGAGTTAGGGAACGAGTATCTGTTATCTGTTCTGAATGTCTAAAAGACGCAGAACGCTCCAGATATATTCTCAGTGCTCTGACAGGACAGAGTAGATTATCCTCCCCATCCTCTGTGGAAGGGGGAAGAGCCAATAAAGTGATCACCTTAGTGACAAGCACTTTATAGGCACATAGCCGTGTCTGGGTTTGAGAGCGGCCTTCGAGTCGCAGACACCAAACTCCAAACAAGAGGGGCTCATAGAGAGCGCCTCAAAATCTCCCACTTGCTTGATAGATGCCAGTGCCAGCAGGAGAGCAGTCTTTAGCGAGAGTAGTCCAACACGCGTCTAGCAGCTCCTGTAGGAAGGAGAGCACCACTGGTACCTTGCATGACATGGGTTCAAAACGTTTGTCCAGACACCAGCTGGAAAACACTGACCATTTAGAAGCATACAAGCGCCTAGTAGAAGGGGCCCTGGACTCATTGATCGTGCTTAGGACCTTTTCAGAAAGGTCCCTGGGTACCCATTAAGGGGCCACACATGGAGAGCCCATAAATCGGGTCGTGGATGCCATATTGTCCCTTCCGCCTGCGTGAGGAGATCTTTCCTTAACGGAACAGGCCAGGGGACTTTGTCCATCATCTGAACCATCTCCGGAAACCACTGTCTGGATTTCCAGAGGGGGGCTACTAGGAAGACTGGGCATCCACTCTCTCTGAACCATTCGATAACCTGGGGTATCATTGAGATGCCAACGATTGGCCAATGCATCCCTGTCCTTCGAGAAGAACACTGCACAATGAGTGTTAATCCTTGAGGCTGCCCGACCTGACGCCACCCTGGCAATTTATGTATGACACCACAGATGTGTTGTCCGTCCGGACTAACACGAGTTGATATGTAAGCTCTGCTCCGTGCTCAACCAGAAACGACGTCGCCATCTTGCGAGAGAGCTAGCCGGGACCGCAGCATCGAGACGGGCATGCCTTCACAGACCGAGCATCCCCCGGCGGAAAGTGCAGCTTGAGCATGGGCGGTTCCCAGGCATGAGATGCACTTAGCATGTCCGTCGGCCTTGTGCAGAAGAGAGCCACACGTGGCACAGGAAGAGCGAGGCATTAGCAACAACGCTCACGTTCCTAAAAGCAAAGATAATTAGAAAAGAATATGCGTAGGTCGCCAGATAGCAACAGCAGAGCGGCGACAGGGGAAGGGACAAGGGAGCGACAAGAGAAGGCGAATTCACTGTAGTGCTGCACATTCTAACTGTAGTGGTTGGATTCGGCGGCGAAAAGCTTTCAGAGGACTCAGAGACGTGAAGTATGTCGCTGAAGGAGATGAATCTGCTATAATGGCTATTTCAGGGGCTATTATGGGCTCTGGCCACGCCCCCTTGGCGGGCTCTGACGTGTATGACGCAATGCTAGCTCATTGGCGCACACGTTGGAGGCGCCCGCGTCATTGGATGTGCAGTTGCCGCACCACAGCCAATGAGTGAGCCAGACAGTTCTGGCTGTGCAGCTGCAAAATGCGTTTTACATTTTAAGCTTCAGAATTTTGAGGAAAAGGAGTCTCCCCACTGCGTATAGCTACGCAATACGAAGTGACCGTTCTCGAAAGAAAACTTAAAAATAACATTAAAACTGTGCAAAGTTGTATCAGTTGTACAGATCAGTGAACCCACATTGAAGGAAGTAGTATCATATCAAATACTGTATAATCTAATGTGTGCATGCAAATATATGCGCACACACACACACACACACACACACACACACACACACACACACACACACACACACTCCACTGACACTGAATCCACTTCAGTGATGTCATTGTTTACACAATATATTTTCCCCTGCAGTCGTGGAAGTGTGTGTGAGGCGTGTGATTGTGCATCTCAGATGAGAGCATAATAGTGGTTTACTGATTTATTGTGAGTCTTTAGTTAGTCAAGTCTTTATTAGGGTCTGTCATTAACCAGCTTCTGTAAGATGGAAACACACTGGCAGAGTCTGGGAACTGGCCCTAGGCTGTGGGGTGTAGCCTGAGATTGTGTGTGTGTGTGTGAGAGTGTGTGTGTGTGTGTGTGTGTGTGTGTGTGTGTGTGTGTGTGTGTGTGTGTGTGTGTGTGTGTGTGTGTGTGTGTGTGTGTGTGTGTGTGTGTGTGTGTTTGCTAATGGGTGTGGCAGACTACTGTCTCCCTCAATGAGACGCAGACTTTTCCCAGCCTTGGTAATGGAGCCAGTCCTAAAATAAACCATCCAACACACAGATAAACACACACTGCAGCGTGCATTATTACTAGTAAATGCAGAATGCGTCACCTGAGACTGGATCCTTAGAGGACACAGATCAGTTCAAAGGAAACTGACCCATTAAAGTGACCACTAATGGTTGGCCACTGTGACATTAATATAGTGTCACATTGACTGTTCCATCTGAAATGTTGCCACTCCTCACTTGTGTCTGTTACATTTTACAATACCACACACATTTTGCCATCCAATCAACATTTAGCTAACTAAAATAAGAAAACGAGCATCATGTAAACATTGCGTGCAATTTATGCCCATGTTAAAGTTTTGGGGTCATGGACAATACATTTTCAGCACATATCAGAGGTGAGGAGATCTTTGGTCACTGTCAAGGACATAAACTAACCCCACTCAACAACAGTCACCAAGACTGTTCATTGTTCCCAGAGGGTGCGAGGAAAGTTGGTAAGGTCATTAACTAAACTAAGTCATTAACTAACTAAGGTCATCACCGTTTTTCAAAAGGATTATGTAAATGAGGTTAATGACTGAAAATGCATATAAAAAAATATCATCTTAATTTTAAAGTAAAGCTGTTAATTTGTGACTCATTGTCCATATTCTGAGACTAATACAAAAATAACAAAAGACTGTTCATTTGTGCTTTTATAAACACGTTGCTTGCGAGTGGGGAGTGTATGAGACAGAGAACAAGGGTGTTTTTATTTATAATGCGTCATGAGAGGAACTTTACCTTCACATGACTGGTACTCAAAGGCGTGACGTTCCATCGGAACTGTATTCATGACAATAAGTGAGAGATGGCAAATAAACAGGGGTTATGAAATTAATACATCTATTTAAAAAAACAAGATAAGGAAGTTTATTAAATATGTTCACCAAACAAAAATAAAACAGAATAATAAAGAAAATTGCATTTGATTCAAAAGTTAAAGTACACAAATGTATGTTTTCTCTAGCTGTGGGGAAATACTTACTTAAATACTTAAAGGGGTCATGACATGAGAAACCACATTTGCCTTGATCTTTTGGTATATAAGAGATCTTTGTACCGTTAAAACCTTCTGCAAGTTTCATAGCTTAAGACGTCCTCCCCATTATAAACAAACCATTTATTTAATCAAGCTCTAAATACAGCTCGTTCTAGATCCTTTGTACCTAGTGACGTCGCGGTACGAAGTGACGTACCAGTCGCTTGCATAATGACCGCCTCCAGCGCAAGACAACTATGCCTCATTTCAGCGAGTGGGTCTGTTTACCAGATGACCCCCGATGCCACGCAGATGTGTTGTTCCTGGCTGTGGACAAATAACATGTTTGAATACACTGCCGAACGATCCAGACGTCAGGGAAAGCAGTTGGATGCAGTTTATTTGCAGCATATGCAGCGCGCCAAAGCTTTATTTGATCGGTGAGTGATGTAGATGAGTGTGACAGGGCGCATGTTACTGAAAGAACGAGCAAGAGAGAGAGAGAGAGAGAGAGAGAGAGAGAGAGAGAGAGAGAGAGAGAGAGAGAGAGAGAGAGAGAGAGACAGACAGAGCCCCGGCCGCGCGCGCGCCTTCAAACTGTCTCGCTCTCTCTCTCCCTCCCTCGCTCATATGAATCAAAATCAATTGAGAATTGACACGATGGTAAAAGATAGGAAGACCGAAGTTTCACGTGGTGGAGCATCGTGTAGCCTACATGTGATAAAAAATTATTAACGTTAATAATTTCTGCATAAGCAGCACTGACGTTAGCCAATCTGTCAGTGGGCGTTAACACTGAACTCTTAAAGGGGAAACACCTCCAAAACAGACTGTTTGAATCAGAGGTGAGAAACAGGGTGGGAAAAGGTCATAAATCACTACATTTTTAAAGTTTTTTTGTACAAAAAACTATAGTAATACTATAATTGCACCTAAGGGAACATAATATAAAAAAATAAAAAAAAACTTGTCATGACCCCTTTAACTCAGAGAGCATTTACAATTAGCCCAATATATACACAAACTCAAGCTCCTTCAAGCAGCATTGAAGTGAGCAACATAAATCTGGACCTAGCAATACTTTGTTTTCTGATTTGTTCCTTTTGCCAAGAGGCAGGGCAAGGATCATCCCTTCAGACTAATGCAGTCTTTGGCAATGGGCCGATCATCAAGACTCTAAAACATGACATTGATGTCTCTCAGAATTTCACAGCTTAGGTTTTCAAATCAGCACTTGATATATTATCAAAAAATGCATTGATTGCTTACAAAAATGCTTTCATTCTTAACCCCTTCCATTTTTTTCAGAGAACTATGCAACTTGAGAACATGCTTGGAGATATATTTGCAATTTAAGTAGAAATGTAGAAAAACTAAAGTTGGTTGGAAGGCTCACATTGTGCATCCTTTACAGTGCAGATGAGTTTTTGGTGAAACTGCTGCAAAGTCAATGTGTCTACTTGAGGGGTCTTTTATATTTAAAAGCAGAGGGATCTCATGCCTCACCAGCATTCAGATTATGTGTTGTACTTTTTTGCATTATAAAGTAAGAGACTTGTGAGTATAACGTGACTCAAATGACTGTATTATCACAATACTTGATGAATTTAATCAAGAATTGTGTCATACCATAATCCATATGCATAAAGATTCCTGTCAATTCCCACCCACCGTGAGTCTTATCACTGCATAAACAGCAGCATAGAGCTTTTTCACATTAGCAACTGCTGGATCGGTTTCTTTGAGATTGACCCAAGCACAAAACACCTGGAGTCTTTTAAAGAGCTATGCATTCTCATCTCAAATCCATTCAATATGACGAGGGTTTCTAGAGCCCTCAAAATATCTATTTTTATCTAGGGCACATCTGCAATGCAGCTGTGATGATGCTTCATTCAACACTAGTCTATTGGATGAATCTAGAAAAGCAGGTGACAGTTGGTGGGACATCACTGAAAGACTGTGACACGAACACTGACCTTTTGCCGTTTGGATTTACACATTCCATATTTTCATAGTCCTCCCCATCCACAGCCTGGCCAGTAATATTTTTCAGGCATTGTTTCTCAGTGCTCAAGGTTCGGTAGATCATTATTAGCCACGGAAAAATAGTATGAGGGCAGAATGTGGCAGTACATCTCTTTTTACATCTTACAGTTTTCTTTTAACGTACAATTGTCCACATTGGATGGGTTTCTATGCAAACTTCAGAACTAACCTCGGGCTTAACCTTCATATTGCCTCAATCCGACCAATATCCATCTACTGAAGCTGTAAAAATTTGCAGACAAGTTTAGTTTTTACTACTGAAGTTAATTGATAATGGGCCTATAAAATGTTCATGGAACACAATAATTGCATAATTAGACATTTTAATTTTAATTTTAATTTGACTAACTTACATCACAGAAACGATATTTCCAGTTTATGTTCCCTCTGTCAACGAAAACAGCTCCAAATGAAGCTGCGACAACATTAATCACTGAACACGTGCCAGTTGTGTTTCCTTTCAAAATAAAATTGTTGAACGAATCGGTTGAGTAAAGATTCAATGACTCACTTACAAAAACAGACGTTTGAAACAGTCCAGGCAATGTAAACTGTGGAAGTCACTGACAAGAAATCCCCACCACTAATGCATGGAAAGTTTGGTAAAAAAAAATGCATTCAATTAACTTAAACATAATTGTAAGTTTACTAAACTAAATTGACTAAAACTGAAATAAAAGCATAGGCTACTAAAGCTAAATAAGATTTTTTTAAGAACTAAAATGAAAAAGGTAATTCAAAATATTAGTAAATACTACGATTATGATAGTATATAACTAATACTATAATAACACATGAGTGAAAAGTTCCTATATGGACTAAATATCCAAAAGACCAGAACTACTTGGGCTAGCTGTCACACAATGAAGTTGTCGCAAGGTCTAGACCTTCATTTAAACCGTAACTATACATTTTTTATTCTACTTAGTGAAATATTTGTTTTCTAATCCTTTCAGATGTGTAAGAAAAGGATGCTTTATTCACTCAAATCAAACCATTTCTCATGTCAGTTACTGTAATACAGAACATTCAATCTGAATCTCTGCATGAATTAGTAAGTGTGCAATTATTTTTTAAATGTTTGAAAATGTTTTGCCGTTTTTTAATTTAATGTCCTGAACATTGTTGGATCTATTTATAACTGCAATACAAGGCCATGTTTATACACTCTCTCACACACACACACACACACACACACACACACGCACGCACATGAGCGTGCGCGTGCGTTTTATGAGGAGTTTCATGTTTTATGGGAAGTTTCCATGGACATAATGATTTTTTATTCTGTACAAACTATATATTCTATCCCCATCTTTACACTACCCCTACCCCTATACTCTTCACAGGAAAATTTCTGCAGTACATTTTCAAAAAAACATCACTTAGTATGATTTATAAGCTGTTTTCCTCATGGGGTCCAAAAATGTCCCCACAAGGACAAGGATTTCGAAAAGTGCAACTGCTGAAAACTGTTGACACACACAGCTGTTGACACACACACACACACACACACACACACACACACACACACACACACACACACACACACACACACACACACACACACAGGTTTAGGGGATAGAATATACAGTAGTATAAACATTATTGCACTTGGAGAGTCCCCACAAAGAGCGAAACCGAGTGTGTGTGTGTGTGTGTGTGTGTGTGTGTGTGTGTGTGTGTGTGTGTGTGTGTGTTGTGCGTGCGTGCGTGCGTGCGTGCGTGTGTGTGTGTGTGTGTGTGTGTGTGTGTGTGTGTGTGTGTGTGTGTGTGTGTGTATGTGTGTGTCAACAGCTGTTTTCAGCAGTTGCTTGTCACTTTGTCTTTGTTTTGTTTTTCATAGTGATTTTCTCTCAGGACTGTGACCATGAATATGACACACAACCAGTCACTTCACACAACTATAAAAACACTAACTGCTTGTGTGTGTGTACAGCATAAGCTGAAGTGCCTGTTTAGCAATTCCTCTGTAAAAAAATTAATCTAGAAAAACACGTTGTGACCTAAAGACTCACAATACTCATGTTTAAGCTGGTTTTAAATTAGCATATCCTTTATATATATATATATATATATATATACACTCACAATAGTCATGTGCAAAGAGTGGTAACCAATTGTTACCATACCAAGCAATTTCTACCTGATTTAGCCCATAGATTTGTTTCGTTGCGTGGTTGAAATTAATATATTTGACTGATTCAGTGATAATTTTACCATTTTTGGTGTGTGGCTTTTTTTCACATGGCATTGATGCAGCTGACCTACTCCACACTGGAAATTTTAGGGCCTTATGGTTCAAAGAGTCTTGACCAGTTGTTTTTTACAATCCTGTCACTAATTATTGATTGCTTTATATTTTATTTTATATCTAATCATTATATCTAATTATTATTTAATTATATTTGTTTATATGTTTTAATACCATTGGGGCAAAAAAAAAAAAAAAAGTGCAGATAGGCTACAAAATGGAGACTTTTTGCAATATCACTCCATTTGCTTTCACCAAATCAGCTTTGCTTGTCCTGAATTGTTCTGTTGAATCACGTTTCTGCTCTAATAATGCCGCAAGGTTGAAACAACTTTCCAGTGAATCAAAAGACATATCCGCTTTGTGTTTCATGCATTCCTTGAGATTTCTGACCTGGGTCAGCCAGCAAGTCTGGACATGCACTTCTTCTCAGATCACACAAGCGCACACACATGTATGCACTTACACTAAAAGCACCCATAAAAAAGAAGTACCTGTGTCCTTTGCCTGTTTCCTGCACATGAACCCTGCAGGTGACCAATCAGAGTCTATATGGGCTCATTCCGTGAAATTTATGTGAATATAAAACATCAGGAAAATCCCACCAAGCACATCTGTGTGGGGAACAGAGTCTTCCTGAAGTTTTAGAAATGTGTTTTCTGTTGCTTTGGTCATTGCATTAGGTTGCATTGTTTGTGTCTTTATCTTTAAATGTACACCCTGTGATATACGAGATTGGATCAGTGATTCTTAGCCAGTGTGAATCCACGCATGATCTCTTTCTCTGGAACTCTTCAATCTGTGTGTGTTCGTACCTGTCTGCCCGTCTGCACTGTGTTAAGGTGTATTGTGTGTAATGGAAGCTTGGCCATTAATCTGAGTCTCAGACACTCTGTCATAAACATGTATTACTTAGCCAGAGGCTATACTTATTGAATGGGCAGTGTGTACAAATGTGTATCTGCATGAGAGTGTGTGTGTGTATGTGTGTCACGCCCAGTCATAAACTCTGACTTTGGGTGCCTTCAGGCTATGCTTTTTTGTCTTTTTAATCCCAGTGTGGCGTCTTCTTGTTATTCCCTGCGTCTGCACCTGCACACTTTCTCTGGCAACACTGCCTCCTGCTGGACAGGAGGGGTTTGAACGGCCTTTGCTTAATGAGATTACTTTTCCCATTAGACCCCGGGCCTCACAACACTGGCACGTTATAAGACACAGACATCTTATACACCTGTTGTATGGTCTAAGGGAGAAGTTGGCTTGGTTTATTTATTTTCCTCATGGCCAGAAGAACGAGTGTCGCACACGTGTGCCTGTCTCCATACAGAAGTGCTCTCTGTTTCTAACGGATTTCCGTTCCACACAGCTGTCTAAAGACGGCTCTAAAATCTCAAGAATTTATTATCAACTTCTAATGCACATTGAGGGTCCAGCAGGGGATAATGTTTATCTGCTGTATTTTGTCACTATTGTATTTGCTGCTGTCTAGTAAATCCAGTTCTTGAGTGAATGTTCTTGAGGTTCTTGAGTTAAGTATTATTCCCCCTTCTGTTCTTTTAATATGTGCTGAGATAAAATTTGAAGGTGACTTCGTGGAAAAATTGCCAGTAAAAAAGTATGATAATATATTTAGACACCTTTATATTATATGGTGAAGAGGTTTTGTTTGGTGTTAAACTACTCTTCTGAAGGTTTCATGTTCCCCAACATCATTGTTCACTCAGAACTCACAAAGGAGTCTTTTGTCTTCAATAAAAGCTGAATGGTTTGGTGTGGTCTCTATAGCAAACCCATAAGAGAGATTAGAACACAGAATTCTGTTTTGCTGCAGAGTAACAGGGTGGGGATGTAAAATTCACCGACATGTATCCGAGGAACGAAACCTCAGAAGGGGAACTGTGTCGCTCACAAGAATCCCCACAATGCATCAGTCAACGGAGACCGCCACACTCTGAAACGATCACCTGCTATCAAGATTAGAGTATCATTTTAAGATGCACTATTTCAGTGTTTTGTTTGCACTGCCAGTGAGCGATGGTGTTTGATAAACAGTTTACAGTATTTTTAAAAGGGATTAATGCATTATTGGATGCACAGAATTATTTAAGGTATCATTCTCACCAAATATTTGTAAAATTGTATAACATTCTCTCATACATAAAATACATTTTGTTTCTTTTATTTTTGACTGTTTTTGCAATGATTTTTATATATATTTATATGATGTTTTATGCTTTTTGTTATTTAAATCATTTTACTATACAGGTGAAACTTGATTTGAATATCGTGATTGAATATTGATTTGAAAACCCCAAATTCAAAATCTCATAAAATGTGAATATTACATTAAATCAATTAAAAAAAAGGATTTTAAATACAGAAATGTCGGCCCTCTGAAAAGTATAATCATGCATATGTATATATATACTAAATATATTAGTTTCACCTTTTAATTTGAATTACTGAACTTTTGCACGATATTCAAATTATTCGAGTTTCACCTGTGATATCATATTGAAAACTTTATACATAGCCCTCAAAACCAAATTATGGTATGCTTGTGGCACAATTGCATGATATATTAATGCCTTGCTATGCTGAATCGCTATGTATACATTCAACTGAAAGAAAGATGGTAAATGAGATTATTATGCCATCACTGGAAAATTGACAGAACCGGAAAAAGAGGAAAGAGATTTGACAGAAATGTAGCCATAAAAAGCGTCAGGTTATTTTATGAAGATCTATGATACGCAGCACAGCACTCAGATCTCTGAAGCTATACAGGATGCACGTAAAGATCCCCATGCTTTGCCATCATCCTTTCTGTGTGTATATATGTGTGTGTTTATATCCTGGGGGCTTGTTACCACATCAAGGTTCAGGAACAATGGACCCAGAGCGGATATCCTCCATATGGACAGGTGTGGTGAGAAAAACCTCATACCCTCTTTTTCTCTCTTCCTCTTTCAGTCTCTATCCATCTTTCCCTTTTGTATCTCTTTATTTCTCAGTGCATCACATCTTTCCTAATTGTCCTTTATCACCCATGTCTGACCAACAGTTCTGTACTCCCTTTAGCTAAAGTGGCCTTATTAGGCTCAATGTGGTTTATTATTCTATTTGTTCAATAATCTACTTGTGGAAGACAAAGGAAGGGGTAAGACAGAGCTGATGGACAGATGAGGTTTGATTTTGAAGTCAGACAGGTGGGATGTAAACTGATATTTTTGTGCCCTCAACTGCTCTCAACAGTTTCTTATCAGTTGCTGTTTTGTGGGGGAGAGGAGTGTGTGTGAGCACATTTGCATGAAATAAAGGAGATTGTGTTTGGCTTACTCAGTAGTCTGAGGGCAATTTTGTGAGTTAAATCTAATGCAAAGTCCTTTGGGAATATTCAGGGACAATTTCAATCTTCAATCAAATACGTTTTTTTTTATTTTTTTAAATTAAAATGGTTGATTTAGATTTACGATTAGGGTAACTTATAATAGTTCCAGTCCTCCTCGAGTTTTGTTAGATGACATAATTAGACCAGTAGATGGCAACAAATTATCTTCTTATTATCATTAGTTTAACTGATTCATTCAAAAACACTGACCCATTCTTGAACTAAACAAGACTGGTTTTTTTTATAATTGATAACTGATAAACACCCGTGTGTTGCTTTAAGCCATCCTATTTTCCCAATCCAGGCTGTTCATCTCAAGACGACTTTTTGTAAATTTTTATGTCACTCTGCATCAAAATGATTTGATTTAAAGCTTTGTGAACTGCTTTCATTGGCAACTAGGATGTTTTCACCTCTCGGATGAAAAGAGCTGACTGGTGAACATTACTGTATTACAGACCTTTATAACAACATCTAAAAGGACCGCTGATTTTATACTCACAGAGTTTCTTTTCAAAAGCTTTTTTTTAAATAAGATAAGAGAAAGAAGAAAAGAACAAGAGAGAGAGAGAAGTGGAATTACTTGGGGTTCATTGGTGGCACCAGCGTCCGTTCATGTTGTTTTCCATGACACTCTTTAATCAGCTCTCTGTTCTCCTTTTATGAAGTCATAAATCATTATCTGACTGCAGTGAAATAATTTCACAGCCTTTCTGCTTTGTAACCATAGCAGCTGGTCAATAAACTGCAACTTAAACACACAGTGTGTGCGTGTGTGTGTGTGCGTGTGTGCGTGCGTGCGTGCGTGCGCATGAGATTCACTTCTTCACAGCTTTAAAAGTGAGGCTGTTTTTCCTTTTAACAACCTAAAATCAAATGCGAGCAGGATTAATGGCTGAAAGTTGATCATGCACACTCGTTCTGTGTAATCTTCATCTTCAAATCTGACATTGTTAAACAAAACTGCCATTTCATTTAGGGATTTTCAGCCACAAGACTGACTTTATATAACCACAACCACCAAAGAATGTGTAAGCACTGCCATTTTCAGAATAATACCATAACATAATACAGTTACAGTGTGTACACTGTAGGGGGGAGATGTTTCCAAAGCCATCAGAAGCAAGAAATGTTCTCAAATGAGCCTGGATATTTGTCATCATCTTTAGTTGTTGCATGTGTTGGAAATTATTTAGGAGGGGCAAAAACAGTTGTGTTGAAATAACCTTTAACCTCTTCTCCCCTAGCTCAGGTTATGGAGTTCATAGTAGCAGATCTGTCCATAAACATGCACACACACACACAGAGAGAGAGAGAGAGAGAGAGAGAGAGAGAGAGAGAGCTAAATTAATGCACAGAGCTGAGGTCGATTTTGCTGGCAGATTAACTCACACATGCACACACTAGTACACATAGGAACTTTTGATTTGGAAAATGTGGTGGTCACGTCCAGTAGGACCCAGTGGACATTTAGCCTGTTGTGTAAGCTCACAAGAGACCCCTGAACTAACAGGGTTCAAAGAGAACATCTCTTTCTGCTCCAGATGAGTAAGCGTCCCCTTCTCAGCAGCCAATCAGACATCGACTATCTCTTTTATACCAAAGATCCAAACGCTTCTACACAGAGTCTTTTGAGCAATCGCCACGCTTGCTTCATCAGCACGCTGTGTGTAATTCTATTTTGACAGTCACTTCGGCACAGATCTACAGAGCAACGGTTCCGTAACATAAAGACATTTTAAATTAGCATTGCAAAACTGCATAACCACACACTTACATAAGTGCACAACTAGAGAACAATTACAGTGCTGAAACTTTGGCATGATGCACAGCAAAGAAGTATTGCTCGATAGTAAACTCAAGAACAGTTTACAACGGGTTACTCTGAAATAAGTTTCTCTGTCCATTTTTACATGCATATAATTTTCTGATTAAGGTTCATATTCTGGTTAAACCTCTACCATGAAAAATACTTCATGCTCCACAGTAAATATGGACTAAGCATAATCCAAAGAAACAGACTTGTCTTTTCTTGCTACATGTCTTTTCTTGCTATCCTGTTGCAGATACTAGTGATTGCTCTTGCCATTTATTTTTTCATTTTTAGTCATTTTGCACAGCAAATTGCAAAAGGACATGTGGCGGGTGATCGTGATTTCCCCATTTTCCTGGATCAACATCCTTGTTCCAATCAACCAACCAGCTTTCAGGGACAAGTTTACAGTTAACGTCAAGTTTAGCCTTTCAACAAAGATTAGGTGCTTCTACACCATTCTTATTCACCTATTATTTTCCTCTGTTTTAGCTATAGGTTATGGGTAGGGTTAGGTTTATGGGTAGGGATAGGGTTAGGGCTATGTTTTTGAACAGGAATGTCGTTCCAGGATCAACAAAAGATGTTAATACAGGAGCTAAATCACGGCGACTTCTAATGTTTGGAGAAAAATGCTCTCCTCTTTATTCCAGAAATGAGTTTCTTCAATAGCTTGAGTCTACACAACTACCTGTATTACTGTATAACAATTTCTTGAAAATACAGAGATATAAATAAATACTGTTACAGTGAATACCATGTGTGTGTGTGTGTGTGTGTGTGTGTGTGTGTGTGTGTGTGTGTAAAGGTTGTCTGACTATGTCCCCACAAGGATAGTAAAACCTGAGATCACCTACATTGTGGGGGCCATGAGGCCCCCATGAGGGAAATTAATTAATTATGTTTTTTGTTTTTTTATGTAATGAAAACATTTTTGAAAATGCTGACATTTTTCTGTGATGGGTAGTTTAGGGGTAGGGGATAGAATATACAGTTTGTACAGTATAAAAATGATTATGCCTAGAGTCCCCACAAAGATAGCGAAACCGAGTATGAGTGTGTGTGTGTGTGTGTGTGTGTGTGTGTGTGTGCGTGTGCGTGTGTGTGTGCGTGTGCGTGTGCGTGTGCGTGTGCGTGTGTGCGTGTGTTATGGTTTCACACTTCTTGTCTCCTGTTTCTATCTCTCCCCTTCTTTTTTATTTGCATTTATCTTTTCCTTCAGTGGCTGACCTAATACCAGTTTTATTGGTCTTAAGGGTAACCTCAAGAAAATCCCTTGGTACAATCTGGTATTACAGGTCAGCAATTCTGAAAATTCTGAAATTCTGAACAAGTTCCCAGTGAAGTGCCTTTTCAAAAAGCACAGCGTTTCGTTTATGTCACACCCTGGCAAAGCTGCATTTGACAGTTTGTGAAAAAGCCATAGTTCTATTAAAAATACAGTCTAATAAATACCATTCCACCTTTAGATTTATTATGAAACTGTTATATATAAAACAATTATCCTTTTAGTAAAGGTGATTGTGTCATTTTAAAGTGTCCCTATCATGGATTTTTGAAAATGACCTTTCATGTAGTGTGTAATATAGCTCTAAGTGAATAAAAACATCCTGCAAAGTTTTACATTTGAAAGTGCACCATATTGTCTTTCAAAAGTAAGAGTCGACTCTGAATCAATTAAATGAATCGTTTTTCAAACGAGTCATAAGCCGTTTCGTTGTCAAGTCAAGTCATGTCAAGTATATTTATATAGCGCTTTTCACAATACAGATTGTATCAAAGCAGCTTCACAGGATTAATCAAAACAACATAACAATGTTCATTTCTTAGTGGAAAAAGCATCCACGTTTGGTAGGGCTGATCAATGGTATTAATGATTGGTTAATTAATTTGAATATCCCCAACTGAGCAAGCCAAAGGCAACAGTGGCAAGGAACCGAAAAACTCCATCAAGTGACCCAATGGTGTCCTAAAACTCCATCAGGTGACCCAATGGAGAAAAAAAAACCTTGGGAGAACCCAGGCTCAGTCGGGGGCCAGTTCTCCTCTGGCATTTATGAACTAGAGGCCGGATTTACAGTAACTGTAAGATAAAAATTTTATATGAATGCCTGGCAAGAGATGCATCTTTAGTCTAGTTTTAAACTCGTTGTGACGTCAAGACGAAACATAACCCTCCCCACTTATTGCACGCGCACCAGGGAAACTTAAACCTCAAACCTTTAAACTGGAGAGATCATGCCGAGGAGACGCTGTGCTCTACAATGTGACGGTAAATAATTTTTTTCCCACTGCCCAAGGATTTGTTTTTACCAATGTTTATGTTACATCAGTCATTCACGCTAGAGCTCGGCTATTAGTTACCTCAAACTGAGTAGTGAATCACTGAAAGTCCTGTTCGAGTCGTCCTTGCGATGGAGGTTCAGGTTGAATGAATGGTTCTTCTTCTAGTGTTTCATCATCGGACTCGCGCTCGGATTGATATGGTAAAATCAACGTCATTGTTCGTTACTGCGTTTCGTTTACGGTGGAGGCATACAACAGAATGGAAACACAGGAAACACAGAGCTGAACCAATCACAACAGACTGAGCTGTCTGGGCCTGGCCAATCAGAGCAGACTAGCTTGCGGAAAGGAGGGATTTAGAGAGATTGATTCATTTGGCGAGTCGTCTGAGAATCATTGAAAATCTGGTGATGTACAAATGTATATTATGAGAAAATTAAACCGTTTTTTTCAAACCTGTTGTAGGAGACTCCAAAACTACATTAGGAAACTTTTAAAAAATCCATGATAGGGGCCCTTTAAAAGCTTGTAATTTATATTGGTGCATTATCTCTTGTGTTTGATCTCCTCCATAGCGCTTTAAAATACATTATTCTGTGTAGATTTCGAATGAGCCTGCTACACGTTGTGTGCCAACTCACGATGATCCACTTCCTGTGCTTCTGTCTCTGCTGAGATTCGTGTGGCACTGCGCATAACCTGGCTTCGTTCACCCAAACTGAAAGCATATTTACACTGCTTCAATCATTCACTATTGCCTAGTACACTGCCATTCACAAACTAGAAAACAGTAAATAATGTAGCAGGTTGGATGCTTTAGATTCAATAGAGCATTTGATTGGACAGAAAATCTGATGATCCAATGATGTCATCAAAATCGTTTAGGCTATCCGTATTGGTGGCAGAGAGAAACTGTTCATTTTAAATGCGTATATCTTTCAAATCCGGATTTTGTCATTGTTTTGGAGCACACTATTATACACTAGATAACATTAAGGCTAACATAATCAAACTAACAGCCAAAAAGCTTCCATTTTTATTTCATGGGGACTTTAATGCACTGCAATTAAAGGCTTATTGGGTAGGCAATTGCTCTATTCTAACTATGTGTCATAACTTTCCTTTAATTTTCCCCACATTCAAAAGACATGCAGCATAGGTGACTTGGACACAGTATATTGTCTGTGTGATAGATAATTGTTTAGGTAATTATGGAGAAACCAGTTCAATGCAGTTTTTATGGCGGTGTAATAGCGCCATCTAGTGAATAAAACGTTATTAATTATTAATATTATTTATTTGAGTGACTTGCCATGAACCTATTGTCAAATATGGTTAACGTCATCGCTGTCTGTATCCCCTGAGAAGTTTCCCAAAGAAAATGTTGATATCAAATCTCAGTAGTAACATGCATTAACAATATCAGAAACAGCTATTGTCACATAGGCTAGATATTTTCAACCAGCTACTGACATCTGCATTTCCATACAGCATGAAGTATCACAACTTACTGAGTGTAATTTAATCAGTCTATATTGCATGAACATATGCCTAATAAAAAGCAGCATGGATGTGAATCACCAGTAAACAAGAGGCTTCAGAGAGGAGAGATACAAGAAGTGAAAGTCTCAGTGCAGTAATTCTATATCAGCCATGCTGTTTCTCCAATCAAATTAGATAAATGGAGCTAACATGTTATAATAAATGTAATAATAGTTAATGTGCATCTTTACAGCAAGAGTGTAGAGGATATGTCTTTATCAGGACTGCACATGCATACACATTCCTCCATGAGAACATGTCCCATCATGCTCAGCTGGACCGACGGAGCATCAGACTTTAAAACAATTATAGGTGTGCCTTAAGTCCCTCTAAACTTACAGAGCAAAAATGTCTACAACTGAAATACAGGCTATAACCAATGAGTGAAAAATGAATGAATGTCCACACTTTGCCAAAATGCAACAACAGATAAATAATGCAACAAAACAGACACGGTTTCTTAAAAGGTTTAAAGTGAATGACTAAGCCTTTTAATCATCATCATGGATTATAATAAAACATAAAACCAAAGAAAAGCAAAACTGAGAACTGAATGCAATTTTCCTACAATAGGCATATTATTCTTCAATTGGGTAAACTTGGTTTTCTGTCCCCTAGAATGATTCTGGGAAAAAAATTCTATTAAAAATTCTATTAAAAAATAATAAAAGAATTCTATTTTTAAAGAATATATTTTAATTCTGTCTCTAATTACATGTTTCTAAATTATGAGAGTTGAAATCACTATTTTGGCCTCTTCCTCTCCAACATAAATAAATAAATGCATTAATCAATTAATCTTCCAAACCGCTTCATTCTTTACAGGAATGCAGAGATAGATAGATAGATAGATAGATAGATAGATAGATAGATAGATAGATAGATAGATAGATAGATAGATAGATAGAGACTTTCACAGACGATATATGTATTTTTTTTTATTAATTTTTTTTTATATATAGACCACTTCTGAGATTGATTATCAGGATGTTTCGACAAGAATAGAAAGGGTTTGTGAAAAAAGAAATTGCCTACCCGACCTTTAAATTAGAATTTAATTTGTTTTAATTGTTTAAGAAAAGGATATCAGGGCGGAGAAAAATAAAATGAGGACTCTCATGAAATGGTTTGCTGAAAAAGGAAAAACTAACCAATTTTATACATTTAAAAATGGTTTCAAAACTTTCATTGTCAGGCAGAACATTTTGTTTTTGATCTTTTGACTATGGGTGTTACACTCTGTTATTCATAACTCAATGTCAACTCTTGTGTCATAGTTGTGTCATAGTTGTGAAAACATTCTTACTACATGGCATTTCAAAGCATTTCATTTATTTTTAAAGCTATATTCAGATGAAATTACATTTGTTGACTATATATTTAACTTAATTTGTCAATAACAAAGTTTACCTTTTTCTCTAGCAAATTCTCGTCTGGATGCCAGCCTGGAAGCCCCGCCCACAACATTTGAGGATGGGAAGAATCTGAGTATGACGACGTCAGCTAAGCAAAATCATTTTCAGAATGAACATTTTAAATCTTACAGGTTTAAGATCAACTAGTACTGTACATTTAAAGTGTTCTATGAGTTTTGATGTATGAATAGTTGAATAAAAACTTGGCAATTCTGGAATGGGCCATATATGGTTAAAAAAACATCACTGCCCCTGAAGAATCACGCCATAACTAAGCAGAAATAGACTTAATCATTAACATAAAACATTAAAAACAATTTGCTGGTCTATGATAATCATCGTGATTATCCTACGTCAAGTGTGCTTTTTTTAAAACTCATGGATCCTCCCATCAATGCAAATGTAATATTTGTGAAATTGTGCCCCTCTCGACAAATAAGGGGTTTTATCAAGCTTTCTGTCAAGATTCCGTCTTCCTTATAAGGGCGTTTTGTTCAGTCTCCACCTCCAAACTGCGTTTGACTCACCTGAAATCTTTCATGTCATAAACATATCACTTTTATCTGACTTTCTTATCACACGTACAAAATATAAATAACAGGACGTCAACATGATATATCACAACACAATCATTTTGTAATTAAAGGTGTTTGCAGTTGCAGACAACAGGTGGAAAGTCAGCAGGTCATTCAGGACTGATCTGTTGCTGTTCTAAGAGGGCGTGTTCATAATCCGAGTCGCTTCCTTGATGTTTAGGCAACTACGCACTTCTATCTTCCGTCTCAGAACAAGCGGCAGGAATGGTAAGTTCTCACACCAGGACAGTTTTCTTTCAGTGTGCGTTTTGCATGCTGTTAAACCATTTGGTAAAACCGTCTGTCGTTAACGCAATGCAATTATTTGAATTGCAACTGTTCAACACCGTAGGCTACATGTGCTAACGTTACAGTGTGATAGCCTGCTAAACTCTAACTATTTGAAACTGCGTTCTACTAATTCCTGCTTGTGATTTTCATGGTCTCTCATTGATTAACGAACTATATGGAATGTGTGTATTTATTTACTGAAAAACCTAATCTGAATGTATTAGTGAAGAAAAGTGATGCTGTATAAATTTATTTTTATTTTACAACAACTATTATAATAATAATTAAAAAAAATGCGTGAAACTGGGTGGAAAAGTCATTTATATATGCTGATTTTCTTTTATTTATTGATTGTAATGATTCTATAGAGAATTATTTGGAGAGGACAGAAATTATTGGGCCACACCTAACATCAAGGTGTTCATTCATGTCATGAGGTCTTGAGCAACGCTTATGAATTACTTGTAAGACCTACTTAATGTGTTATTATTTTGTGATTTGAGCAGATTAGAATTACATATTATCGCAACTACTAGTGTTTTCACCAAGGGGTCTGTCTGTGGTCCATTGGGTGTCCACCAAGTTACTCCACTGGGCCTGTGTAGAAGATATAGCATACAGATATTAAGATTTCATGACATTTAGAACTATATCCTGACTTTCTAAATAATAATCAGTTGACTCTTATATAATGTGGTAATGGTAGTTAAAGAAAGTTGATTATATTTATATTAGTGGTTCCAGGGTGAGCTGAAAGTCTGACTGGGTCTAGTAAGGTGGAAAACTCAAACTATCGTTGTAGGCTATATGAAATGATAGTCATGGACACTGTAATGGAAAGTGGTACCAAAATATTATTCTGATACATTCCTGAGTTTACTTAACCCACAGCGTCTTGAGGTGTAACTCGGCTTCTTGTTTCAACTTGTTTGTAAAGGAATGGAATGTGAAGCCCACAAACTGGTTCAGATCTCATACCTTAAACTAAAGCATGTAATACCAATTCAGATTAAAAATAATAAAGATTAAGTTGTAGTCCTGTGTCTGCCTAATCTAATACAGATCATTTTATGAGATTCATTCAATGATCTGCTACGTGTTTCAATTGTGTCTTCCTCAAAGTCATCTGGAAGGAAATACCATCTTACTTAATAGTTCAGTTGTATAGTAATCATTTCTACATGTTTTATCATTATTCTTTCCCTTATTTCACCCAGGCCTCAGGTGTAGCCATCAGTGATGAGGTGGTAACCCACTATGAAGCAATCAAGGTGCGCTTCCAAGGTGCCAACGAGAAAGAAAGGTTTAAATTAGTTATCATGCGTTTGAGTGAAGACCAAAAGAGCATCATAGTGGACCACGAAAACTGCCTGAGAGTCAAAGATGTGGAGAACACGGGGGATGTCTTTAGGACGGTCATCAGTAAGCTTCCTTCCAAAGAGTGCCGATACGCCTTGTACGACTGCACCTATATGAACAAGGAGAGTGTGAAGGAGGACCTGGTCTTCATATTTTCGTAAGAGGCCCTTGTAACTCTCTGATGAATCTACTTTTGCAGGCTTGTGTTCTGTGTGGCTGTTTGCTTGTGCTAAGTATATTAGTGATAATAATCTTGAATCATGCCAATTCAATAAGCTACTCTTACAATAAGTGCACATATTTTGCCTGTAACTTTGTCAGATGTTAAGAATGTCTCCCTTTTTGTTGATATTTGAAAGTGAGTTTTGGTGTGAACTTGAGCACCCAGCAGAAATATAACATCAGCTGTTCACAGGGGCCGTTTACACAGAATAACAGAATGTGTTTTTTCCTTTTAAAAAGATTAGCCCCTGCTCAATTGTATTTAACTCCTAATTATATGAAAATAAGGCTGGGTTTTTAAATATATAAAATGTAGGGCTGGTGTGGAACATGGTGCAATGGTCAAAGATAACAAGATATCATCTATCACATGTTTTTATATAAAAAAAATAAAATGAAAAAAAAGCAACACAGTGGAACAGAACGCATTTGGTGTGAAGCAGCCATAAGGACAGATTATTTTCCTAACTTTTTACAAATTTTCACCATCTTGCTTTTGTGTCTCTTTATTATACAGTGCCCCTGAGGACGCCCCCATGAGGAATAAAATGGTCTATGCAAGTTCAAAGTCTGCTGTCAAGGCCAAAATGCCAGGTTGGTTATTGTCCTTTTAATGTTAAAATTAATATTTTTATTTATTTTTAAGGAGTTTCTTACCGTACACATGCTTCCAAAGCAGGTTTACAGAAAAAGGAAAACTAAAAAGTAAAAAAATAACATGCATGGTGCTTTTTTTCTTTTCTTTTTTTTTTCACAGGTTTGAAATTTGAGTGGCAAATTAATGACAACGCAGATAAAGATGCATCAAGTCTTGTGGAGAAACTTGGTGGGCGGGATGTAGTAAAGTCTTTGGAGGGGAAAAGTGTGTAAAATTACACCAATAAGACCATTAACCCAACACCCCATTATCAGCCTTTTGGTCAAAACGAAAGATTTTTACCTCTGAGAAATGTGTTTTTGGGTAATAATTAATAATAAACTTTGTATTTCATTGGAACAAGTATTTGTATGTCATTTGATCAAGTGAGAGAAACCCATATTTATCCATTTACATTAATGATCATTATTCAAAAAAAAATTACACTTTTTCAAAATCCAAAATCCCATGCCAGGAAATTACAATAGGAATGTTACCCAAAGCGGCAATGTGTACTTGAAAAATAAAATCAAGTGATTTTCAAAAACTTTGAATGTGTGTCTCAACTCATAATGTTTTACAAAAGATACCAAAAACTTTTACACGGTTTGTGTCATGTTGGAGATTATAAAATGTATATCCAAAGTATTTGGAGATGCATCTTTGCAGAAATAAACACCCTTTTTGAAACATTGAAAGCCATATTGCTGTTTATTTATTAATCATCAAACGTATACAGTGGTGTTGAAGCCAGCTACAGAGAGGGCATTCCAAATGCTGTTCCCATGTGCCATACAATTATGCATACTCATTCACTCACAAGTAATTAATTGCACTAGTTGATGTACGAATAACGTACATACAGTTTCCCTTTTAACACTGACATCAGGAGGAGATGCGAGAACAGGAGAATATATAAGGCATTTGAGGAATAATTTCTGGCATAGAAGGTTTACGCTCTCCATCACCCACCTGGAAATCAAAGCACATAAACAACAACATTAACATAGACATGCAGCTATTTATGCTATTATATAAACTTTTTATGTATTATGTTTTTACCTTGTCTTGCAAGTGATCCTGCAGGGTTCTGACTTTCTCTTTGGCAAGTTGGTCCTGACTGTTTCTCAGCAGCTGCTGGAGTTTGGTGGCTGCCTGGCCCAAATCTTTGGTCATCTTTCTCCTTCTCTAGACACTCCTAAAACACCAAGTCACAAGCATTACTGTCATGTCAGCATTATAGGCTACATTCAAAATTAAAAAACGACTTAATCGTTCCACCCTTCGAGAATGATTTCACATGCAACATCAAACTCTAGAACTTGTGAACATAAAAAAGGCACAAAAACTGATCATACAGTCATCTAGTCAAAATGTACCTTTGGCAATTAATACAGACTGTCTTAAAATGTAGTCGGCAAATCATGTTTGGTCATCAACCATTTTTTGAAAGTCTACTTCTGAATGCATTGCTTCACTTTGAGACACAGCCATAGTGCTAAATAATCTATCTAATGCTGCCAAGTGAGATACAGGGTGCCTTTCTGCATCGCACCCTAACCTGACTTTCTTCTGCTTCAGGCTGCCCATTCTCCGCCACTCCCTGAGCTCGCTTTGTCACGTCACTCAGTTGCTGCCTGACCTGGAAAAGGAAGCTGTCACTCAACAAAACCAACAGCTTTTTTCTTTGGCAAAGCCTCATGTGTCTGGCACAGGATTGTGAGTAAACAAAGGATAATGGGTGTAAACCCATTTCTTTGTTTTGCTTTTTTATTTCATATTGTGTTTTAGTGAATACAGGTTAGTTAAGGCAGGAGTGTGCGCTCACACATCTCGTCAAATTGGCTCTGGCTGTCAGTGGAAGCTGACTGCAACTGTTTCTCCACCTGGGCCTCAAGCAGCAACACTTTCCAGCTGCACTCAGGGAAAAAACATGGAAAGATAAGGGAACAGATTCAATGAGAAATATTGGGAGCTGTCATAAATGTAATTCTTTATATAACACTTGGTTCGAACTACTGAAATAGCATAAAATGAAACATTAGCTTGTTTTGTGTATAAATGCAGTGTATCTGCAGTGTTTTTCGAATTAAATTTACCTGCACAAATAAAATAATACCGTATGTCCATCCAGATCAAATCGATACATCTCAAAATAAATCATGCATCTCAGTATCATGTAATCCTATTAGGATTTAATGCTGCTTATCAAAAAAGGGTAACTGCAGTTTTAAAATACTTCAGACACCAAACATTATTGTGCTAATACAAGTAAATCTATATGATAAATGTGTCTAAAAAAATGTTCTTAGTCTTTATATCGAACAGGGTGGCCTGGAAACTACAAAAGTTTGTTGAATTCAATTCAAAAGATTTAGTTTTTGTGTAACCAAAATACCAATAAATAACCAGGATAAAGATGATGTTATGCATGATGCTGGACTTTTAATTATATATGAATGTCTTCCTTATAAGGGTGTTTTTTTCAGTCTCCACCTCCAAACTGTGTCTGACTCACCTGAAATCTTTCGTGTCATCACTTTTATCGGACTTTCTTATCACAAGTACAAAATATAAATAACAGGACGACAACAATAATTTTGTAATTAAATGTTTATATTAAATGCATATATATTTTTTTGTTGTTGTTCGAAATAAACTTCAATCAATCAATCTATCAATCACTACGTTTACATGCAGCCAATAACCCGTTCAAAACCGGGATATTAGCAATAACCCGGTCGCGCACGGCCATGTAAACACCCGAATATGCTCATAACTCGGTTTTTAAAAACTCGAATATTATACCTGGGCTACCCCTTTTCTAACCCGAATATTTGGTCATGTAAACGCGTATCGGCATATCCCCATCAAAACGAACGTTCTGTGCATGTTCTGTTCGCAAGGAATCTTGGTCTTTTGAGTAGAGGAACTTCTTGTATGCGCCGTCTCTTTTCTCGAGAATATTTAAGCAATTATTTTAAAACGCAGTACAGCAGCTCAACGAGCACAGAGCAGAGCGACTAAGTCGCTCATTGGCTGTGCTGCAGCAACTGCACGAACCTATGGCGAGGCGGCTGAGATGCGCAAACCAATTCGTCAGAACCCGCCAGAATGGGCGTGCCTTATGCCTATATAAGCAGACCATTTTGCCATAGTCGGATTTAATCTCCTTCAGCGAACACCTTCCCTGATCTCCGAGCCTTCACCGTCGACGAGCCCCTGCAGCGGAACGAGCGACCTGATCAGCGGATGCGGCCGCTTCCCCTGAATCGCCGTTAACCTGCGGCTATCCAGCGAGAGAGAAGCCTTTACATCCTTTTCTGCTACTTCTGAGTGTTCACTGTCGCAACACTCTAGAAGCTGAAAGAGCAAATTTTTCAAACGGTGTTGTTTCAAATGCCGCGTTCCGATGCACTTCATGCAGAGTCTCTGTAGTAAGTGGGCCCGTTACAAAACACGCACCCCTACAAACAAACGCTGTTTTAACAGCGACCCAAATAAAGCACGAAAACTGCACTTTTCTATTAACCCCCCATATAATTGCAGTCAATGGGCCTGCTGTAAGGCACGCACCACTGCAAACAAACGCTTTGTTTTTTCACTGAGTGTTTTCCTAACAGCCCCCCTCACAGTTCGGCCGGCTGGAAATGTTAAAAAAATCAGTCACTGGGCCTGTTACAAAGCAGGCGCCACTGATAACAAAAGTTGCCTTTATAGCAAACTCAAACACACTAGAAAATAATATTTTTCTAGCTCCCAAAGTTCGGGCGGTCGGGTCCCCATCACACGGCAGCCTGCACCCAGATTTCATTCAACCCTTAGCCACACAGGCCGAGGCCTGGCAGGCCATCCCCAGGGTATCAGACTGGGTAATGAAAACAAAGCGAGGCTACTCGCTCCAGTTCGCTCGCAGACCCCTGCGCTTTCATCCAGTAGTCGAGACATTGGTGGGAAGCAACGCAGCTCGCGTCCTTCACACCGAAGTGTCAAACCTACTAATGAAAGGAGCTTTCGGAGACAGTTCCACCATCATTAAGCGAGTCAGACTTTTACGTTCGCTACTTCCTCATCACGAAGAAGGACGCTGGCCTCAGACCAATTCTAGATCTCAGACACCTGAACATGGCCCTTGTTAAACAGCCATTCAGAATGCTTACAACCAAACAAATCCTCGCGCAAATTCACCCAGGGGATTGGTTCTTCTCAGTGGATCTGAAAGATGCTTACTTTCATATCCAAATAGCCCACCACCACAGGCCATTCTTGAGATTCATCTTCGAGGGGCGGGCTTATCAATATACAGTCCTACTGTATGGTCTGTCTCTGGCACCCCGCACATTCTCAAAATGCATGGATGCTGCGCTTATTCCCCTGAGACAACAGGGAATGCCCATCCTGAACTACCTCGACGATTGGCTCATCCTAGCCCAATCAGAGAAACATGCTCAAAAACTTTGAATAGGTCTCAACTCATAGTTTTTTACAAAAGATACCAAAAACTTTAAATGTTGGAGATTATAAAATGTATATCCAAAGTATTTGGAGATGCATCTTTGCAGAAATAAACAGCCTTTTTGAAACATTGAAAGCCATATTGCTGTTTATTTATTAATCATCAAACGTATACAGTGGTGTTGAAGCCAGCTACAGAGAGGGCATTCCAAATGCTGTTCCCATGTACCATACAATTATGCATACTCATTCACTCCCAAGTAATTAATTGCACTAGTTGATGTACGAATAACGTACATACAGTTTCCCTTTTAACACTGACATCAGGAGGAGATGCGAGAACACTAAGAATATATAAGGCATTTGAGGAATCAATTCTGACATAGTCAAAAGGTTTAAGATGGAATGTATAGTGAAAATAGTTCCAGCACACCTCCTAAATAATTTTTTTTGCACTAGTTAGATTTCTCAAAAGTCTTCATACAATTTCTACCAAGACTATAAACCAAGAAAAAAAGAAAAGAAAAAAAAAATCAGGAATGCTTCATTTTGGTCATCTTAAGGCAATTTTTGGCAAAACGTTTGGTTTTCCACCTCAAACAGATGTGCCTTGCTTCAGCTCTCCATCCCCCTCCTGGAAATCGAAGCACATAAACAACATTAAAATAGACATGCAGATATTTATGCTACTATATAAACTTAGTACAGTTATGTACAGTATCTCACAAAAGTGAGTACACCCCTCACATTTCAGCAAACATTTTAGTATATATCTTCTCAAGCGACACTACTATAGAAATTAAACGTGGATATATTTTAGAGTAGTCAATGTGCTGCTTGTAATAGCAGTATATATTTACTGTCCTCTGAAAATAACTCTATATATAGCCAATATTGTAAAAATAGCTGGCAAAAAAGTGAGTAGGCCTACACCCTAATGCCTGGTTCACACTACAGGAGTTTTAAAATCCGAACCGATTTTGAAATCTGGTTGCAGCACACACTTAAGGAGAATCTTTGCAGATTTTCTTACCTCAAATCTTAAACATGCTCACACTACAAGATTTGAAAATCATGGCGCATCACACACTACACAATGTTATTAAGATTCGTGCCAGAGGAAGCGCCTCACGTGATCTCACGCAACAGATCGGAAGCGGAAAGGTGGATGTAAACAAATGATCTGTCCTTCATATCAAGTCATATTCGTGAAAAGGTTGCCGTGACCAAGGAAAGCGAAATCCTTTAAAAAAAAATCATCCTTTTAATAAGGATATTTCAAATGAATGGCATCAGTTCTGTTCAATACAATATCAATGCCATTGATCTATGAAGTAAAGCATCAGCTTCAGCATTGCCCATTTGCTGCTCAGCTGAGCCTTGTAAAGTGGAGCTCCAAGTTAAAATTAAATATTTAAATAATTAACAGCTTGTTTCATTGAATCTATCTTTGAATGAATCCGCATTTTTTTTTACATTTCCGTTGAATTAACAGTTTAATGACTCACTCAAAGACAGTCCCTTGCTGCCACCTAGTGGTGTAACAATGTAACTGGACTGAGTGCCTGTCTAGAACACGCAGAGAATGCCGATACTATTGAAATATCAGCAGAAAGCCTCTTAAGTGAGATTTCAAGGATCGGAACTAACTGTTATATAACAATGGACTAACAAGCTTATTGTCAGGTTTATGTTCTGTTATAATATTATGTGGACCCTTATTTTGACATTGTATCTTCTGATTACTCCACTTCGTTTCAATGTGCTTTTTAGTTTCGGTTTCATTATTGAACATGCTCTTGTCTTCGTGCCTGCTGACCACAGAGTAACACTTATTTATTAAGCAATAAATAAATAAATGGAGATAATGTGCTGAGTCACTCAAAATTGCCTCAATGGAAATTCCTTCACCATGACAACCCTACTTGTTTCTTATTGGCTATTGTGACAGTACTGGCTTAATCACAATCTTGCTCATCCCGATAAATATCAAACATGTTTGATATGATCGGGGAGAGCCCGATTTGTGTGAGAGCAGTTCGGGAGGTGCAAGATTCGATCTGTGAACGCCTCAAATGACCAGATAATCTGTGCCGAACATCGGAACCGATCGAGGTCCTCGACAATATTTTTTCTCAGATTCTCGGGAGGTGAAAATCGGGTATAAACCAGCCTAAAACTCCTGTAGTGTGAGCCAGGCTTAAGTGATTAGCTGTACATCGTTTAACCATGAAAAGCCACGTCTTATTCAACATGTTCATGTTTTTGTCTGCTTGACAGGACCATACAAATTTGTGTATCTTGTATTAGAGCAGTTAATTTGTGCTTTGAGTACAATTCTCCCATACTGACCACTGGATGTTCAACATGGCACCTCATGGTAAAGCGCTCTCTAAGGATTTGAGAATTAAAATTGTTACTCTCCACAAAGATGGCCTAGGCCAGGGGTAGGGAACGTTGGTCCTGGAGAGCCACTGCCCTGCAGAGTTTAGCTCCAACCCTGAAAAAAACTCACCTGATTGGTGCCTTAATGATCCTAAAAGACATTGATTAGCTGGTTCAGGTGTGTTTGATTAGGGTTGGAACTAAACTCTGCAGGACAGTGGCTCTCCAGGACCAACGTTCCCTACCCCTGGCCTAGGCTATAAGAAGATTGGTAACACCCTGAAACTGAGTTACAGGACAGGCCAGGGTCAAACAGAGGTTTTCCAAGACGGGTTCCACTCAGAACAGGCCTCGCAAGGGTCAATCAAAGTAGTTGAGTCCTCGTCCATGCAGAAGCTGACTTAGAAAAAACAGGCGCATGAGGGCTGCCAGCATTGCTTTAGCGGACGCAGAAGCGTAAGGTTAGGCTGTCAGTGCTCAGACCATACGCCACACACTGCAACAAGTCGGTTTGCATGACCGTCGTCCCAGAAGGAAGCCTCTTCTAAAGCTGGCTCACAAGAAAAGCCCGCAAACAGTTTGCTGAAAGCAACCTGTCCAAGAGGAGCATGATGGTGGAGAGGCGCCATGTGTTTAACATCCATCAGCACCGTGATGTCATTGGAGAGGCATGGAGTGGAAGAGGATCCCAGCAACAACCTGTGCAGCTCTGGTGAAATCTTTGCCTAGAAGGCAGTGCTATATAACAATGGTGCTCAAACAAAATATTGACATTTTGGACACAGTTTTGACATGTTCACTTAAGGTGTACTCACTTTTGTTGCCCCTATTTTTACATAATGGCTGTATGTCAAGTTATTTTCAGAGGACAGTAAATATATACTGCTATACAGCACATTGACAACTCTAAAATATATCCAAGTTTCATTTCTATAGTATTGTCCCTTGAGAAAATATACTAAAAATGTTTGCTGAAATGTGAGGGGTGTACTCACTTTTGTGAGAAACTGTATAATGTTTTTACCTTGTCTGGAAATTGATCCTGCAGGGTTCTGACTTTCTTTTTCTCTTTGGCAAGTTGGTCCTGACTGTTTCTCAGCAGCTGCTGGAGTTTGGTGGCTGCCTGGCCCAAATCTTTGGTCATCTTTCTCTCCTTCTCTAGACACTCCTAAAACACCAAGTCACAAGCATTTAGGGTTGCCACCTTCAGTGTGGCAAAATAAGGGACACCCATTCACGGCCCCCAATCACAATAATTTATGGTCTGATCTAGGGCTGCACGATTTGGGGAAAATGTCATATTGCGATTATTGAGGTCAATATTGCGATTGCGATATAATAAACAAATGGTTTCATGAGTCAACTTGTTTGGTTCTAAAGCAAATGCACTCACAGATTAGTGATGATTCTGAAATGTGTATTTCTCAACTCAAACTAGCAATAACAACTAAATAATTGATAACACCTATAATGATAAATAGCTATCAATTTTTTAAAACATTTATTAGGCTTCAAAAAATATAACAGCTTTTAATTTAAGTGAACTTCAAACAATCCTCACATAAACCCATAATAAATGTCATATTTACCTAGCTGTGACCTTCCTGTCTAACAGGTAGGACATATACAGAAATTGAATAAAGTTATTAAACAGTCTACGCTGCATAAATTATAAATTATATATAGACTAATCCTTATTAAAGCTAATTACTGACAGAAAGCTTTATTGATAGCTGGCCCTTTAAGAGCGCTGCTGACAGAGACGCGGATCTCACACTCGCCTCATTCTCTCACAACTCTTTATGTCCATCATAAGACTGCTCTTATGTTATGAAAATACTTGACAAATGACATTTTGGCATAATTGTGTGTGTTATTGTTCGTTCAAGCGCGAAAGAGAACTGTATTCTTTCGCGCGGTCTGTGCATGCGCTACTGGCGCGCGTCTTTCTGTGAGTCACATTCAGGACATTCACAAGCAGCGCGCTCTCTTTTGACTTGTCGTGCATTGGTTTAAAGCAGGTTTGAAGTTTTTATTCAACTATGTGTGGGCCTTATGTAAAATACGGGACAAATCGCGTCCCTTATTGATTTGATACGGGACGCATCATTTTACTTGTAAATACGGGACGATTCCGTATTTTAAGGGACGGGTGGCAACCCTACAAGCATTACTGTCATGTCAGCATTAAAGGCTACATTCAAAATTAAAACACTACTAAATCGTTCCACCCTTTGAGAGTGATTTCACATGCAACATCAAACTCTAGAACTTGTGAACATAAAAAAGGCACAAAAACTGATCATACAGTCATCTAGTCAAAATGTACCTTCAGCTGAACAACATCACCCATGGCTGCAGTGTCTTCAGCTGCCTTCATCTGTTCTAGATGGCTTTGAAGCTGTTTTCTGAGGGCCTCCTGAGCCTAATAAGGATGGAATTAAAGAGTTTAATGAATAATGGTCTTTAAAAATCAAAAAGAAACAAGGTCATGGACACTGCTGTACCTGCTCCACTTCTGCAGAGAGCTGCTGGTTTAGAGTCTGTTCACCCTGCAGTTTTTCCAATGTCTGTTCCAGCTGAGCCTGGACCTGACCAAGCCAACAAAACAGTACCACATCAGCTACGAAATCTACTGCAAAACTTTTCCATGCCATCCAACACAAGAGTTGCATTAGTGCACACTGCATTAAAAATACAAGCATAAAAAAGAAGTGCGAGTTTCAAATACAAAAGACACATGTTAGAGGTTAGTGTGAGTGTGAGAGAAAACCCAAGAGTGGATGAGATATTCAGAGTTGAAAACAGGCACCTAGGTTAACAGAAGCCGCTGAAACAAAAATGCTGAAATATGAACAGTTAGAATTATGAGAGAAAAAAGTCTCCTCACTGGCAGCACTGGATAGAAAAAAAAAAAAAAGATATGTATGGTACATAATAATAGCCTCTAGTACAGCGCGAAATTATCCTCAAACATAAAAATAATATATGGTCAAGTTATTTAAACAAAATATGACCAAATTTGAGACATTGTAACACTGACTTTTTTTGTAAATAATAGCAATAGTGTATCCAAACAATACTGGTCAAAAGTTTGGAAACATTATGTTATGTTATTATGTTTTTGAAAGTTATGTTCATGAAGCCTGCATTTATTTAATCAAAAATACAGTAAAAACCCTATTTTTGTGAAATATTATTACAATTTAAAATAATGGTTTTCTATTTTAATATACTTTAAAATATAATTTATTTCTGTGATGCAAAGCAGAATTTTCAGCATCATTACTCCAGTCTTCAGTGTCACATGATCCTTCAGAAATATTTCTGATATGCTGATTTATTATCAGTGTTTGAAACAGTTGTGCTGCTTAATATTTTTTTATTACCTGTGATACTTTAGGATTCTTTGAAGAATAAAAAGTTAAAAAAAGAACAGCATTCATTTAAAATAGAAATTTTACCAATATACACTACTTTTCAAAAGCTTGGGGTCAGTTTTTTATTTTTTTTAAAGAACCTAATAATTTTATTCAGCAAGGATGCGTTAAATTGATAAAAATGTATAGTAAAGATTTATATTGTTAGAAAATATTTCTATTTTGAATAAATGCTGTTATTTTTTACTTTTGTATCAATAAATCCTGAGTACCACAGGTTCCAAAAACATTAAGCAGCACAACTATTTCCAACACTGATAATAACTGAGTACCAAATAAGCATATTAAAATGATTTCTGAAGGATCATGTGACACTGAAGACAATTAATACAGACGGTCTCAAAACGTAGTCGGCAAATCATTTTTTGTCAGCAACCATTTTTTGAAAGACTACTTCTGAATGCATTGCTTCACTTTGAGACACAGCCATAGTGCTAAATAATCTTATCTAATGCTGCCAAGTGAGATACAGGGTGCCTTTCTGCGTCGCACCCTAACCTGACTTTCTTCTGCTTCAGGCTGCCCATTCTCCGCCACTCCCTGAGCTCGCTTTGTCACGTCACTCAGTTGCTGCCTGACCTGGAAAAGGAAGCTGTCACTCAACAAAACCAACAGCTTTTTTCTTTGGCAAATGGGTGTAAACCCTTAGCAAATGTTTGGATTTCAAAGGAAACCAACCTGTGAAAGTTCCTCCCTCTGTTTCTGTGCCTCCATCATGGCCACACTCAGCTGTCTTTCAGATTCTGCTAAAACCTGCTTCAACTGAAAACAAACAAACCAACTGTTAAATGGCAGAGCAGAACGAGCCACAAGCAAGTCATGTGTTACGTATCAGAAGCTCAAGACCTATTCACAACATCAGATGAAATTAAACTGCATGTATATCAACCCATCAAACTCTTATTTATAAGACATTTAATAATGGATTGAATGACTAAGATGACTTTGTTTTGCTTTTGTATCTCATATTGTGTTTTAGTGAATAGGCCTTAAGGCAGGAGTGTGCTCACATGCGTCATCTCGTCAGATTGGCTCTGGCTGTCAGTGGAAGCTGACTGCAACTGTTTCTCCACCTGGGCCTCAAGCAGCAACACTTTCTCCTCCAGCTGCACTCAGGGAAAAAACATGGAAAGATAAGGGAACAGATTCAATGAGAAATATTGAGAGCTGTCAAATGTAATTCCTTATATACACTTGGTTCGAAGAAGCATAAAACGAAACATTAGCTTGTTTTGTGTATAAATGCAGGTTTTTCATGGAAGTAATGCAAGTGTGTTTTTCAAATCAAATTTACCTGCACAAATAAAATACCGTATGTTCATCCAGAACAAACCGATTCATCTCAAAATAAATCATGCATCTCGGTATCATGTAATCCTATTAGAATTGAATGCTGCTTATCAAAAAAGTGTAACTGCAGTTTTAAAATGCTCACATTTTTTTTGTATTGATATTGGTTTATGTACCAATATAATAATACAAACAAATTAGTGATATTAGATTTAGCTGATACAATAATAATAATAATGACTTTTTAAAAAAGACAACAAACATGATTGTGCTATTACTAGTTAAATCTATATGCTAAATGTGTTCAAGTTATTAGTCCTTGCATTGAATAGGGTGGCACGGAAGCTACAAGAGTTTGTTGAATTAAATTACAGATTTAGTTTGTGTGTAACCAAAAAACCAATAATAACAAGGATAAAGAAGATTTTATGGATGATGCTGGACATTTACTGAGGCTATTTTAAATGTCTAAGCTTCACTACTCATTTACCGCTCATTCAAACAGATGAGGGAGATAAAATATGCACTCTTACAACCATCTTCAACATATTACAATTACATATGTAAAAAACATATGTACAATTACAACACTATAATGTAAACAATGTCATAAGTCATCAACAGTAGATCATAAGAAATCACTCTGCATTAATGTGTGGTATTCACTGATTGTGAACTGCACTGAAGCCACTAGCCAGTGGAACGTGCAACAGCGACACAATGTTATTTTGTAGATTAATAATCACGTTTTACATTTAATAGGCTGTATCGCACCTGGAATTCTTAATATGATTAAGATGCTCATCTTTTGTATTTTGTATAATTTCCACTGATGAAATGTATACCTGTTGAGTGCTCTGGTTTGCCACTCTCAAGCTCTCTGTTGTCTCTTCTAATTCCTGCACCTTCTTGAGTGCCTATGAAAACAACATGACAGATTGAAACTTTCACACTCACTGTCCCTTGATGGTAGTGATCCTCCAAATTCCCCCTGAAAAGTTATCCATAAACACAGCTTGTCCAAGAAAACTTTAATAACAAAATCATAACCAAAACCTTTTTCTTTTTTTTTTAAATCAAAGAAAACACTTTTACTATGTGTCTGCAGAAATGTGTGTGTGTGTATTAACAGTGTATAAACCCACAATCTTCAGTTTGTCCTCTGACTCCATTATCTGAGTCCTCCACACCATCTCCTCCTCCTCTACACTCTTCTGAAGTGTTTTCAGCATCCCCTCCTACAGAATAAGATTAAACAAATATAGCTCAGTATCATTCCCAATAAAATGTAACGGATTACTAGTGTATAATCTCACCGTCTCAGCCAGTACGCTCCTGTACTGTTCACATTCGGACTGTAGTGTGCACTGACTCTCCTGGGCTGCCTGTAGTTTCCCCATTAACTCCTATATAATAAAACAACATTGTAATAACTACAAATATGCCTTACATGCCCACTAGGGAGCGATGAAGAGCCACTAAGATAATAGCACAAGGCTAGAAACTGCAGCATGCTCACCTCCATCTCTGTGCTTTGCTGGGATTCTTGGCTCTGTTGCTTCTGATTTAGCACCTCTTGTGCATTCACAGCAAAGTCCTGAAGCCATTTGGTCTGAAGGAAAAGAAAGGGAGACTCCGGATTAGACCGTGTTAAAGGATGTGAATAGAAGCAGTGATGGAAGATATGTACATCCATTTATTAATAAAGTGATCTTCATGACAAGATCAAGTACACTACCATTTGGGGTAACTAAGATTTTTTGTTAGAAAGAAATACTTTAAGCAATGATGCATTTAATTGCTCAAAAGTGACAGTAAAAACATTTATGACATTACAAAATATTTCTAATGTAAATAAATGCTGAAACAAATGTATCATGGTTTCCAAGAAAGATTTTAAACACCACAACCGTTTTGAACATTGATAAGAAACGCTTCTTGAGCACCAAATCAGAATATTTGAATTATTTCTGAAAGATCATCTGACACTGAAGACTGGAGTAATTATGCTTAAAACTCATTTGTCATCACAGGAATAGATTACATTTTAAAATATATTAAAAGAGAAAACCTTTTTTTTTTTTACCGTTACCATTTTAAATGGTAATATTTCACATATGACTGTTTTTACTGTATTTTGATCAAATAAATGCAGCCTTGGTGAGCATAAGAGACTTCTTTCAAAAACATTAAAAAAATCTTTCCAACCCCAAACTTTTTGTAGTGTACCTATAGAGGGACTGATGTATTTGCATTTCAAAAACGAGCCCACATTAATAAGTGAATCCAAAAACAAAACTGAGAAATGAAACAACAAGAAAACTGTAATCCTAGACACCTGTGCTGTCTCTATGTTGATGTGTGGAAAAAGAGAGTGAAGAACTTCTTTGGTCTCGGCCTGGAAAGATTTCAGCATGCCCTCCAAACTCTCCTGTAATGACATTATATGCTCAGAGACAACTGAACACATCATCTACATTAACAGCACAAAACCTCTTAAACTTGAATTCTATTTTCTGTCTTAGGTATAGCTGAGACTCTTAGAACAACTAAACACTGACTATCCAAAAGAAACGTTCAAATAGTGAAACAATGTGAAAAAAAGATTTGAGTAAGATTTGAGAACTGCAGCGTAAAATAACACTTCCTTGATCCTTGTTATGGTGTCACCATTTTAAATACCAGTAATACCGGTCACATTTTACACACACAGAAAGACCTATATGGCATCTTTACGTCAGCACTCCTGAAATGGAAATGCAAGAGCTCTGCAACAATCTGCTTTAAACAGCAACGCCATTTACGCAGCTGACATGATGATGATGTGTGCTGCCTACGCATATTTTTATGAATCACTGTGTACATGCAAGATGACACGTCCACAATTGTCTCTGCTACTTACGTAACTCTTGCCTTGTGACTGATTTAGTTCCTTGAGCTGCTGCACTTCCTGTTGTAGTGATGTCACTAGGCTCTCTTTTTCAGATACACTGAAAAACATCATGAAAAACCACTGAACAAAGAATGATCTTAATGTGGGTGGCTGACAGGAACATAATGATGCAGTGCCCTTCACAGTAGTTCTGAATATGTACCTTTTATGTAGTGACTCCAGTTTGGCTGTGCTGTCTTCCAGCTGTAAATGAAGAGTACATTTATAGAAATGGTCCAAAACACTTTTTTTTTTTAAGGGGACCTATTATGCCCTTAAGTCTTGATTTAGTTTTTGATGTCTACTAGAATAGGTTTTTATGCTTATGGTTCAAAAAATTATTTACTTTGCGACCACTGGAAAAGTATGTTATATATAGTATGAATGAGTGTATTATGAATGTAATCTAGATGCACTACATTCACCATGTTGACTATGTAAGACCAGGGTCAGTTACGTTGCTTCACTGCCATTCACAAATCCTCTCCTGTGGCCTCATGGGATAGTAGTGTCCATCATATGCACACTTCAGAATCTCGCCAGAAGAAGTAGGGTCATCTGCGTACTACTCTTTTATGAGTACTGCGAATTCGTACGTACTTCTATCGTCACGTTGTTTTTTGCCTTCTATATTAACTATCTTAGTTTCAGTCTCTATGAAGCCCCTCCTGCCGAAAGCAAAATGTGATGTGATCTGATTGGTTGGCTCACGACTGGACCAGTGTGCTGTGACCGGACCACCACTTCGAGCGCATTTCGGAAATGTTTCAGGGAGTTTAGAAACAGTGCTTACTGATATAGAGGATAACTCTCTTTGAATTGGACTTTGTGCTTTGTAACTTTGCAGAGATTTTTCTTGTTCAAACAGAAACATTACACACTAAAGAAAGTTGAAAATATAAACAAGCAAAATAGGACCCCTTTAAACGACCAAATTATACACTTTAGCTTTAAAAAACAGAATAATAACAGCAAAGTCTCACTTGAGTGTTGTACAGTTCTTTACACTGCCTTATCTCTTCTTCAAACGAAACCACCTGAGACTCTTTTTCTTTCAAACTAGAAGAACAGGGAAGAGAGAACACATGGCATTAAATCTTAACAGAATGTGAAAAAACAATTTTTTGAAGCTGTTAATTGGATCACAAATGACGCATACCTGTTTTGTAGCTTTTCCAGCATTTCTGTGTTTTCAAGCTATAAATAATAAATAAAAAAATGGCATGAATGGTTAAGACTGAATTTAATTGTTTGAGGTTTGCAAGTTTGCATATGATAAACTTACTGTGTTGAGGTCTGAACTTTTTTCTTTAACCTGTTGGAGTTCTCCCTGAAGAGATGCTATATGCTCATCCTTTTCTTTTATGCTTTAATTCAAAAGAAGAGATAAAATTAACAAATGAAAATCATTCAAATCATCTAAACACTACTGATCTATACTAGCAAAGCAGCAGAAAACATTCTCATTGTACCTGTGCTGCAGTTGCTGCATCTCTGTTGTTTTATCCACCTGAAGAGGACATGTGATTGGTTCAAATAAGGTAGTACAATAAACAAGAAAAAAAACCAAGAAAACGTGTTACACACTACAAGTTAAATTTACTAATGAAACTGGCACCTGATTGGCGATGGTGTTTTTGAGTTGGGTCACCTCTTCTTCAAGAGTTGAAACTCTACTTTCTTTCTCTTTCAGGCTAGAGATTAAACAGTTAATGTGAATTCAGGGTCAACAGAGGTTGAGAGTGCAAAGCGGTTTCAAATGTATAAATGCTAAACTTGTGAAGTTTATGCTACATACTAGAAAATGTCAATTAAAAAAAACTCAATACAATGTCATCTGAAAAGTTTTTATCTTATAATATAATAATAAAGTAAATGTCCTGTTTCAAGTTAAAGCCATGTTTTAAGGATATATAGATATTTTCATTGGCAAAAACAATGATTAAAAAATGCAGCATACACAAACAGTAAATCATACCTGCTCTTTGCTTGCTCCAGTTCAGCCATGAAAGCCTGTAATGACGATAAATGCAAATGCTTATGAAATTACTGCTCCACACATCTATCTCACTTGTTTTATACCCCATCTGTAAGTTGCTTTAGATCAGGGATGTCCAAACTTGGTCCTGGAGGGCAACTTGGTCCTGCAGAGTTTAGCTTCAACATGCCTTAAAGGTTTCTAGTATGCCCAGTAATACGTTGATTAGCTACTCAGATGTGTTTAATTGGAGTTGGAGATAAACTTTGCAGGACAGTAGCCCTCCAGAGGCAGGGACACCCCTGCTTTAGATAAAAGCCTCTGCTAAATTAATAAATGTAAATGAAAATGTATAGACTGAAGCAGATGAACAGTTATTAGGAATAGGGGTGTAAATCATCCCGATATGATACGATATCGATGCTCTCAGCCAGCGATACGATATTTGCAGATACCTCAAATTCAGCGATACAATTACGATTCAGGGCTATATCGACTGATTTATCGATATTTAGATATTATGTGCCAAGAGTGTCAAAATAAAGGTACCGTATATGGATATTTTATGTGTGGCATCGATCCATATCGATGTATTGTTACACCCCTAATTAGGAATGTAAAAAGTTACCATGCAAATAACTAAATGTTTAAGAAACTTCAAACCATTTATTCAATTTGACATCTACAAATTATTTTATGAGACTTTTATATAAGGCGAAATTGAACGATTGATACACACATAACATAATACATGACTATTATTATGTGACACAGATAAATGTATTGGGACATGGAAAGTGGAGTCTCACCTCTGAATTGTGGTTTTGTTCTTTGTTCTGGCTTGCCTCCAGTTGCTGCTCTCTCTCTGCCTGTATATGTTTCAGCTGGCTTTGCAGACTCTCCAACTGTTCGCTCCTCTCTTTCAATTCCGCCTCCACACTGGCCACGCGAGCTTGAGCCTCTGAAACATTGCAGTTAGGAAGAGAGCACTTATTTCTTATTATTAATTCATCATATAACGGTGTTTTTATCCAAAGCAACACAAGCAAACTGAGGTTAAGTGTTTTGCTCAAGGGCACTTTGGTGATACTGCAAGTATCACACCTTGCAGGATTTAGAACCACATAGAACCATTATCTTGCTTTTCCAATTATACAGAAATGATTTGAAACAATTTGGAGGCATCTTGTGATTCAACAATGTGCTTCCTTGCTTAAGAACAAAGTGGGTGCTGACCTGCATGAGCAGTGGTATCTTTCTGCTCAAGTTGTGTCTGAAAGCTGTTTCTGCTGCTCTGGGTCTGCCTGAGCTCCTCACTCACTTCCTCCAGATGCTTCTGCAGGGCCTGTTCGCTGCTTATCCACTTCGCCTACAGGGGACAAACCATAAAACAGAAAACACATGTCAAGTTTGATCGCGCAATTCAGCTGAATTCAAAGTCTTAATTAACAAAGCAGGTTTGAACAGGTTAAAATCCCACTAAGTGGATCCACAAAAATGTTATTACATTTACATTACATTTTATAACAAAACATCAAACAAAGACGTGAAATCTGGGTCATTCCGTGACAAGTCAACCAAATGTCCCCGGCTAAAAATTATTTATTTATTTTTGGGAAAGAAATACATAAATTAAGAAGAAAACCAAATATTAAATGTAATGGATGTATATTTACTGAGTAATCCACTCATTTGTAGAGGGGGTGAAAATGACAATTGTGCTGATAAATAATATTAAAAGCAGAATATTTGTTTCTGTTCTTCAGATATTCCTCAAAAAAAAAAAAAAAAAAAAAAGATGTATGCAAAATGACCCACAATTGGTGTTTGACCACTGAAAATGTGTACAAATTACCAATATACTCATGGAGCCACATTGAGATCCCCATATCTTTGGGATTGAAACATATTGGGCCTTAAAAATTAAGATACCAAAAGAAAAGTTTGTTAAGAATCAGAATCTAAAAGGATATTAAGAGACCTTTAATACTTCTTGAGTTACAGGCATGCAAACTTGGGGCAAAAAAACAAGAAGTGCTTTTTTGAAGCATCATCGTTGGCATATAACGCAACAAAGATTGCTAAAGTCAACAGATTGTACAAATAGACCTACCAATCTGTGTAAAAATAAAATAATGATCCTGTCATCTTAATTAAGATTTAAGTCATAAGTCATTTTTACCACCCTGTAAATTGGCTCCGATGTCATTTTGACCCCCCCTCTACAAAGTCAATATACATACATAACTTTTAATATTTTGGCTTTCTTAATTTATATTTGTCTTTTTTCAGAGAAAAATATTAACAAAATCTAAAATTTGAGTTGGATAAATTTCCAAAATTTGGTTGATTTGACATGCTATGACCCATCTGCAAACAAATTATGCTAACATTTTTCTAAAAAAATTAAATGTTAAATGTCATTTGGTGTGATATTTGGTAATATAATATATATAATGCAATTTGATATTTTGATATATTATGAAAAAGTCATTCATATAGTTTTAAGTGTGGCTTGGGCATCCAATTACTTTTTGGATCCACTGTACATTAAATTCAGACTAAATTCTAAACAGGGACTATGCAAACGTAACATGGGAACATTGACACTCCAGACATTACCCATGTCTCTCCCATGCAGTATGGGAGATGAGCTCAGTATGCTCTCTAGATGCTCAAAATGAGCTCAGTAAACACTTCAACAAAAGGCAGCTTTTTATCCAGTGGCCTTTGATTTGTAGCAGTGGATTAGCGAAAAAATGCAGTTTGTTCTCAAAGCTAAAGCCATTTTATCTGTACTTCCCAGTATGAATAATCAAATACTTCTGTCTGAAACTGTACTACTTAGGTAGGCTCACATTCCAAATCGCTCGAAGAAGCACTTTCTTGTAGCTCTGGCCATGTTCCAACTCACGGAGCACTGCTGAGCGATCAAACTGGCAATCAAATGTTCTGCCAGCATTTGAACAATCCCATTAGTAGAGGCACCAGCACTGGGGGGTCAAAGTCTGAGCTGAGCTTTACCAGCAAGACTAATCAAGCTTCTTTAATACACACACAGATTGCAAGAAACTATGCCTCATACCTGCCGATGTGCAAGGCTAAACAGCTCAACAAGTGGTAGCAGAATGCTCTAATGAGGCTGCTGCTCATGCTGGGAGAGGTTTTATAAGAATTAGAGTGGCATTTTGAACTCTTTCATAAGAGGCACTGCAAGGGCTATTGTTGTTCAGCTCTTTGGTACAAAACTAACCACAATTCAGCAAACTAAACAATAATGATTGGTGTCTGTGGTGCGCAGAAGGGTTTAAGAAGGAGAAGGATGGGCCTCTGACCTGCAGCTGGGTCAGTTGTTTCTCAGCTGTGGCAGCTTTAGATTCCAGATTTTTCCTGAGTTGTTCTTCAGCCTGCAAGGCATCATTCTTCTCTACCAGTTCCTTATTGAGCCGAATGCTGTCCTGATGCAGTTTGGCCAATTCAGCATTTTGTCTGATGCACCAAAAAATAAGAATAACAATTAAATGGAGAAAAAAAAAGAAAAAAAAAACACCATTCTGAACACACCAGTGTAGTATTAAAATCAACATGAAACGCCCTTCGCAACACATTTTGCTATTGTAATTGATATACATCCAAGTGAAATTCTATCTGGTTTCCATCAAAATGGATGTTACGTATCCGAATGGTGCCAGGGACTTTAAGGGATGTTTAAAAAAATAAAATAAAATTGGAATTAAAAATATGTATTTTTAAATATTTATCACTGAAGAATGCCGTAAAAAAAAAAAAAAAAATCTGGAATACACAAGCAAAAAACAACAACAGTTTGGCCAATTCAGCATTTCATCTGGACCAATAAAGAAACAAATAAATAAATTAAATTGGAGGCAGAATGTCATTATATTTGATCAATTATAGACAATGAAAAACAATTGGAATGAGTCATGAAGAACACAAAGATCAAGAATGTGCAAGTTTAAAATAAAAAGAACTAAATTTTGTTGTAGGCAACCACGCCTGCTTGGTTCCTATATTTGATATGTCATGCTAGGTAGTTTGTTGCTATGTCATTGGTCAAAGGTTTTGAACATCAAGGTGTGGTCTCTGAAAAAGATAAATTAAGCAAGCAAGACATTTTTGGATTTGGCAGGAGCTGTAGGTTCATACTTGCTCTCCGTCTGACTGGTGGCTTGGTTAAGCGCATCTCTGAGGATGGAGTTCTCTTGCTGTAGACGGGCCAGCTGAGCAGTAGGGCCTTTCTCCAACTGGTCCTGGAGAGCCGAGATCTGAGAACGAACAGAAAGGGCTTAGGCATGTCAGGTAAATATTAGGGCTGCCAAAGCTCACTAATGTGATTAATTAAAAGTATCTAATCCTGTTAAATTGAATACATTTACCTAATTTGACATTACAACTAATATTAATGACAAAACCCATCACTGGTACAATCTACTACAAATATTTACAAAAAATAATAATAATTAGTCATACTTAAGCCAATTCATATTTTGAGGTTAATCATTAATTACCCAAATTACTATGCAATTATTTTAATTTACTGTCCTACTAATTTTTTTTGCCTGATGTCCTTGCAATTTCATAACTTTTCAAGAGTCTTGCTACCATGCAGGTGAACAGAAGAGAATCTGTGCTGAATTCTCACTTTGGCATTGAGCTGCTGAGACTCAGCGAGGTGGTCTTGATAACTGGCCTGCATGCGTGCTTGCAGAGCAATAATGTCCTGCTCTCGCTTGCTCAGCTGAGAGCTCAACCTGGTCTCTACAGATGCCACCTTTGACTTCTCCACAGACAGCTCCTACACACAAACACAGGTCATGATCTGGTGTGAAAATAGGCCATCACAATACTTATGGCTTCTTGTTCAAGTGCTGTGTAGCGCTTAAAACATCTGAGCTGCAAAATAAACATTTGTACACTACTGTTCAAAAGTTTGGGGTTGCTATGAGATACATATATTATTAAGAAATTAATACTTTTTTTAAGCTAGGACAATTTATCAAAATAAATAAGTTTATAATGGTACAAAAATAAATGTAACAAATTTCCTGAAAAGAATCCTAAAAAAAATGTATCATGGTTTCCATAAAGATATTAAGTAGCACATTTGTTTTCAACATTATTTATAAGACCATTTCTTGAGCACCAAATCAGCATATTAGAATGTTTTCTGAAATTATCAAACGACACTAAAGTCTTCAGTAACGGCCGCTCAAAAATTCAGCATTAGCATCACTGGAATAAATTACATTTTAAAATAGAAAATAGCTGTAAATATTTCACAATATCTTACCGACGCCAAACTTTTGATTGACATCATAGGTTCAAACCTTGCAACTGTCAATATCAGACTAAAGCAAAACATTTAATAAAAGGACTGTCAAATTTTCACCTAATAGAGTCCATAATGATAGAGTACTTGTGATGCATGACACATTTGCACAAATCAAACTTTTCTTAATTTTTTCTGCAATTATTTTTTTATACTAGCTTGAGTGTTTCAGGCCTTACTTTAGTCAAATCCCTCAGTCTGCTTTTAGCAGCTGCTGAATCCTCCTGCTCAGCTACCAGCTGCTTGTCTCGTTCCTCCAGCTGTTTCTTCAGCACAACCACAGGATCACCCTTCTGCGTGGCCTATAAACATGCACGAAACACTGTTTAGACAAACTTTTGCATGAGTTTTAATAAAGTGATGGGTATAATACTACTCACTTAAAATGGCCTTACCTTGTGCCATGTGTCTTGAATAATGCCAGTCTTATCAGACAGAATCTCAATGAGCTTCTGGGCCTCTACTTCAGTGAACTCCGTACTCCTCACCGTGGAAAGCAGAGCTTTATAGGGCAGGTACAGTGGGCTGTCTGCGGGGTCTGCAGCCACCGCTAGAGAGGGAGAAAGAGACAAAAAACAGATAAATGATTAAGGTTATGCACGAGTAAAAGCGACACAAATCACAAAAATCCCAGAGATAACTGCCATCCACAGAGAAGATACAGTTGCCTCCTTTTGTAGTGCCAGTGTTATTTTGACGCCGAATCAGAAAGCTAAGAAGTGCTTTGCAGCAGATCAGTCTCTGGCCCAGTACTAAACTCCTTGTGTTTAAGAGTGAATTTTCCAACCCATTTATTACACTCCTAACACCCACAGCATAATCAGCATTCAAATCAGATGAGCACAGTAATAAAAACAAAACAGACAGCCCTGTTGAAGTACAGTGGTGTGTGCATGTGCTGCTATCATGTCCTTTATTGACTCACTTTGTTATTTAGACAGTGCCAGCATGGCACCAGGGTGAGATGGCACCAGGGTGAGATGGCACCCAGGACTGGCAATAAACTCCTATTGTCCAGTCACTAAAGGCCTTTGTGTGCTCCCCTAATGGAGCAGCTGGGGCAAAAGTATTGTTTGAACAGGGCCAAGAGGGCTGAACTTCGTAGAGAGGAGTGGAATTCTGAGTGCATTTGGAAATCCACCTGCACGCTGGCGCAAAACTCTCTGCATTTTCCCATGGTCAAAGCATATATAGAACTATTATTTTAATTTCATTAATATAATATTACAGTATTTATACATTTTTTTAATTTGAATTATACATAGTTTTAGTTATTTTGTTGTGTTTATTAGTTTTTTTTTTAATAATAAGTATTTTTAGTACTTCAACTTAAGTGAAACAAAAATTAGGCATGTTGCCTTGCAAATAACTGAAATAAATACATGTCATATATATATATATATAAAAATTTATTTATTTATTTATATATTAGTTTTAGTTAATGATAACACTGGATGGTTGACTCTTCAAACAATAGATTAACTAATGAGTGAGGTTGGGTAATTTATCAAGATTTTTTTTGTGGTATTGCTTTATGCCAACTTTAACCATATGTAGTTTTGCACATTTGTGCAAAATAGAGACAAAGTAAAGACAAACTTCAAGGAATCAAGGACATGTTCAGACTATAAAACCATTATTAAATGAAACTCAAACTATCTCATGTCCCTAATAGCCTGTGTACTAGCAAACACGTGCATGAAATCCAACACATGAGCAGAAGAATGCAGTTCACTGCCTCAATTCCCCTGTGAGTAGCACTTCAGACATAAACCCACTCTGAGCTCTCTGCAACCAATCAGAGCCAACATCAGCAAATAAGGACTAGTGCTATTCCAACACACCGCCCACAAAGGAAATAGAGCACATCAGCGCTATTTGTCAGAAGAGACAATCCAGACGGTACTCTGAATTAAATTAATGACATCAGGAAGTAACACGCATTAAACTCCTGAGTCAGCCACTTCACATACACCATATATTCAGGTTTTCCAGGCTCAGCTTGGAGGTTTATTACATGTAGATGTCATCTGAGCGGTCAAGCCAAAACAGTTTTATCTCTTTGTATTTAAGGGTCTGGCAAACCAATCAGAAGTATCCTGTTATTGCATACTGAAGCCAAACTTCCTTTAAGACATACCTGGGTCCTACACAAACATTTGGACTGGCTTTTTTTTTTTTTCATTTTCCGGGTTTAATATTAGTGTCTACTACATCAACCTGATAATGACAATAATGATACTGATAATGATTTTTTTTTTTTTATAAAATAAAAAGTTATTTTCAGTAAATTAAAATAAATATGTAAAATAAAGATATTAAAGACAATGAAGATTATTTAAAATGAATGTTAACAAAAATGTCCCTATGCTAAAGCATTGAAGAGATGCTGCACATGAAGATGCATAATATGAGGTCTTTAACTGTCAACATTCAAGCATTTCATTAAATGGACTAAACAGCTTGCCCTTTTCCAGCAGATTTAGTTCGCAAACAACTGACAGTCGTGACCTAAATAGGATTTTTATTTACAACAATAATCCTAAAATTCTGCATTAGTAATTAGTAACTTAAGCTCTAAGGATTTCCCATGCTTGGCTCATTTGGTGCATCTGGCAAGTCAGACTTGTGAATTCAGAGAATTGTTAAGTTATGCCAATATTGATGAATGAATTGGTCAGTGCAATTTGCAAGCTGATTTAACATGTTATATGAAAATAATCAGCTTGTTTATGAGTCGGACACAAATGATTATTTTTTACACAAAATAATAAGCTAGTATTACAAGTTTCGTGCACATGTATTTTTCCATGTGCACGTCTGTACTGTAGGCTATGTGTGTGCATTTGTATGGGAGATACATGTGAGCAAATGGGTTGTTCTGCTATTATAAGTGTTATTTTCTTCCCAAATGTGCAAAGGATATTGTGCATATTACAGAAATGTTTTTAGTTATATATGAAAAATAGTACTTTTATTCAACCTCCATAATGTTTCGGTTTGCTTGAATTATATCAGAGCCTTTAGAATACTCAGATATTTTCCTTGACTTATCTTCCTGGGTGGTTCTTAATATATATTTAAATTGTAGCAATTCTTCACTATAAAATGTTCATTCAATGACAAAAAAATATTGGATTCTTCATGAAACCAGGCTATAACCGTCCCCTTGATATCCCATAACGCTATAGCCTTGTTTAGCTTCATTAACTACAGCAAAGTCGCTTAATTTTTCCCTGTGTGTCTGATGCACTTGTTTTACTTATAAGCTGTCGTGCACCTCAAATCTACACACTGAAATGACCTTGCGTAATCGACCATCAATACGTTTTTACCAACTAAAATGACAATTAATCAATCATCGATTAATCATTAGCATCCCTATGCTAATTAATTGAAATGTCTTTGAAATGACAAATTTGAGTTTCAACAAGAACCAGGAGGAGGCAGCAGCATATGGAGATAACTTTTTGTGGAGATAACAGCATACCTGGCTCTGCCTTTTTCTTGGATCCTCCTTTCTTCTTGGGTGGAACATCCTGTTTGGGCTCTTCTGCTTTGGCCGGCAAAGCAGTCACTGCGGCAGCTTTTGGAGTGCCCACTGGAGGCACTGCCATAACAGGAACCTTTTTGGTAACCATCTCCAATGGAGCCACTGATTTGGGCTGAACCTCAGCAGATGCAGACTCTGCTTTGACTTTCCTTTTCCTCTTCTCCTTAGGAGATGGGGCAGGTTGGGCATCTTCAGGAGTAGGATGGGATGCAGTAGCACCTGTAGCAGCCTTTTGGGAAGGGGCCGGGGTAGGTGTACTGGGTTTTTGTTCAGGTGGAGTGGATTTCTGGGCTTGGGTGGGTGGAGCAGCATTCTGGGCCGGTGGAGAAGATTTCAGGGCTAGAGAATTTGAAGCAGACTTCTGGGATGGTGCAGGTAGAGAGGATTTCTGAGCTGGAGCATTTGCAACAGCCTTTTGGGCTTGTGCAGATTTTTGTGCGGGGACAGATGAGGCTGCTTTCTGGGCTGGAGCATTTGAAGCAGACTTCTGTGAAGGGGCAGCTGGAACAGACTTTTGGGCTGGGGCAGGTGAAGCGGATTTCTGGGCAGGAGGAGCTGGAGAGGATTTCTGCGCAGGAGGAGCTTGAGAGGATTTCTGGGCAGGAGGAGCTTGAGAGGGTTTCTGAGCAGAAGGAGCTTGAGAGGGTTTCGGAGCAGGAGGAGCAGCTTGAGATGGTTTCTGGGCAGGAGGAGCTGTAGAGGATTTCTGGGCAGGAGGAGCTTGAGAGGGTTTCTGAGCAGGAGGAGCTTGAGAGGGTTTCTGAGCAGGAGGAGCTTGAGAGAGTTTCGGAGCAGGAGGAGCAGCTTGAGATGGTTTCTGGGCAGGAGGAGCTTGAGATGGTTTCTGGGCAGGAGGAGCTTGAGATGGTTTCTGGGCAGGAGGAGCTTGAGATGGTTTCTGGGCAGGAGGAGCTGGAGAGGATTTCTGGGCAGGAGGAGCTAGAGAGGATTTCTGAGGAACAGCTGCTTGAGAGGGTTTCTGAGCAGGAGGAGCTGGAGAGGACTTCTGAGGAACAGCTGCTTGAGAGGGTTTCTGAGCAGGAGGAGCTGGAGAGGACTTCTGAGGAACAGCTGCTTGAGAGGGTTTCTGAGCAGGAGGAGCTGGAGAGGATTTCTGGGCAGGAAGAGCTGGAGAAGACTTTTGGGCAGGTGGAGCTGGAGAAGACTTTTGGGCAGGTGGAGCGGGCTTTTGAGAAAAGTTGGCTTGGGGGGATTGAACTGGGACATATTGTTTAGATGCCGGTGCAGCAACTTGTTCAGGGGCTGGAAGAATTAGAGGACTGGGCTCGGCTGGTACTTCTGTGACCTCAGGGGTGGACTCTGACACCAGGAGCTTCCCGTTGGGCTTATCATCCTTTTTCTTACCACGAATTTTCTTCTCTGCTGCCTTGTCCTTTTTCTTTTTGTCTGATCGTTGATTGGATTGGGTCTTCCCTTGCTCCTTCCGCTGCTTGGCTATAGCTTCTTCGTAGGAGGTCTCCTTCATGGAAAATGTTGAGACCAGCGCAATCCCAATAGCTGAGAACACCATGAAGCCACCAAACACCACTATTCCAAGGGTCTGAGGGTCATAGATGTCCATGACTGCTAGTGTCCTTTCTAAAAAATAAATGGAAGGAAAAAAGGGTGAGGTTTGTGGCATTTTTATGTCAATATTATCATGTTCTATATATTCAATTAATGTTCCACAAAGGCTTTTTAAAAACGAGTGGCACATTAAGCATTAACAATGTCCCAGTAAGGTGAGGCCATCTTACCTTATAGGATTTCCTAGATTTCCTTTATCAAACACATTTATTGCTTTACTATTTAACAATTTATTCTAAGGACATAAAATCTGGCTTTTGAATGTTGGTCTGGAGGCAAGAAAGTCAGTCTCAAATTTTACACTGCATAATAGACATTCCCTGTTCCAGAAGCATCTATTTGATTAATTTGGATAGGAGGTCCATTCAACCAAAAAACAAGTTTCTACAGAAACTTGCTGCAAGTAGAAAAAAAAATATGCCCAAGCGTGCTACCCTCAACTTCTATTACAAAATTTTAGCAAAAGCTTCCACCATATACAGTGAAGAAAATAAGTATTTGAACACCCTGCTATTTTTCAAGTTCTCCCACTTAAAAATCATGGAGGGGTCTGAAATTGTCATCGTAGGTGCATGTCCACTGTGAGAGACATAATCTAAAAAAAGAAATCCAGAAATCACAATGTATGATTTTTTAACTATTTTTTTGTAAGATACAGCTGCAAATAAGTATTTGAACACCTGAGAAAATCAATGTTAATATTTGGTACAGTAGCCTTTGTTTGCAATTACAGAGGTCAAACGTTTCCTGATTTTCACCAGGTTTGAACACACTGCAGGAGGGATTTTGGCCCACTCATCCGCACAGATCTTCTCTAGATCAGTCAGGTTTCTGGGCTGTCGCTGAGAAACACTGAGTTTGAGCTCCCTCCAAAGAATCTCTATTGGGTTTAGGTCTGGAGACTTGCTAGGCCACGCCAGAACCTTGATATGGTTCTTACAGAGCCACTCCTTGGTTATCCTGGCTGTGTGCTTCGGGTCATTGTCATGTTGGAAGACCCAGCCTCGACCCATCTTCAATGCTCTAACTGAGGGAAGGAGGTTGTTTCCCAAAATCTCGCAATACATGGCCCCGGTTATCCTCTCCTTAATACAGTGCAGTCGCCCTGTCCCATGTGCAGAAAAACATCCCCAAAGCATGATGCTACCACCCCCATGCTTCACAGTAGGGATGGTGTTCTTGGGATGGTACTCATCATTCTTCTTCCTCCAAACACGGTTAGTGGAATTATGACCAAAAAGTTCTATTTTGGTCTCATCTGACCACATGACTTTCTCCCATGACTCCTCTGGATCATCCAAATGGTCATTGGCAAACTTAAGACGGACCTTGACATGTGCTGGTTTAAGCAGGGGAACCTTCCGTGCCATGCATGATTTTAAACCATGACATCTTAGTGTATTACCAACAGTAACCTTGGAAACGGTGGTCCCAGCTCTTTTCAGGTCATTGACCAGCTCCTCCCGTGTAGTTCTGGGCTGATTTCTCACCTTTCTTAGGATCATTGAGACCCCACGAGGTGAGATCTTGCATGGAGCCCCAGTCCGAGGGAGATTGACAGTCATGTTTAGCTTCTTCCATTTTCTAATGATTGCTCCAACAGTGGACCTTTTTTCACCAAGCTGCTTGGCAATTTCCCCGTAGCCCTTTCCAGCCTTGTGGAGGTGTACAATTTTGTCTCTAGTGTCTTTGGACAGCTCTTTGGTCTTGGCCATGTTAGTAGTTGGATTCTTACTGATTGTACGGGGTGGACAGGGGTCTTTATGCAGCTAACGACCTCAAACAGGTGCATCTAATTTATGATAGTAAATGGAGTGAAGGTGGACATTTTAAAGGCAGACTAACAGGTCTTTGAGGGTCAGAATTCTAGCTGATAGACAGGTGTTCAAATACTTATTTGCAGCTGTATCTTACAAATAAATAGTTAAAAAATCATACATTGTGATTTCTGGATTTTTTTTTTTTAATTATGTCTCTCACAGTGGACATGCACCTACGATGACAATTTCAGACCCCTCCATGATTTCTAAGTGGGAGAACTTGCAAAATAGCAGGGTGTTCAAATACTTATTTTCTTCACTGTAATATGCAAACAATGCATTTAGTAGAAGAGGATCATGCAGCCAAAAAATATTTTCTACAGAAACTTGTGAGTAGGAAAAGACATCCAAGTATGCTACCCTCAACTTCTACTATAAACTTTGAAAAAAAAAAGCTACATCTATACAGTATGCAAACACCACGCATGCAACAGAGTTTTCCATTCCACCATGCGCTGCTTTCTGCCAAAGCAAATTTCAGTCCTCTGTTGCTTCAATGGGATTCTTGCCATACCGATCTCACACTTCAAATGTGCACCAAAGCATGAATGCATGGTGGCAAAAAACAAAACAAAAAAAAAACTCTTCATAATCTAGAAGCAAGAACAATCTAGACAGCCTTCAGCGCACAATAGGCTATATAAAATAATGAGGTTTAGTGGCAATATGTAACTTGTACATAGGAATGCTACATTTCTGGGGAAACAGATGCACTTAGGTCAAGGAGGTGAAATGGAGCATGTTGTGTATATAAACAGAGACTTAAATTAAATTGAAAAAGCCAAATCAATATTAGATCAAACAAACAGGTTAAGCTAATACCATGACATCCATTTATAATAAACCTGATTACAAAAAGTAAAATGAGCCAATAGGAGATGAGGACCACCTTTAAGTTGATTTGTGTTGCTTCTTACATTTAAAAACCGTTATAAGAAATGAAACTGAGGGGGAAGACTCACAACATTTTGCTTCGAAACTGAAAAAAAAAAGGCAGATAAATATTAGTTGGAAAAGTGTTTGTTTGTACTCCATGCTCGCGTTTGACACCTATTCAAAAGGTAGCTGTTGAATGAATATACAATAAGAAATGAAGAGTGAGACAACTCAACAGCTGTATCTACTTTTCTCCCTGAAACATGAATGAACAACCAGAACTATGTTTAAACAGTTTTCGGATAATTCTTACAGACATTAAATCAGTTATAGGAGCTGAAATGTGTATTTAATAGACAGTTTTGATTTGCTAGGTCACAAAGGAAAAGCTGATATTAACTGTCTGCCTACAACGGAGCATCACCCAAAATCAAAATGTGAAACCACTTATTATAGTCATGCCATTCGCTTCGTGACTAAGTTACTATAAGATGTATTTAATCCACCTGAGTTACGAGATAGTTAAAGAGGAGAGCACATAAATGGGAGAGATCAAAGTTTACGTCTGATTGCTACTGAAAATCTTTTAAGCTTTTAATGAATAACGCCATAACAAAAGCTTTAAATCTCACCTCCTCTCGCGGCAGATTTCCGTTGGATGAATAACTTCAGGAAGAGTTTAAACAGGAATGATTATCTCGTACCTTACCACGCCAGCAAAAAACAAACAAAACAAAAAAAACAAAAAAAAATCTTATTCCCAGCTTGAGGAGTCAGTCCGATGTCTGTGTGGAGTCGTGGCACTTTCTCGCGCTGGCATTACGCCGGCAGTGGCCCACATTCCGTCCATGCAGGGGACAGCTCATTGGCTAGAGTGGAGTCAGTCAAAGAGTTGAGAACCAATAGAATTTTGTTATCATAAAAGAAGGCTGGTCTTTTTGGCTCGACTGGGAGTTGTAGTTTTTTTTAAACTAGTTTTTCCAAAAAAAAACTATATCAACATTTGACATATTTATTTATTTATTTATTTACAGATAGCCTATTTTAAATGGGCCTATTTAGAAACATAGGCCTTCATTTATTATTTTCATAGAATACGGTATGAATCAATTTAATTTTCTTCAAAATACAGTTTTGTTTTTCCCCATTTGTATCTCCCATGAAAATAACATTTAAAGGATTGAAAGTAAACATGGTGTGGAAAATTAAGAAATAGCCTAATACAAATGATGAAATTATTTAACTTGCTATAATAATTAAAATAATAAAATTGCTGAATATTTATATAATATTAAAATCCAACTTCATGGGGCTAGACTCATGAACTACCATTTTTAACATTATTATGAGACCTAAAGGAAAAGTAGTCAAAATACCTATAAAGGCTGTACTAAGATACAAAGACTGATGTAAAATAAATGTTTAAAGCAATGTGTGAATTATTTATTGCTAAAAGTGAATGTCCTTACAGATCAATAGGATCAGTCTTTATTTATCTTTGCCTTAAGACAAGACATTCAGTTATGGAGCTGTTTACTGAACGGAGACTATACAAAAATCTTAATTTACTTTTGAAAGGTTAGTCTTTGGTGTGGTTGTGTGTGTGTGTCTTATTCATTTGTTTAGCAGCGGGTGTGGTTTCCATCTGCAAGAATATGGCATATAAAATTAGTAGAACTTTTTTAAAACCTTTCAAATTGTATGTATTATTTTATATTATAAACACAACATGATTTAATTGTAATTAAGAAATTCTGTACAATTCACAGCAGGAAAAAATATGAAGACAGATTTATATTAAACTAAATTTTAAGGAGTGGATGCACATTCCACATTAATTTCTTTATTGTGTTGTAACAAACTCACAACATCACATTTGAACAAGAGGGCGTTGAAAGAACAAAACATAGATCCTGATAAGTCAGTTGGCTTATAACACAGCTCTTTTCAAAAACGTTGATCAAATTCAATCAACTGTCAAGTTCATTGGATTTTTTTCCAGTGCATCAGGTCTATGCCTTAATTTAGCCTATACATAAATGTGAACTGTTTGCCTTGAAAAGCTGCCAAGACAGAAAAATGTGTAATATCCCTGTTAAGGATGCTCCAACTTATTTGGGTATGGTTATTATTAAAAATAAAGAAGGAGAGAATCTCACAAAATGTTGATCCATTGATTAAAAAAGTAAAGAACAGATTTAATATTTGGTTACAGAGAGACTTGTCACTCAAAGATCGTGTTTTACTGGCTAAAGCGGAAGGTATTTCTAGGCTTACGTATGTAGCCACCTCGATACATAGATACAAGATAATTGATAAAATTAACTGAACTTTTTTGTGGAAAAACCGTATACATTATATCAGAAAATCTGTAATTGTTAATTCTTATAAAAATGGGGGTCTTGATTATTTGAATTTTTCTATTTTAAATAACACCTTCAAAATTAACTGGTTGAAATATTTTCTAAAAACCACTAATTCTATGTGGAATATGATTTCAAAATTGTTTTTTGACAAATTTGGAGGCCATCCATTTTTGCTTATGTGTGATTACAAAGCTGAAAAACTCTCAGTTAAGCTGTCAGCTTTTCACAGGCAAGCATCTTTGGCTTGGAAGTTAATTTACAAGCATAATTTTTCACCACATCATTATTACATATTGAACAGTTGTAATATTGTGTACAAGCATAAAAGTATATTTTTGAAAACTTAGTTTGACAAGGGTATCATTTTGGTGGGACAGTTGTTGAATTGTCAAGGGTATTTGATGACTTATGATGAATTTCTTTCATACTTCAATTTCCCTGTTTCACCTAAAGAATTTGCCTCTGTAATTGGTGCTATTTCTCCAGGTGTTGTCTCTTTATGTAGAGGTATTACATACTCTAAACGTGTGGCTTTAGCTGATACGTTTTGTGGTAAAGGTTGTTTTAAATAATAATAAGATTATACGTTCACTTTTTCAGAAAGAACTAGTTAGTAAACATGCCATTTCCTTTTGGTCAAGGTTTATTGGAACTATGAATTGGAGTAAGGTATGGCTGTTGCCTAATAAATATATCATTACAAATAAGATCAAGGAAATTTCATTTAAGATATTGCACAAATTTTACCCCGCTAAACATTTTCCATCCAAATTTTAAAAAAGATATAGATGTAAATTGTTAATTTTGTTTTTTTGCAACCAGAAACTGTACCTCATATTTTTTGGCACTGTCAGTATACAAAGAGGTTATGGTGGGAAGTTTCTAAATGTATTAATGACAAATTGGATTGCAACTTTCTTTTGTTATATGAACATGTAATATTTGGTTTTGTCAAATATGAAAAAAGTATGGAAAATGAAGCGTACATTATTAATCTGGTGATTATATTTGTTAAGTTTCATATTCAGAATCAGAAACCTCTTTTTTTCTGTGGTATTGAAAGAATTAGAACATTATATGGTTTCCATTAAGGACAGTACAAACAAAAAAGCTGTTAAAACCATTCATTTATTGAATACATTTATGATTTTGTAAATTGTCAAAGCTTTTTAATGTTTGTTTGGTTTATTATTCTGTTTTTTGTATATCTTATATATTTTTGTATACCTAACCCTGGCCCTTTTATTTTTATTTTTTATTTTTATTATTTATTTAATCTGTATTTGTTCAAGTTTTGTAATTGTTGTTCAAGCAAAAAAAAAAGAAAAATATATATTTTATAATCTATAGCATATTCTCAATAGGAACAAAAATATGCGCTGCATTATTCAGACTTGGTTCCCTTCTTACATAATCCTCTGAGACTGTTGCCCCTACAATTATTACAGATCATGCATGCTTGAAAAAAAATATACTGCGAGATCTACAAGATAAATACATTATCCTTAAAAATCAAATCAACAAAAATGCCCTAATATTTCCAGATGTTTATTCACCCTTAGAATAAGTAAAACTGTGCCCACAAAATGCTTCAGAATTGGTTCATAATCGTCTTGAGTTTTACAACAGTAAATAACATGTAAATGTTAGAAATATCTGGCATGGAACTTTGACTCACAGATTTATCGGTCATCCATTCGAGGTCATGTCAACGTGGTCTGTTTGCTTAGTGAGTGAGAGTCAGAGCTGCAGTAGCACATGGTCTAGAAAAGTATATGTATTTTTATTCATTGCTTGTTTAATAATGCCTAACCCTAACCCTAACACGGCATGCATATAAATACGAAAGAATATTATCACGAAATGTTACCATTATTTTATAATACAGAAATGTTTTCAAATCAGAAATCAGGTTGGAAGCAAAAATGTAATATAGGCTAATGAATATTCAGGGAAAAAATAAGACGTTTTTGCATTTAAACAAAACATACAGTATACAAACAGTCTGTAATTTAAACGTCTTGTGCATTTTTCTAGTCTAGAGCACAGATGGAGCCCAGAACATTATATTATACCTCTAAATGACTGCATGGCAGTGTTCAGCTGTTACTGTAGTGTTTGATGTTTGTTCAGAGTAAACAAAACTGCTTCTCTATATCTTTGTTAGAGAAGTGCGTGGACAAACTGCTTATTGAAGATAGGCCTATAGAAAAGTCATACTGTATTTATTTTTGCTGAGTGGCATAAGGCACGCTAACTTCTACCAAGAGAAAACTCATACCTAACCACCACTTCTGTCTCAATGGACTGAGAGTCCAGAACAGATGCCCTCCATTGACATGGAAAACATCATGGAATACTTCAATGCACTTTAAGCAACTGAGTTTCTAACTGTCTGTGCTGTCTGGTTTACAGGATATTTTGTCTGTCAATGTAAACGCTCTTATGAGTTGGTTCGTAGTGTCTTGCTGGGTAGCCCCGCACATTATGAAATCTCATTGGTCTACAAACACGCTCCTTATTGTTCAGGAAATATAGCCTAATAGACTTTAAAAATATATATTCATAAATATCTTATTTTTGGCTGTGATTGTGAAAAGCAGCAGTTTCGCATTTATGTCACTATCAACTTCACTGTTGTCTATTTTGTTCATTTCAAGATTTAAGTTATGTCCACTTAAAAAAGTAAAATATTAAACTGCAATCAACCAGTGTCGTAATTTTGACACAGCATAAGACACTATGACCCAATTCTGACGTGATTGGTAATAAGGACAATATTGAAATTATGTAGAAAAGTAGGTCCTTCAAATGATTTTTGGATTGTGGTTAAAAGGAAACTGGGACAAGTAGCCTATATAAAGATTTAATGACATCGTAAGTGCACAATGAATGTCTATGGAAATTGTATTGGATGACCCAATTAACATCTTATATTTCTTTCAGCTTTATTGGATATGTAAGGAAGAATGTACACTCAGTCTGTGCACTTCCCCTCAGCGTCCCGAGCTCTCTGTGGGGGATTGCTTTGTTATTATGATCAACAGACTTAAATTATTTCATTTAAAAAAAAAAATATAGGCCATCAAATAAACAAATAAATGGACATTCAGTTTATGTTACTTTATTATGTGTTGACTGCTAAATGACATGAAATTCATTAAACTATAAGTTTAGGGATATGATACAAAAAGATTTGAGCACCAAACATAATTTTTTATTAGAATCAAGATTCTGTACTCCAGACAGGCTTTAGCTGCATATTATTTTAAGATCTAAACGTAATATATATAAAATGTCAGATTTAGCTAATTATAGGAGTAGATATGGTTTGGGGGGAAAAGTAAAGGGTTGGTATTTTCGTTTATTTGTTGTTCAAAGTTTCAATTATGCTTTAGGGTCAAAGCACATCATAGTGGATAGTAAAAAAAATATTAAAAAAGACCATAAAAACTCCTAGTGCTACTAGGTTGTTTATCATTAAATTTCACATATGATCTAATAGACACTGGATAGCTTCCAGATATACAGTATGAGGAACTCTATACTTATGTACAACAATTCAAATGCAAAACCACAAAATTTCCACCTCAATTGCTGACATCAACCATATCTGTTGAGTGTTTTGGAAGAGCTGACCCACATCCTAACTGAAAAGAAAACATTTTTCCACTTGTTTAAAAAGTCCAACTTCCCTCTTCATTGATTTAACAAATTAATATTTTTTATTTAAAATATGAATGAGCTAAATACTTTCATCATGAGACTTTTTTTTTTTTTTTACTTTTACAAATATTTTGATCATTGTGTCTCTGGGAACATTAGGTTAACAATATCCAAAAATAGTGGGCCATAAAGTCTAAATTAAGGCATGCAGACCTACAGTTCAGAGGCCAATGACAGGGAAACAATAACATATTGGAGAAGTAACCAGTTCCTCTTCTCATCAACAGAAAAATATGAATCAGTGGATAATGTAATGAGCCCTACAGCCCAAATGTGGAGAAAAACTTAAGTCCATGTGCTTTTGGCAAAAGGGAACGAGGAAGACAATGCAGTAATTGTGTCTGGTAATGCCATTAATTAATCTCCAGCTGTTGTGGTATCTATAAAATATAATAAAGCCTCCTCTAAAGCCATTGGTAAAGAGCTGGGGGTTTTTTTCTCAGCTCTGAAGTATGATAGCATTTCTCACAGCAAGCAACAGTAAAGTGACACGTCATTGAAATGCATAAGCACTACTCCACCCTCTGGTGGAAAAAAGGCTAATTTAAAACATTAATAACTGATGTTTAAAAGACCAAATGTCATTCAATGAACAATGAGAATAAATGTGAGAATATGTAGGTTTGTAATCAAATAACCTTAAGGTAAATCTTCACGTTGAAATTTAGACCACTCGACATCATCATGTCATATATAAAAACTCACATCATCATAAAAAAGGAGGAATAAAAAGACATACAAAGCCATAAAATGGGAAAGCAGGGCATATTCATTTTCATTATTGCAAGTTTTCATAAAAATGATGATACTCCATATGAAAACACTTTTTTCATCTATACAATCATTTATAAAATTTATCGTCTGAGTTTGCACATCATTATAAGTGCTTTTACAAAACAATCTCCATAAGAACAGCAGTTATCTATTTTTGTGGCTTTACATAAAACCAAACTTTACACATATATTGGTCCACTGAATTTAAATGTAGCAAATCTTAAACTGTTAGTAACAACATCAAGAGGAAACATTTAGTCAAGTAAAAAAATACATTTGAATAAAGAATGCTGATTTATATTTGATAGAGAAAGGGTGTGGGTGCAAACTATTAAACTAAATTAACTCATTTAAACTTAAATCAGAAGCATTTTTCACATATGACTCTATAGGATCTGACTTCAGTCATCAAAAAAGGATGAGTTCAGGGAAAACATGCAGCTTGAGGAAAACATATATGGAAGCACCATCTTATTCATGGCTGCATAACCTTTACCATAACAAACTCTGGATTCCACAAACTACTAATAGTAACAAAAAATAAAGAAAGTTGAGAGATTCACCCACACAAACCGAAAGGGAACATCAGTCAGTCTGAAATTTCACAGTCCGTCCTTTACGTTTTAACATAAAAATAACCAAATGCAATACAAAAAGTGATGTTTTTGACCCTGACAAAGTGTAATTTGAAAGAATTTAAATTTGAATGTAAATTAATGTCAACATTCCCGTGGCTCTTATATTTTTGTCTAGTAATCTATGACAAATTGGGTTCTGTCTTTAGATGAGTCTCAATTGAAGAGAAAAATGTTATAAAGATATCTGAAGAAATCCACACTTCTGAGATTTATACTGCTCTGTCCTCACATGGCAAGTTTTATGTAGTAGTTTATGATTAGTATGCATCAGCTTTCCAGTGTGACAGCAAAAAGCAAAATAATCACATTTCAAGGTACAAAATTGCAGTCAAAAACAAAATAAAATCATGTTGTGTGCTTTTGTTTCTTCTATCATTGTGGTGGTTTATAACTGTCGGCATAATCTAAGCTAAAACGTCTCATCTAATGCTTGCAAGACCTGGAATATTTAACACACCAATTGTGTTATTGGACTTAAATGGGAGAGCTTAGGGTAATGTCATGTTCACTGCCCTCAGTTTGGTGGCAAGATTCAGGCAGTATAAACAGGAATGCATGAGAAAATGTATATAGTGTAAACATGGAAGAGACATTGCTGGTGGTGGCTCTTTTTTACGTTTTAGAGTGATTATTGAACCACATTAAAGACATCTGAAAGTAGGTGCATCCAGGTTCCCCTCTATTGGGTTGGTAACAATGCTAGGAGCTCAAGATGGTCCAGTGACCTCATCGTGTGGGTCAGTTGCCTTTGAGCATCTCAATGCTGCCTTGCAGAAGTGACACACTGTTCTGTAGTGAGTGTAGAGAACAGAGAACACGACAGAGTTAAAGAGGGAGAGAGAACAGACTGAAGAAAAGTCAACATATTGGGCCAAACCATGATAGAAATCAAGGTCCTCACACCTAGTGCTTAACAGATCCCCATGAGTTTCCTAATCATTCATATTACTCTATTTATTTTTTTAAATGATAAACATTCATAGTTGTTGAAATATGTTACAGCTGAGCATATCTAGAAAGATGTACAGTACCATTCAAAGGTTTACAGTAAAAAGAAAACAATTACGGTTTTCTATATTCATATATTTTAAAATGTAAT